>VZTN01028703.1:183556-291123 GCA_013400515.1 Erpornis zantholeuca
GGGAGAGGGGGGGGTCAGAGGGTGGGAATATGGGGCTCAGAGAGTGAGAATGTGGTCAGTGCGAATGGGGTTCCGAGATGAGAATGTGGTCAGTGCGAATGGGGTTCCGAGAGTGAGAATGTGATCAGTGCGAATGGAGTTCCGAGAGTGAGAATGTGGTCAGTGCGAATGGGGTTCCGAGAGTGAGAATGTGGTCAGAGGGTGGGAATGGGGAGCACAGGGTGGGCAGGGGCTCGGAGAGTGTCAGTCCTAGTCTCTGTTTCCAGCACTGCTTTATGCAGGAATTCAGTGCTTGGCTCCCTGCAGTGCTCGAATCAGTTGTGCTGCAGACAAATGCATGGCAAGGGGTGCGTGTCTGTCATGTAACTGGGAATTTCGATTGTCTACCAGGAACAATTTCTTCGTGGAAAGTGTTGTCCAGCCCTGGCGCAGCTGCCCAGGACAGTGGTGGAATCCTCATCCCTGCAGGGATTTAAAAGCTGTGTGGATGTGGCACTTGGGGACATGGGGTAGTGGTGTGGCCTGGGCAGTGCTGGGGGAATGGTTGGATTCGATGGTCTTAGAGGTCTTTTCCAACCCAGATGATTCTGTGGTTCTGTGGTTCTCTGTTTATGTACAGTGACTAGAAGTGACACTTGTAATGTCAGTTTCTGCTGTCACATCCAGGCCCTGCCTGTGTTAGCACTGGCAGTGCAGGATAAACTCTTTAAGTGGCAACAGCTCTTGAAACGTCTTGCACGTTTGGTGCAAATAACTAATTTATGCTCTACATGGTTTAAATTCTGTGACTCTTAGAGGTAAACACACCCTTTACGTCCTGCTCTTGTATGAAAACAAAATTGAAAATTATTGCAGTAGGGCTTTTTATCTATTTGACAGCACTTTGCTTGTTGACAGACTGCACCTAAATAATAGCATACGTGTCAGTCATGGTGTGAGGTTGCAGTCTTAAAGCCTGTGTAGTCAATATTTTATTAATTCTGATGTTTCTGCTGAGCTGGGTAGGAGAGAGCACCTTGCCCATACTTGTTTGTTCTTAGTTTTTTGTGCCTGCTACAGGATTTTCTATCATCTCAATCCACAGTACTTTCATATACTGTTCTTGCTTCTCAATTTCTTTTTTCATGTTATTGATTGTTTTCTAGGCTTTCAAAATAGGATCTGATGAGGAATTATTTTCATACCAAGTGAATTTGAGATCTGTTGGATGATTAAATGGTGTTTCAGTTCCCTGTTTGGCAGCAAGTGGTTAACAAAACCAGTTAAAAGCTTTCTCAAATATAGTGTTTGTTAAGGATTCAGAGTGACCTTTGCTTTCTTGCCCCCAAAGTTTTCAGATTTCTATACATTTGGTACTGTTCTGTTCTCATCCAATGTTTATCACCTTGGAAAATTGCAAAGATTCTGGAATCTTGCTGTGATAATGTAGAACAGAACTAATTAATGGAAATTTAGGAAGAGTTGTCAAAGGACAAAGAGTCCTTTTTCACTCAGGACTTCAGCCACCCTTGTTGGCCCTCCTGAAATTCTGTGGAGGGAGTAGCATTTGTAGGTGCCCCTCCAGTCAAGCAAAATTTGTCAGGCTCTGGAGTTATATACCCTTAGGGAGTGTCTGTGTTCATTTTAATTCAGCATAACACAGATTGTGCTGCTGCTTCTTCATCTTCTCCTCTTACTGGTTTAGTCCAGCCTTCTCTCTGTCTTGAGTTACTGCTTTATTGAGCATCCAGAAAGTGAACTCAGGCCCAGAACTGATACAAGTGAAAAGGAGCCCTTCATTTTCTGCTGAGTCTGGATTCAGATGCCTCTGTTGTGTGACCTGCCCTGGTTTATTGGTCCCATGGTGCTGCTGGGAAGTGGGCAGCAGCGAGCAGTCTCCATGAAGGAGAGAGGGCTGTTGTGAAAGGAATGTTTAGGGGCAAAGTTCTATCCTCTCCCCTGGACTGTTCATGAGGCAACGCCACGGTGGATGTGACTGAACAAATAATGTGGGTAATCGGCAACCTGGCCAAAAGGGAGGAGAAAGAGTTCTTTTAGCTTGGTCAGGTCCCCAAGCTGGTCTGCAGCAAAGCTTTGTAATCAGTTAGGGTTGGCACAATCTGAAGGAGGCAAGGAGTTAGTGGACAGGAAGAGTGGTGAAGAATGTCAGTGTCAAGGCCTGTTTTGCTGCAGGAAAGATATGCTGAGGAGGGAAGATTTAGATTGGGTATTGGGAAGAAATTCTCTGCAATGAGGTGAGACCCTGGCACAGGTTGCCCAGCCACAGCTGTGGCTGCCCCTGGATCCTTGGCAGTGTTCCAGGCCAGGTTGGATGGGGGTTGGAGCAACCTGGGCTAGTGGAAAGTGTTCCTGCCCGTGGCAGAAGTGGAAATGGATGATCCTTAAAGTCCCTTCCAACCCAGTCCATTCTGTGATATGATTCTGAGCATCCTCCCTGCACATTTTAGACCCCTACCCTGTGCTCAAGTCCTTGTCAGTGGGGGACCATGACCTGGACTAGTTTGGAATGTCCTTTTCTAGCAGTTGTGCAGCCTGGGATCCAAATACACTCGAGATGGAGGAGCACCCTCTCTCTTACAAAGGAGAGCCAAGTAATACGGACCAGATGACCTGAAATCAGTCTTCAGGAACAGCTTCACAAGCAGGCATTTTCATTTGCTTGCATTCTTACATCTGTGCATGTCCCTGCAGTGTTATCTAAAATAGCTGGGTGTTTGATGGGAGCTGTGGAAACAGGGATATTGTTCAACTGGGGGAAAGTTCACAGCTGGCCTCCCACTTGTTTTTCTGCACGTGGGGGCAGAGAGCTGCTGTGACAGGCAGCCAGGAGATGTTTGCTTTGGTTCAGAGATGGCTTCTCCTGAGCTGGAATGTGTATGGACTGCTCCTGGCCCGTGCATTTGTACACATGTGTTTGCACATGGTCTCCTACCTAGTGAGAACTGGATTTCCTTCTCAGAAAGATTCATGCTGAAGCAGTTAAAGTGGCATATATATTTCTGGCAGGAGCACGATTTCTTTTATTAGGGAATGTTTTTCCTCTTAAGCTAAAGGAATCAAAGTTGAAATGCGTATCAAAAGTGGGGGGTTGTTTTGCTTTATTGTTTGGTTTTTGTTTGTTTTGGGTTTTTTTGTGAAAACTGTTTCAGAATATAAACAAAAAACATGCTGATTTTTTTTTAGCATGAGGGGGAATGGCCTCCTTGCTAAAAGCACTGCTCCTCATCTGATTTTTTCACAGATGTCTACAACAGGATTTCCTTTCCTAGATGTTACTGGGATGTTTTTAGTGCACTAGCACTTATGTTTGATGTATGTGGCAGCCTCCTCCAAGTCCACATTTGTATCCAACCTTATTTTTTTGTCAAACCTCACTGTGGAGTGGGGGTATTTCCAGAACCTTCCCATCTTTTCTTTCTTACTCTTGATTCTCCATGCCTTCCCTGTCTAAAGCACTGTTATGTTATTGATCTCAAGCTTCCTGTGTTCATGTTGCTTGTACTTACAAAGTTTTTGTGTGAATTTAGTGTGTTACCCACTGGAGGCTGACCAGGGGCTCCCATGTGTGTGAGGTGCTGTGCCTGTGGGTCATTTCTGTCCCCACTGCAGGAGTGCTCAGTGTGTGTCATTTCTGTCCCCACTGCAGTTGTGCTCAGTGTGTGTCATTTCTGTCCCCACTGCAGGAGTGCTCAGTGTGTGTCATTTCTGTCCCCACTGCAGGAGTGCTCAGTGTGTGTCATTTCTGTCCCCACTGCAGTTGTGCTCAGTGTGTGTCATTTCTGTCCCCACTGCAGTTGTGCTCACTGTGTGTCATTTCTGTACCCACTGCAGGAGTGCTCAGTGTGTGTCATTTCTGTCCCCACTGCAGGAGTGCTCAGTGTGTGTCATTTCTGTACCCACTGCAGGAGTGCTCAGTGTGTGTCATTTCTGTCCCCACTGCAGTTGTGCTCAGTGTGTGTCATTTCTGTCCCCCCTGCAGGAGTGTTCATCGTTGCAGCCAAGCGCACTCCCTTCGGGACTTACGGGGGATCGCTGAAGGATTTCTCGGCCACAGACCTGACGGAACATGCTGCTCGAGCCGCGCTGGCCGCGGGCAAGGTCTCTCCTGAGATCATCGACAGCGTCGTCGTGGGGAACGTCATGCAGGTTGGTAGCCTGGAAAATCTGCTGCTCGGGGGCTATTTCAGGCGCCCTCGGTGTGGCCCTGTAGATAGCTGCCTCTGGCCAGCAGCCAAAGGGGTGGAAGTGTAAGGGGTGGGTAGCAGTTTGCAGTGTAGTGTTTCCTGTTGGTGTTTGAGGGATGTATCCTGTGTGATTTGTGGAACCGTTGGGAACGAGGCTTAGCGTGCTTTTTTTAGTGCCAGAGGTAGTTTAAACGAGGACGAGCTGAGCTTCTAAAAATATATATCAATTAATTGGTTAGTTGATAATCACAGGTACATTTCCCCTGTTTTACTGGCTTGAGCTGTGTGACTCAGTGATCAGTGTTTTTTCACTAGGTTGTATAAATCCCTTTTTATATCAAGCCTGTAAGTGATTTGAGTCCGTTTCTCTTGTATTTTCTATAGAACTTTTTTTGAGTGAATTTGAGTTTCCTTTGAGCAGGAGGGATACATGCCTTGATTGGCAGAGGCATTTGGACAATCGTGTCTTTTCCAAAGAGCTTGTGAGGAGGATGCTGCTGTATGCATTCCAAAACATACAGATGAGGATCTTTGTTCTAGGCAAGACAGCAAAGAACATTTGTGGCTTTCTTTTTTTCCTTTGTGTTCTGATTTCACCATGAGTATTAGGGGTGGGGACTTTTATTTTGCACTGTTTGTTTCAGGGATGCAGAAGAAACAAGTAACTAAGACAGTAAGTGAGAAAACAGGCAGTATTCCTTCTTTGGATTTTCAGCTAAAAGAGTGGCTTTAAATTATTCTGTCTCCTTCAGCTACCATCTCACCTTTTTTTATTCAGCTTTCTAATTTTGTAAGAGCTGTCTGTGGCCTAGGAAAGAATTGCTGCATTCAAATCTCTTGTAGTGCTTTCACATAAAAAATAACAATCTCCTGATTTCAATTTTGAAAGTACATTTCTATTCCTTTGCATCATACTTCCCCATCCTAGTAGATTATGTCTTTAAAATTCTGGTTTACTGATATTGTTTGATTAAGTTTAATTAACTATGATTATATGACTCATTCAAATTCCCCTTCTTCAGCAGAAGTGGCTTGATTAATTTTAATTTTTTTTCTGAACTTGCATTAGTATTGTGGCACTATGCACAGAACTTTGTCTTTATAATACGTTTTAGCTTATGGCATGTTCCCCAAGAGCATAAGCATTCTCTCTGGTTTTGGGAGGCCTTCCCCTGTTAGTCTGAGCAATATTAGTTTACCTTAAAATAATTGCAGCTCGCCAGCCAGGATCTGCCCTTGTGTCAGCTGTGTGGGTGCTGTTTTAAATAAAAGGGAGAACATTAAGTTGCTGATTTAACACACACGTTCTTCAAAATGCACATTAAGACAGTGACACTTTCAGATCCTGCAGGATGGTGTCTGTTTGAGCTGAATCAAAGTGCTTCTTGTGAGTGGTGGGATTTCTGCTGAACATACACTGTCTTCTGTCAGGGTTGCAATTACACCACTCTGACTTTTTATCAAGCCTTTTTTGCTTTCTAAATCAATGAGAGTGTGACAAAACCTGTTGCCTGTTCTGCCTGCAGAGCTCCCCAGATGCGATCTACATTGCAAGACACGTTGGTTTGCGTGTGGGAGTTCCCATCTCTGTCCCAGCCCTCACCGTCAACAGACTCTGTGGCTCTGGTTTCCAGTCCATTGCCAATGGCTGCCAGGTACAAAGCTGTATTTCTGTGTTAGCTGTAGCTTTTGTCAGGCTGTTAACATCTCTCAACATGTCCTTTGTGTTTGGGGTGAGTCTTGACATGGATTTTTGGTAGAGACTTCTATTGTCCTGCACATTTTTTTGCAGAAGTTCAGCAACCACAGTGCCACATTATGTAGCTGGTTTTCAAAATCCAAGTATTGTAGTGATTTTTCTGGTTTAATGTGAGTAATGCAACAAGTGTTACTTGGTGAAATACAGATTGGCTGTGCAATAGTTGCATCCCACAATCCTGTTTGTATGGACTGTAATTGCTGGACTTCAGGAGGCTTTCATCTCTTGATCATTGTTTATATTCTCACCTGGCTAGCTGTGTAAGCAGCAACCTGTGCTTTTTAAGTGTTCCTTTGTTCAAAGATCCAAACTTGTTATGGGTTAGGTAATTTATAGTGTCACTTCTTTTAAAGTAGAAGAGAATCAGCTTCTCCTTGAGGAGTTCGCCAAAACCATTGAGCCCGAGTACAGGGATTTGTTTTTCATTTGCTCATACATTGCTTTTATGAATACTTGAACAAACAGATTGTTGGTTTTGTGGGATTTTTTTGGTTTTCCTTGGCTAAGGAATTATTTTAGGTCTGATCCTCTAGAGGAAAGAATGTCAAAAATGCGGAGTTAAGGTTACATTTTGCAATAGTATGCACCTGACTGTTTTTCCTGATGCATGTGTGTATGGCCTTTATGATCCAAAGGCCATACACACACTTGTCCACGCTGAAAAAATCTGCTGGGGAAGGTGACCACTTTTACTGAAAGTCTGGTGGTGAGATCCTTTTCAAAGATGGCATTTCATCCATGCTGCTTAGATGCTCACGGAGTTTTTAGTGACTATAGGAAGCATCTCAGCACTTATTGCTACAGACGAGTTAATAACTAGAAATCTCAAATGTGTGTTAAGATCACAGAATCCTGGAGCTGTTTGGGTTGGAAGGAACATTAAAGCTCATCCATTCCCACCCCCCTACCATGGGCAGGGACACCTTCCACTGTCCCAGGTTGCTCCAAGCCCCATCCAACCTAGCCTTGGACACTGCCAGGGATCCAGGGGCAGTCACAGCTTCTCTGGGGTAATTTAATTTTCTTTCACTGTAGTTCATAAATAACCTCAACAGTCTAACTCAGTGAATCATTTTAAGGAATTACTATTTTTGAATGCTCTAATGGTGCATTTAAGAATTGGGGCTTTTAGGTTTTGTGCGGTTTGCCGTTGATAAATTAGTGTGTTTTGGGTATTTATTTTGGCAGCTACCTAGCTATTGTCTCCTAAAATTATGTGCCATTTTTTTCGAATCATAAGGCCTTACTTCAGGCTTTGAAGTTTAATTTCTGTTCCTTTTGAGAAGAGTGGGAGGTCAAAACCACCAAGCTCAACCATTTGTGAACCAAATCACACAAGCATGCAGATGCCTAATGTCTTTGTTCCTCTGCTCTGTCATGTGTGCACTCCCATATTCTCTTCTTCCCTCATGGTTACGATCATTCTTTGCTGAAAGGAAGAGAAAGGGACATGGCATGAAGGAGACAGACCCTAACCTTAACGGAAGGGTAAACCCTTCTTAAATACACACACATGACTGAGTTTGGATTCACTCTGGAGTTTATTGTTTTGTAGGTGACAACCTCTTCTTTAAAAACAGTTCTTATTTTCTTACTCAAACAGCAAGCTAAATCCTAGATGTGTTTTGTTTTTCTGTGTTGACAGGAAATTTGCCTGAATGACTCAGAAGTTGTTCTGTGTGGTGGAGCTGAAAGCATGAGCCAGGCTCCTTACGCGGTTCGAAAGGTTCGGTTTGGAACCAGATTAGGAGCAGAACTCAAGGTCTGGTACTTTTTTTGTTCTCTGAGCAAAGCAGTGTTTAGAGTCAGGACTGTAGGCACTAAATCCTTTCAAATGACATGCTTGGAGATTAGATCGAGACTTAATAGTTTAAAGCATTTATCTAACATTCAGACAGTATCAAAACAGTAGGTTCAGGCAATTTGTTAAGCATGCCAGTTTTCCAGCTGTTCCAAAACAATATTTGACTTCCTGTTCTGTGTTAAACATACGAATAAACTCGGAGAGAGAAAATTTAGTTCACTTGGTACATCCCATGCGAGTACTATGTGCAAAATGTCTGTGAAGTAGAGGCACACACAGTTAAGGCAAGGCTAGTAATTCTGGCAGATGGGCTGGTAAAGAACACGCATACCTCCCAGCTGTGAGCATCTCTCAATTGCAAAAGTGGAAACTCGAAGTTAAAATCCATTGACAGGTAAGTTATCTTTACATTTTCTTATGAAGATAAATCCTAAGTGAATACTGTGGGAAATGTTAGTGCTAATAAATCAATAAATTATCTGTAGGTAACCAGAATTAATTTTACAAAGAGCCATTAGTTTCCAAGAGGCTGCTGAACCATTACAAGCTGTCAGTAGTAAATATAATATTGCCCTGTGTTCTAACTTTCTGCTCATAATGTTCCATGCAGTTGGAAGACACGTTGTGGGAAGCCCTAACAGATACACATGTTAAAATACCTATGGCAGTGACAGCTGAAAACCTGGCTGTGAAATACAGCATCTCTCGAGAGGACTGTGACCGATATGCACTCAAAACACAGCAGAGGTGCAAAGCTGGTGAGTAAATCGAGGAGCGGAAATGTTTATGCAACACCAGTTTCAAGTCTAGGCAGTTTTTAGCATTGGTTCAAAGTGTTCTCAGGTTTTCTCTGGCTCTTGGTGTAATTTGTCCTTCTGTTTGCATACTGTAATTTGTGATATCGTTGTCCCTATGGTAGAAATAACCCTCTCTTAGGGGGTTTGACTTGGAAAGTATACTGAGTCAGGTGTTGTACCCCTCAGCAGGTTGAGTAGGAACCCCTTTCCAAAGGAAGGCCCCTTCCAAAGGAAGGCAGCCCTTTGCCTTCCCATGCCTTCCTCAGGGACGTTGCATAGCTGTCGAGGCATTGGCCAGTCACAGGTCACCTCCTGCCTGAGCAGGATTCATGTTGGTGAGTGTAATTTGTTGGTGCTCCTTTAGTGGGATGCAGCATTGTCCCAGGCATGCCTGACTACCCCCCTGTCTTTCCACTGCATGGCAGAACAGTTGTCCACAGTGACCCACGTCCTTCTTGAATGCCAGCCTGTGTTGTAATTCATCTAAATCCTTTTTCTTTCTTTTGCAATTTGAATGTTGTTCTCGAGCGCTTGAACAGTCGAAGCACATGGAATCTGAAGAGGGGATGTTTGTTTAGGAGCTGTGTTTTGAACTATTCTCCGGTGGTTTATGTGCCCAAAGCCATAATTCAGAGGTGTTCAGCTCTGGGGCCTCCAACAGCACAAGGAGCTGGAGCTGCTGGAGCCAGCCCAGAGGAGGCCATGGAGATGCTGCCAGGCCTGGAGCCTCTCTGCTCTGGAGCCAGCCTGGGAGAGCTGGGGCTGCTCACCTGCACAAGAGAAGGCTCCAGGGAGAGCTCCGAGCCCCTGGCAGGGCCTAAAGGGGCTCCAGGAGAGCTGCAGAGGGACTTGGGACAAGGCCTGGAGGGCCAGCACACAGGGAATGGCTTCCCAGTGCCAGAGGGCAGGGAGAGATGGGATCTTGGGAAGGAATTGCTGTGTGTGAGGGTGGGCAGGCCCTGGCCCAGGGTGCCCAGAGCAGCTGTGGCTGTCCCTGGATCCCTGGCAGTGTCCAAGGCCAGGCTGGACAGGACTTGGAGCAGCCTGGGAGAGTGGGAAGTGTCCCTTCCCATGGCAGGGAGTTGGAACAAGATGGACTTTAATGTCCTTTCCAACCCAAAACATCCTGAGTTTCTGTGATTCAGTTACTGTGAAGTTTGGGCCAAAAACCAGGAGAATGTGCAGTGGCCATCGTGGGACTCAACATACATTGCAGGCCAAAGGTGAACATAAGAAGGAAAGGTCTAATCATGGTTTTAGATTCTAATAATGGTGCATTTTAACAGATGCACTGTTGAAGGAAGATTTTGTGTTTTTTCCAAGGGGTGTAGAAGTGCTTTTTGTAACTCTTTTTCGTAGTTTGTTGCCTTTCCTGCTTTTTCCTCTTGTTACCTAACTACTGCCATTCCTGGAGCCTTCTCTGGAAACTTTCTTGTTTTCTAGGATTTTACCTTGCTGTTTTTATTTCTGCCTTTAGGACCAGATCGTCTTATCCCACAGTAAAGAGAGAGCCCTGTGTGTAATCAGGAAAGAAAAAGGTTTTGAGGAATTTATTGAGAAGCCCAGAGGTAGCTAAACAACATCAGATCTGACAAGTTCAGTGTCTTAGTTTTAAATCTCTGTCTAATGTTTTATTAGGTGATATGGCCAGATATCTCTTTTTGGGCATCTTAGATACCTACACTGTCTTGAATTGTCTCAGGTTCTTTAGGCAGCTGAATCTGATTCCGAGATCTGGCTTGACAGTGAGAGCCTTTAGAGGACCACCGTGAATAGGCTTTTGATGAATATACAGTATCTTATCAACAGAAACAATGTGGCTTAAGAGGTTTTTTCCACGTTCCTCTCTGAGTGAGATTCACATCTTGGCCATCTGAGAAATAACAGAGCTGTAAAATAAAGCAGCAATAAAAGGGAATACGTACTAAAAATAAACCCTAGTGGTTTACAAAAAACAAACAAAAAAAAAAAACAAAAAAAAAAAAACAAGCCACCAAATCAAAAAGAGTTCAGCTGTTTAAGCCTGAAATAAAATTTCTATATTTGAGACGTTCTTTGGGAAGTGTGAGAGTATACTTGTATGTTTTTTGCCCAATTTCTTAAAACAAAAAACCAAAAAAACCCTAATAATAAATCCCAAACCAATTTATTTAAACAAAATAAAGCACAAATATTGCTGTCCCTGAACTTTTGGTTCAAATAGAGTAGAAGTTTTGTGGACATAAAAATGTGATTGTTGGTCATGCTGAGCAATCATCTTGATGCTTTTATCGAGTCCTTTTATTTTCCTTTTTGTGGTTGCAGCTAACGATGCTGGCTACTTTAAAGCTGAGATGGCACCAATTGAAGTGAAGACGAAAAAGGGTAAGGAAAGCATGCAAAAGGACGAGCACCCAAAACCCCAGACCACTGCGGAACAACTCGCAAAACTCCCATGCGTCTTTAAAAAGGATGGAACAGTCACGGCTGGGAATGCTTCAGTGAGTACATCAGACACTTGGGTTGGGCAGGTGTCCCCTCTGTGGCTCTCCAAATTTATTGCCACTGTTTTTATCTCTCACCGAGTTGGCTGTCAGTGGTGTCTCCTGACAAAAATGACTTCTAATTCTGCAGCTAAATGCCCCTGGCTGACTCTTCAAACCCCAGGATGCCAGGGGATCCTACAGTCCACTCCTAAGTCCTAAAATGTGATTCTTTGGATTGCTGCTGATCTTGCAGTGAGGCATTGGCACTTCTTCATCAGCCTTGAATTGTTCAGTTGGTGGCTGCAGTGGCTGCGTAGCCACTCTACTTTCTTTTGGGGGGCAGTGGTAAATTTCCTTTAAACTTTAATTTTTTTAGCGGACATACTGCTCATCTTTGTACCACAGCTGCTGTCCTCTCTCCCCAAAAACACGTTTTGCTCTTACCCAGAATATACTCAGTGCTTAGCAGCATGTCATTATGGACTGTTCCTCTTACAGTCATTATCTTAATTAATTGATTAAAGTTCTTTGGGCCAGATGGAGTGCTGTGATCATAAAGTCTGAATCCATGCCTAAAATAGATCATAGCCACAGTAAGTGTGGGTGTCTGTAAAGTGTCTTTTATAATTAATGGCACATATATTATCCATTATTAATTGTATTCTTGCAAGTCTGTAGAATCATATTTCCAATGCAGGGAAGACTTACTTTTCTTTTCTAACACATTGGAATTCATTAAACATTTATCTGCATTTAACTCTGTTTCTCCATCCTCAGAATAGTGAAAGATTGTCTTTTGTTGTTTTGAATAAACATTGTTAAATGTTAATTATAGTGTCTTAGACTCAAGCCCTTTTTTGGGGCTTTAGTTTAAAGAGTGTGAGGTTTTTTTAGTTTCTTTGTATTGGCTCACTAAAAATGCATCTCTCTCTTACTGCTAGGGTGTGTGTGATGGAGCTGGTGCAGTTATCCTTGCCAGTGAATCAGCACTTAAAAAGCACAGTCTTACTCCTCTGGCAAGAGTAGTAGCTTATCACTCAGCTGGCTGTGACCCTTCCATCATGGGCATTGGTAAGTTGCAACAAAGCACATCATTTTATAGCATCAGGCAGCATCAAAATGTTCTTGTCATGGGCATTCTAAGTGAAAGAAAAGGATGTTGCAGAGTGCTCAGGCTGGTGGCTCTGAAGGTCTTTGTGTGTCCTGCTGTCCATCCCACTGTGTCAGTCCATCCCTGTTGTGCAGAGGCACAGATGTGCTCCTCTGTTTGGCTGGAAGTGTGTATGCAGTGTCTGACCCATAATAATAGCACTGAGCATAGTCCCCAGGCTCTTCTTTCTTCCCCTTTTTTACTCTCTCTTTTAGCCAAGAAAACAAGCACTCAAATATTTTTTTTAACCATTTTCTCATAAAATTCACTTTAGTTTCCTGTAAGCTCTAAATCCCATGATAAAATGTGTAGCTATGAGCTGCCTTCCTCACTCCTTGCTGATGGAATAGTGGCTGTGTGTACACCTTTGAGCAATTACTCAGTGGCTCAAGCTGCTTGGATCTCAGGATACACATCTTTTCAGGTATTACTTGGCAAACCAAATCTTTTCTTGGTTGCTTTAGTCCCATATTTTCTGTTTCCTCATCATATATGTCTTAGTGCAAACAATCCCTCAAAGCCAATTCAGACACCTCGGGATTTTTCCCTTCGCTTTAGTTTGCAGACAGCATTGTATCCCAGCATTGCTTTTCCTCTGTCGTTCTGTTCAGAGGAGCTGTTGTTGGCTGGTTCTGTGGTTCAGTAGAAATGCAAATGAGGCATTGTCAGATTTGTTTTCCTGGTCAGACTGTCTGACTGACACAGCCTTCAAAGCAAATGTGGAGGGAGGGTTTCTTTCGATAGACTTTGTGCTGGTATTGTGCTTCCTAAACCAGCCCATTCTCTCTAGCTCAGGCAACTCTCCTAGCTTGTTTAAAAACTTCATAAATCATACGGAGGAGCACTTAGTATCCCAACTCCTTCACACCACAGCTTGTCCCCAGCAGCTCAAAGAGACCAGATGAGGTTCCTTGACATGACAGCAGCAGATCTGACAAACAGGAGCTCAGTCTGAGCCACTGTCCTCTCACATACCAATAGGGAGTCCTGTCTCACAGCATTTGGTGAGAGAATTCATTATTTAAAAAAAGAGAGAAAGGGGAAAAAGTTTACTTGGCTGTCATTAGGGGTCTTTGTATTGTGCACAAGATCCTCCCATTACTCTCATGCGTAACAGGCATACTAAAATCCTTCCCTAATGAGATGCAGTTAGAGTCTAGTGTTAAGCTGTCTGGGGCTCCCTGATACTCCACTGAGCTCTGAACTGGGCCCTTTCTTCTTTTAATTTTTTGTGTCTCTTTGGTAATCTACTTTTTTAATGTTTTTATTCTTCGAGCTGTGCGTTTTTGACACCACTTTTTGGCAGTGTGATAGCATTTAGGGTTTTTTGTGTTTTAGAACAGAATGATCAGCCACCACCTAACATCTCAGTATTTTTCTCCTACAAGCACGTACCTAATTAACCCTTTCACAGCTTTTTGAGTGTGTGTTTCCTTAGGTAGCTATGTTTGTATTAATCTCCCTAAATAGATTATATTAGGTTATTGAAGGCAGCTTTCTTCCAGAGGACAGTTTTGTTCCCAAACTCTTAATAGTCTAAAACACAAACTCTTACTTTGTTCAGTTGTCGAAGACCTGGGTCTGAGGGAACATTTAATTGTTTGGAATAAATTAATTAAATGTTAGGCTTTTTACCAGAACATTTTTCAGTCTTTTAAGAGCACCACGACAACAGTAGCCATAACTAAGCACATCACCAGCAAACTCTAGAGTGGCCTGATTTTAAATTTTTGTTTACCTGGGGGCTGCAAATTGCAAGGGAAGAATGAATGGAACCAAGAGTACTGGGAATGAGAATGCCTCAAAACCACTGTGAAGTTGTTTTATTTGTCTGGGGACTGTCACTTCTCTAAACTTGAAAGCTCTGTGTGTAGCAGTAGTGACACTGGTAGCTTTCCCTGGATGTATTTTGATAAGGGCATCAAGTAGTTTTGAGATTTAGGAGTTCTCTTACCACCCAATAAAGCAGGTGAGTGGGATATCCAGAATTCACTGGCTGCACAGAGACACATGGGAGGGGATCTCATGAGGCTTTACAAATTTATCCTATGTAAAACAAGTTTCTGAGACTTCATATATTTTTTTTTTTTATTTAACTAACTGTGCCTACAATTTCCAAACAGGCCCTGTACCTGCAATCACAGAAGTTTTGAAGAAAGCAGGTCTGACCCTGAAGGATATGGATTTGGTAGAGGTGAGAAGTTTTTATGGGAGCAGTGGTTTTACCCATGATCCTTTTAGCAGAAAGATTCCACTCATACCATGTAGGTGTTCCTGCCTGTCAGGAGCCTGCCTGACCTCTGTCCCTCCAGTTTCTGCTGTGCAGTCACTACAAAAATCTCAGGCACGTGGAAACTGGAAATGGTGAGATCGCATTCCACAGAACAAAAATATCCTCATGTGACATGATGTTTTACGCTTTTGGCTGGACTGCTCATGTTTTTAATTAGTCATACTTGTGAGCTGGTCTTTTTCTGCCAGGGCAGCAGGCTCTTCATGGACTGCCTCAGAACATACTTTACTTTTTTTTATTATAAAATACACCTCATACTTGCTTTGTATTTGAATTTAGTTGGGTTGGATTGACAGTTGTATGTTGGCTGAGCATGCTTTTATAAACACAGCATTTAATATTTTTCTGAAAAAGACCTGGAGGAGCCTTGTTTAATCTTGTTTGCACATGTACTGCTGAAAGGTGATGTAAAAGTTCTGTCTCTTCTCTGGTGCTTTAGGTAAATGAGGCATTTGCACCTCAGTATCTGGCTGTGGAAAAAGTGCTGGGCCTTGACCCTGAGAAGACCAACGTCAATGGAGGAGCCATTGCCATCGGCCACCCTTTGGGGGCCTCGGGGTCACGGATCACAGCTCACCTGGTGCATGAGTTGAGGTATGCACACAGACAGGAGCTGCTCAGGGTGGGTGCAGTGCTGATGGATTTATGCCTGTGGACACTTTGAGCACAGATACCACGTGACTGAACTCTTCTACTCAATCAGCTTAAAACTCTCCTCGTTGGAATGTGCCACTTTCTGTATGAATTTTCCCCCTCTGTGCTGCAGTGCAGGTCCTGCACTTGCCTCACATTCCATCCTGTTGTCATTACAGCATTCTTTGCTTCACTTAGGTCTGATCCAAGCCCACTGGAGTCTGTGGGAAGGTTTTCTTTTTTTGAAATGGCCTTTGAGCAAGCTCTGTTCTCTTCTTAACATGGTGCATTTCATAGAATCATAGAATTCTAGAAGGGTCTGGCTTGGAAGGGAACTTTAAAGACCATCTCATTCCACCCCTGCCATGGGCAGGGACACCTTCCACTATCCCAAATTGCTCCAAGTCCTGTTCAACCTGGCCTTGGACACTGCCAGGGATGGAGCAGCCTCAGCTGCTCTGGGCAGCCTGTGCTGGGACCTCACTATCCTCATAGCCAGGAATTCCTTCCCAATATCCCATCTGTCCCTGTCCTCTAGCAGTGGGAAGGCATTGCCCCTTGTCCTGTCACTCCAGGCCCTTGTACAAAGTCCCTCTCCAGTCCCCTTTAGCTACTGGAAGGGGATGGTTTAAAAGACTTTGTCATCACCTTCTCTCACCATTTTAATCTGAATTTTCTTTTTTTTTTTTTTTTCCCTCAGGGTGGAGATCACTGTGTCTCTTTGCTTGTGCTTGCAACCCTGTCTTAGTGCTCAGCCATGAAGCCTCAGATCATTTGTGCTTTCCAGAAAACAGTTTCTTGGAAAATGGCTGTAGGAAACTTAGCTTTCAAAAACTACCTCAGCAGTGTTCAGCTAGTTTAAAAACTACTCTAGAAATGTTCAGGTGGGGTCTAGTGGAAGAGATTCCTGCCTGTGGTAGGCGTTGAGCTCTAAATTCATTGTTCAGAAATCTTTCAACATCAGTTGAGACTTGATGATATTTTGCTAGAAAAAGAGCAACATACGCATTCTGAAACGTCACCTTCAGTAACACCCAGTTGATAGCTGGTTTCCTTTCATAAAGGCAGGACAAGAGCTGTTGTGGTTTCATGCAGGTAACCAATCTTCCCTGTTGCTGTTCCCGAGCAGGCGCCGTGGTGGGAAGTACGCGGTGGGGTCAGCGTGCATCGGCGGTGGGCAAGGCATTGCTGTGGTCATTGAGAACACAGCCTGATGGATCCTGGGCACTGCAGCCTGGCCTGAACTGCTGACTCCCCGAGAAGCCAGCCTCCTGTGACAGCAGAGCATCCCTGCGTGCCTTTCCTGCAAGGTAAAGGAACAGCTGAGAAGTCAGAATTCTGAACAAAAAAAATCCATTGATGTCTTTTGTAACTAAAGGAAGTGCAGCATCAATATAATTTCACACTGATGAAGTATTTTCTAAAAGCCTCTTTTCAATCAATGTATTTCTGTAGGCAAAATTATTTTCATTTCCTGAGGAAATTGCCTGTCAAACTTTCACCAAACATGCCTTAAAATAGCAGTCAGTGCAGCTTTTTGAGCAAGTATTGCTTAAACTTATTTCAGCTACTGACACTGTCTGGCACATGTGCCTCTTTTATTATCAGGAAATGTGAAAATGTAATCACAGACTTTCTGAGGTATATATTGATTGTGGATTGATGGCTGTTAACTTGTACCCTGCTGTTCAGCAAGGGAAAAGAAAATGAGCAGAAGCTGAAATTTCCATTGTGCCTCTCAAAAGAATAATAAATACAACACAAAAAGAAAAAGGGCTTTGTGTTCTGTTTGTTGGTTTATTTTGAAAGTAAATCACTGTGAGAATTGGTACTTTTGGGAAATTAGTGTTGGGTTTTAGAAAGAGTGTTTTTCCTGGTTGAGGAATAACTGGTGTTTATTAGGTAGTTTCTAGAGAACTCCAGCAAATCTGACAGCCCTCCAACAAGGGCTGTGGCTGCATCGGCTGTATTGACACAGTAACTGTATGCATTCAACATCTCCTTCCTTAACTTCCTCTGATAGTATTTCTTGGGTCTGTTGGTGTGGGGCTGTTCTTGGCCAGTTTGGGAGGTGCAGCTCCGATGAAGCTGCCTGGCCTCTCAGAGGCAATGGAGTTTGAGTTATGAATCATTTGACAGAACCAACATGACATTGGGGTGAAATGAGGTCTTTGTGCTCACTGGAGTCCTTTAGGCTGCTGTGAGCAGCTTGCAGCTTGGTGTGCATGTCTGTATCAGGTACTCAGTGGAGAGAGCCCTGTCAGGGACAGCACACACCTTTCTATAGCACTGGAACAGGAGTAGAGACTTCAGCCTTTACTGTTTCTCATCCTCTGTCCACTGTCAAAATATTCCTTACATTCCTTATTATCTACAACAGCTTCTTGCCACTCTGCTGGCATGAGGTGATTGTGAAAGCCAGGCAGTTACTCAAACCTGTCTGCCTAGCCTAGCAGGAAATTCAGGTCTAGGGAAGTGTTGCTACAGTTGGTGGATAACAATTGAAGTATGCTGATCACCTTCCCAGGGGTTTTCATGGATGCAGTGTCTGTAAAAACTGTACAGATTAGCACTGTTTATATGGATTAAAAAAACTTCAAACTCCAACCCAGCTGCTATAGGGCAGCAAACCAGATGCTCATCTAATACAGGATCTGTTTTTCTACTCTTAGTAAATTAGGATTACTGGGATTTCACTGCTCAACATACAGTTGCCACATGGATTTTACCACATCCTTTCCAAGAGGATTTTTATTCTTTGATAACCACTAGTGCCTTCTCTAATAACCAATAACTAATTCCCTCTTACTTCTTAGAATCGTAGAAGCATGGAATAACCTGAGTTGGAAGGGACCCACCAGAATCATGGAGTCCAACTCTTGGCCCTGCACAGACACCCCAACAACCCCACCCTGGGCATCCCTGGCAGTGCTGTCCAAGCACTCCTGGAGCTCTGGCAGCCTCAGGGCCGTGCCCATTCCCTGGGGAGCCTGGGCAGTGCCCAGCACCCTCTGGGGGAAGAGCCTTTCCCTGAGATCCAATCTAAATCTGTCCTTAACAGAACTTCACGTCATCCCTTAGGTCTGGTCACTGGTCACAGAGATCATGGATGGGTGCTACTCCTCTTCTTGCCCTCATGAAGCAATTCGTGGGCAGTTCTTCACTGTGGATGATCACTGAATTCTCGTTTTCAGGGAACTGGATGAAGTTTTTCCAGGATCTCATCCCCATGTAATAAGAGTTATTTTTGAGCTCATCACTGTGTGTTTACAGTAAATCCCCTTCATGCGCTTTATTTTGCACATAATGTTTCGTTTTCCCCTTTTTATCACTCAAACTTTTGAGATTCATGTGTAATTCTAGCCATGAGAGCTGTATTTGGTCATCCTGAATAATTGTGTATTTTCTGCAAAATCCATCGTGATGTTAGCCTGATTTTCCAGAGAACTTTTTATGTATAAGCTCCAATTCCTGATATCTTGACACACGTGTTATCAGCACAGATGATTGTACATCCTCCTGCAAGTAACCTTTCTTTGCAGTGTGAGCCAACTGCTTATTGCCATGTCATTCCATTTTTATCCTGTTCATTTCCTGTAAGGGCCTCTGATGAGACTTTTCCACACTAAAGTAAAGCAGTGAAAAATCCTTTCCCATGGAGTTACTGGGACTGCAGGTAGTGCAGTTCTAACACATGCAGCTTCTTCCACAACACCCAGCTGAGGTCAGCCAGTTCAGAGTGATGTGTTCATGGAATCATGGAATGGTTTGGGTTGGAAGGGACCTTGGAGACTGTCCCACCCCCTGCCATGGCCAGGGACACCTTCCACTTGATGAGATTGTTCCACCCTGGCCTTGGATACTGCCAGGGATCCAGGGGCAGCCACAGCTGCTCTGGGTACCCTGGGCCAGGGCCTGTCCACCCTCACACACAGCAATTCCTTCCCAATATCCATATAAACCTACTTTGTGCCAATTAAACTGTCGAATGGTTGAGACTAGTGACAATCACTCTGCATTTCTCTTCTCTAGTTCCTGATTTCACTTCTAAGCCTGGAACATGGCATTCCCAGAAGGGCAAAACCAGGTCCTGTACTAGGCCCTGCACAAACAAAATATGCTGTGCTTCAGAATCACAGAATCACAGAACGGTTTGGGTTGGAAGGGACTTTAAAGATCATCTACTTCCAACCCCACTGCCATGGTCAGGGATTCAAAGTACTGTTGTTTTCTTACTGAGTTACTGTTAAAGATGAGCACAAGCACTGATACTTGATTCCTGAGCCAATCTTCCAGAATACTTAGGGCTGCTGAGCTTTTAGGCTTGGTCTGAGCTTGTCTTTGCTAGCAAGCCCTATCATTTATTACAGAATAATAAGAGTAATACCTGATCCTTGTACCTATTCCCAGCTATGTTCTCTGATTTCCTGGATATAACAATGGTAGAACTGTGTTTCTTCCTCTGGGAAATTTAAGGCCTCTCTGCTGAGAGTAGTTGGGATTAGGAGAATTTAAGTGTCCTGGAAGGAGCGGGGAGATAAGAAATGTGTTAGATTCTAGAGGGATAATCACACACTTTGAGTGTACTGCGTGAATTTTTTTTTCTTTTTTACCTTTTTAGACTCAGTTGTATTCTTTATGTGAATAGTTTCTAATACGCAGTACAATGAAAATGCTAATTTTTTTTTTCTTTTAACGTGTGGGGAAAGAAAGCACGTGTGGGATTTATTGCCTGTGTAGACCTACACGGGATTTACTCCTACAGGCACAGGTGTAGCTTTCTGCCACTGGGTGGAGCGTTTTAAACACCCTGCAGCTGCCCAGCCTCGCAAAGCATCCCTACTCCTTGCAGTAGCACAGGGCTTCTCCTAAGTGCTTGATAGATTAAACCTTGAAGCTGAAACACTTGAAAATTCACTCCCCATTTCTCCTTTCATGGTTTTTAAACAGGAAGCTGCCATGACACCAACACATCTGTGCTGCTCTGCACCCCAGAGTGCTTGGCGCTGCTGGACTCCATGGGCATTGGAAAGCATTTTGTGTTTTACAGAGTGGGTCCCAGCTGCAGTTTGAGGGGATGATCACTGCAGTGCTACATCTGGCAGGAGGTGAAGAGAATAGGTTCTGTGGTTCTTTGGTCCAGAGAGAAAGCTATTAAACCTTAATCCTAAACAACTGTATGTGAGAGAGAGGGAGAAGGTACAGAGGGCTGACAGAGATAGACTTACCTGTTGCAGTCCTTTCTGGATTAGATACAAGTAGTTCTGTTACACTGCTAGTGGAGCTCCAGTAATGAAGATGGGATGTTGTGTAGCATTCTTTGTATAAAAAAATTACATCTCAAAGCTCCTAAAGTGCACATTTTCAGGGAAGTCTCACCTCATCGTGAGAGCATTTCTATTAAGCTCTTCCTCCATCTGTTAAATCCAGACGTTTTCCATCTGGTGTGATGCTGTTAAGCTGGGCAGGGCTCTGTCTGGCCTCTCCACCTGCCAAAGTCTGTGCTGTCTGACTGGGGTGCTGCAGGGCGATGCTGTGGGGGATCAGAGGGGAAATTAATCCTTCTGAGCTAAGGGTTTAGTAACGGGGATGCACTTCCCCTCTTCTGGAAACAGCTACAAGAAACCTAGTGCTGGTCGTGTCTTTGCTGACTTTGGTACACTTACATGAAAAACTAAATTCAACAGGTGGGTTGGAGCACAAATTAAGCTTGAATTACACATGTGGTTGTTGGTTTTAGTTTTATACTGGATAAGTATTTCTTATGGATGTCAGTTAAGATCAAAAGATGATGTTTTTGGACTTATTTGAGGGTGCTCTTTGAGAACAAGTCCAGCTGTAAGAGCTAGTGATTCTTGGTCAAAATGCTGGAGCCATAGGATTTGCAGGGCAGATCAGGTGTAATCTCAGGCTGCTAATCCACAGCTATTTGAAATTGTCAGCATGACAGACTCCTCCTGGCAGATATTAAGCCAGAGCAGCTATTGTTTTCCCTCTGGTGGTCATGCTCTTGCTCTGATTCAGCAGAAGCGGGAGTGTGTGTTCACACCCTACCTGGGCTGGATGTGTTTTCTGTGAGATCAGGAATTGCCCAAATGTGGCATTAGTGATTGAGAAAGCAGAGCTTTAATCTCTGTGAAAATCAGCGAGACAGGGAGCTGTTGGACAGAAGCTGAAGGCAGCAAGCTCTGGCAGTGAACCTCTCAGTCTGGAGAGGTGGTGCCCAGCCTGGACACCAAGAGCCAGCACACCAAATTCCCTGCTGTCCTAACACAGACATCACATCAGGTCCTCTGCATTAGCACCAGGGGATTTAGATGAAGAACAACAACAAAGAAGAGCAAAGTAAGCATCCATGAGCCAAAACCTGAACTACGGGGTTGCAGGAAGCAGAAGGAGGGGAAAGGCTTTGTGCCCTCATTTCTGTCTTGCTGCCTGATAACCTCTGTTAACCTATGAAATGTTTTTCATTCCTGTTATTAACGAATCAGTTAATGGAGCTTATGAGCACCATCTGACCACATCTCAAAGGAAAACTCACCCAAGTTTTACTTTGGGAGGTTTGAGCACTGATAGCAAGCTGGAATCAGAATTTTTATGGTGTTAGATTCTTCTGCAGGTTCCTCACTTGCGCTATATCCAAACATGTTTCTTCAGTGTTGAGTGCACATCTTCTACTTCACATATTTTCTCTAGCAGTGTATTTATTATAGCTGTTGCCAGGGAGGAAAAAAAAAATTAATCCGTCTTTATAAACATTTAACGTTAGTACAAGATATACATGATATAACCATTGGGCTTTTTGTTTTCCTCGTAAGAGTATTTTATATTACAATGTTTTTCCCCTCTGCTGTGGTTATTTATAAATAATGATTTTTCAGGTCTTGGAAAGGGATTTGCAAAATCTAGAGTGTGAAGCAGAAGACAATGTAATTTAAACACAGGAGAAATTAAGAGATGGCAGAACATTGAGAAGTTGTATTTACTGGAATGCTAATTGTTGGACTGAGCATGAAACAGTTCATTTTCAGGAGGCTCTTCTGATGCTTACCAGGCTCAAGTTTCTCACTTGTGAGAAACTAAAACTGTGCTCTTTTTTTACAAAATTATATTCTGCAGGCTCTAGAAACTTCTAAATCACCTTAAAAATAATAATAAAACTGTTAGATTCACCAAATCTACAGTTGCTAGAATGGTAACAAATATTACTAATTTGGAGAAAAGCATTGTGAGGTTGTGGTGAGCAAAAAGTAGAACAGATATGACTACTACTCAGTATATATACATAACAGTGGCAAGTGTCAGTCTGCAAATAAGATCCAGGAGAGATTGTAAGGAAGTGGAATATGGAGTAGGCTGAGTATGGAGTAGAGTAGGGAGTAGATAGTGAGTATGGACTGGTTTGAGTTGAGGGAAAGGGCAAGTATGGATATGAACCAAGAACTCACTGTGGCAGGTATTAGATGCAGCTACACAAACAGAAGTATTTATTTATTAATTCTGTTTCTAAAGAAAGCATGAGGTTCAGGTGCCATATGCATTCACTAAGGGTGTCCTGCCTCTATAACCACCTGTAGCATTTTTTCCTGGAGACTGGGAACCCCTTGCCCTGTTGCTCTGGGCAGAGGTATGTGCTCCAGGGCTCTGTGCTGCTGTTTTCTCTCAGAACAGCTTCCAGATACCGCAGTGGAGACCCATGACTCTTGTACGGCAAAGCAGGTGTGCTCAGGTTTTGTTTGTTTGAGGGCTGGTCTCTGCCTTTAGCCTTTTCCTGCTCTGACCAGCACTAGGGTGGGAGGAAGGGTCATCAAGCGCCATGGAAAAATCCAGGCCTAAAAATAAATTCCCTGAGAATGACTTGAGAACCAACCAAAGACAAGGAATTTGTGGTATGTTGCTACCACCTGTGTAATTCCAGTCTAAATCACTGGCTTTGGAGGAGGATTCTGCTGTGACTCCCCTGGGAGTGTCAGTGACTCCCATCCCTGCATGTGTGATGAGGGGTAAGCAGCTCGGGGCTCTAACCATGGAGAGATGTTCTGTTTCTCCTTCCTTTATGCCTTTCCTTGCCTGCTCTTCCCTTGTTTGCAGTGTGGTTTGGGCACTGGTGCAGTTGTTTGGCACAAAGTTTGGAGGCAGCGGGAGCAGCGCTGCTGGAATGGGCCTGTCCATGAGGTTGCTGAAGGTGCAGTGAACTTGCTGTCATCTCTCAGCCTGCTTCTCAGAGAGAGCAGGAGCCATGTTTGTGTCTGTCAGGAGATTCTTTGATTTGGTTTGTCACTGCAGGGGTGCCCTGTCATAGAACCCCATGTGGGGTTGGAAGGGACTTTGAAGCCCACCTTGTTCCATGCCCTGCCATGGGCAGGGACATCTTTCACTAGCCCATGTTCCTGTGTCCCATCCATGGACCTGAGGAACATGCTGCACAAGTACAAGAGATATTTGGAAGAAAGGTGCAAAATTGCAGAGCACAGCACAGGCACCCAAAGGCTGGTTTCCCACCCTCCCCACTATCCCACTTCCTCACACCCTCCTGAACATACTCCCCTGTGCAAAGTTTGAGCTTGAGTAGGTTTTTATTGCTTCAAGCCCTGGACAGAATCTGGGAGCAGAGCTATCAGGATGGGTAAAATTTGAACTTCAGAAAATTATTTTTCTGTGGAATGAAGTACATTAAAATTCTGAGATGTGAGATACCTTGTCAAGCCATTATTTACCACTGATAGTGCTGGTGTAGACCATGGAATCACAGAATGGTTTGGGTTGGTAGGGGCTTTTAAAGGACAGCAGTCCAACCACCTGCAATGACCTGGGACATCTCCCACTAAATCAGGTTGGTCAGAGCCCCATCCAGCCTGGCCTTGGATGTTTCCAGGGATGGGGCATCAGTGATGTACCAAATGCCTGGTACAAAGCTGTGGCACACTGCATGCAATGGATGCCAGAATCTGTAGATAATGAGCCAAAACCTGATTTTCAAGTCCACGGCACTGATCTCGTGTTCCACCCCAACCCCTGAGCTTAGTCCAGCACCAGCCTGGCTGCCTGACCCTTTCCCAGTGTGCTCCCTGAGCTCTCCTGTTGACCTTGGCCACTGCTAGACCGCAGGTGGGAGCTCTGTGGTGTGACTCAACCCCTGGCATTCCAACCAGTCACCTGCAGCATCCACAGCTGAAGCAGCTCCGATCTGCATCTGACAGAGGGTTCCAGGCTGCCAAAAGGGCTGTTCAGTGCCCAGGTTCCTCATCCTCCAGGAATGGGGCTGGGGCTGTGCCATGCAGGTTCCAGGTTTTGTGTGTTTTTGCTCTTCACTGTTCTGTGTTTGATTCATCCCTGAAACACCTGGCACCTGAGCACCACGGTGGCTCTGGAGGAGCACAACTGCTGTGTGAGCACATAGTCTGAGTCCCAGATGAGGGGAGATAAGGTTAAATTGGTGTGTGCTGCATCCACAGGGCCCGATTAGGAAATGAGTGTTCTCAGCAGTTGCTGAACAAGTGCATTTTACAGCGTGTTGTTTGTCCTAGGGGAAGTTTTATTTATTACGTAAATTTATGATTTGTGAGCTCCGTTGAGGCCAGAACGGGTCAGTTTGACATGTTTTGAAGTGACTATCAGCTGTTTAAAGCATGGATTTCATATAAATAAAATCCTTTAGGACATCAACCACCAGAAATATGCTGAAGTTCATCAAGGTTTTTGTTAAGCTGCTAGTAATCTTGCAACTGGAGCTGCCCGTGCCCCTTTCAACCGTGAGCATTTGAGATAGGAAAACAAAGGAAGGACTCTTCACAGGGAATATAGCATTCTAGTGATGGCAACTGTATTTATAAAAATGTTTTGTGACTCACACAGCTGCCTGTGGCAGGTGCATGCAAGGTGCTGATAACTTGGTCGCCATGTAGTGTGAGCTGAGGCATCGCTGGCTTTTGGAGGCTTCTTGGTGGTGTTCTCCAAGCTCTCCTTGAAGAGATCTTTTCTTCTCTCCTCCCATTTCAGGTCTTGATGCCTGAATGATAGAAGTTTCTGCAACTACTATTGCACAATTATGCACCTGTATGAATGTAGCTGCTGACTGTGGTGGGACTCCTCCAGTCTTAACCCTAAGGTTGTGTGGTAGCTGTACAGCTCAGTGCTAGAATAAGGGAAATTAGATGTGATTTTGAGTAACAGTTTAAGCCGAACACCCTGTTCTTCCTGCCCTCCAGGGAGGTGTCAGAGATGGTGGTTGTACTGCTGAAAAAAACCCCTTTCAGCCTACTGCTCACCTGTGGGACAGGGAAGCCTGCTCATCTTCCTATAGGACAGACAGCAAACCATTAGTAGTGAAGCTGGTACCCTTCCTGAAGGAACAGGTAAAACCTATGTTCCTTTTTTCTTGTGAGATGGAGTTACATCACTGTCATTGCTCAGAGCTGGATTTGTGTCAGTCCCTCCTCCCCGTGTGTGAGTACCGAAGACAATCAGAGCAAATGTGGACTCAGGACCAGCCTTTGGCATAAGGCAGACCCTTCTCCTGGGTTTGACCTCTTTATTCCATTTTCCAGGTGTGCTTCAAGCCCTTGAGTGTGCATGGCAGCAGAGGTGCCTGCCAGGACAGGTGCCTGCCAGGTCTCTGCCCTCGAGGCTTCAACAGTGTGGACAAGCTGTTCCTCAGAGAAGTGGTTTCTCCTGCTGTTTGTTTTGGACTGTGCCCCTGGTCTTGCTCAGCAGTAAGCTCCCTGGCAGGTGGGGAGCACTGGTTCTACCTGCTCTGTTCCTCCCCCAGCTCCTCTGCTTGCCTAAGCCGAGGTCTGTAGGCTGGAGGGATGGGGTGGAGTGTGTTCTCCAGGCTCAGTGCCCTGGGGATGCTGCCTTTGCCCTAGCAGGGCAGCAGGAGTGCACTGTGCTGTTGTCACAGCTGGCAGAGTTTCTCTGGAGTGGCCTGGGAGAGGTGACACCTCAGTTTTATCCCTCAAGATGCCCCGAATTGCCTGTGTGGCTGCTCTGGGCACCGGAGGTGAAGTTGTTCGTACCCATGTTTGCATGCAAGGCTCTTCATACCCGTGTTTGTCCACATTAGCACTCTGCAGGCTGCCTCTGAAAAGGCCCAGATGCATTTGCAGAGATGAGTATCTTGGGTGTGCTTTGAGCTGAGGAACATGCCACATCTTGCATGCTCTGTGACAACGTGCAGCACATGTGAGACTTGTATGTCCCTGCAGTCACACCGCATTGCTGATCACTGACATGATGGCCTGAGACCCTGTTTAGGAGGGCTCCAGCATTTCCTCCAGCAAAGAGATGGCTCAAAGTCAGGCTGAGCTTTGCCCAAGGTCTTGGGCAGCTAGGGAGCATGCAGAAAACCATCCTTTTGTTGAGGCCATCCATCCTTCTGGCCTGTTTGATGAGGCCATCCATCTCCTGAAGGCAAGGGATGGGGCTACCTGGCAAGTAAAGTTTATAAGCTATGGCTTTACAGTGTTCTGCAGCACTTGCAGTCTGGAGTTAATTGTTTTTTCTGCACTCAGTGAGACTGTGGTTGGGTCCTTAGACAACTATTGGAGTGAGTGGATGCCTGTTGGGGCTTCAGGGTTCACAGAGGCCCGTTGTCATCCAAGAGACATATTTATGTTTGTTCCTAACTCCTTTTGAACAAGTTATGCAACAAATTCTGCAAATTTCATTTCCACTAATAGGAGGTCTCAAGAAGTGGAAATGAGGGCGACAAGTGGGTCTTCAGGGACAGTGCTGTTAGGAGCTGGGAGACTCTGTGGCAATGTTGCAAGTAATAGTCCTGGGAGGTCTGGTGCAAAGTAAGGGATAAGGGATTTTTACTCCCTGAAACACTGTGTTGTACAAGCCTGTTTTAAATTTTGTAGGCAAGGAGTTTAGTACTTGCATCAGGAAGTGGTAATACTGAAGGAACCCTTAATTATAAATGGCACTTATTTTAGTATTCATGTCATTTATGCTGCAGCTCCCCTCTTTTTGTCCTTGCTTCTAGTTACAGTAAAATCTCAGGGCTGGGAGGAGGAGGACAAAAGACAAGGAGAAATGCAAAGATTAAAGGATGGTATAGATCTTCCCAGTACCACAGTGTCTCTACCAAATCATACTTAATGCTTTACTCATCAAAGGCAAACGTGTCAGCTCTTTCCAGCTGGCTCGCTGTGCTTGGGCAGTGACACATCCACCCAGAGTGGGATTTTTTGTGGATTACACCTCTCAGAAGACTGGACTGTGGTATTGTTGTCTGGCTTGGACTCTCTCCCATCTGGGAGGACATGTCTGAGTTGTGGATTCAGCTCACAGCCTCCTTGCAGCACACAGCCAAGTGCTCTGCAAGCCTGTCACTTTTGGTATGATTTCAATTTGACTGGATTTATTCTGAAACACTGGCTGACAGAAAGGACTTCCCTTTATGCTGCTGGTTATATTGCACCAAGCTCAAACCTGTGTTGGGAAATTAGACGCTGCTCTTGTAAAACAGCTTCCACTTGCCTCTGATTACAAAAGAAGATAAACCACACGGGCAACAGCAAACGCAAAACTCTTTTAACTGGGGGAAGAGAAGCAAAAACGAGTGTAAGTCATTAAGAAATGTTAAAAAAAAAAGGAGAAAAGAAAAAAAAAAGATGATTTTGCGTCTGAGCAGCATCCCCAGCAGGTCCAGGAGGACCGGGCAGCGGTGCCACGGAGCTGGTGCAGCTGAGGTCAGGCTCGCAGCGCCGCGCTTACGCAGCCCGTGGGTGCTGTGCCGGCTGGGATGCGCTCATGCCTCCCTCCCTCCGGCACCATCCGCAGCCTCCGACCGAGATTGGCTGCGGCGGAGTCAGCCCATATCTTACTAGAGGGAAACTTGAGACCTACCAAGCCCAAATGTCAAATGCTGCTTAGTCAGATGAATAGCAGCACTCACCAGCAGCCAGACCGGGCTCTTTCCACATTTCGTCGGGGCAGCGTTTTGCGTCGAACCTTTGTTTCTTAAATGAACGTGTTAAAAAAAAAATAATAATAATAAAAAAAATTAAAAAAAAAAAAAAAAGGAAAGAAGTTTGTGTGGAGCTGGCAGCATGCATGGAAATCCAGCATCTGCCACGTAAAAAAAAGAAAAAAAAAAAAGACCAAAATCAGATGAGTTTGGTCCCCTCTGTGCTCATACTCGGCTCCCCACACACCTTCCCCTGACAGCTGGATGCTCAAAATGCACCCATAAAGGGCAAAGCCCTCCATCACGAGCCTTGTGTTGCATTTGCAGTGCAAAACTCCAGCAACAAAAATGGGACCTCCATTCCAGGGCTTCCCCTGCTTTGGATCCCTAAGAGTCTCCTGGAGGTGCCTTTTGGGCAGCTGGAACTTGTCCTGCTGCTCTCCCACTCCCGGAGCGCCCTGTGAGCACCCAGAGTGCCACACCATGGCTTTGGGGCTGCTCGAGGGACCCCCTTGGCCTCGGGCACCCAGCTGCAAGCATGGGGGTCGTGTGGGGTGCTGCTGAGGAGGAAGAGCTGGTTTGGTCAGGCTCTGCTCCCTGCCGCTCCTGTGCACGCACACAGGCACGCTCACGTTCGCCTGCTTGCATGGTTGGTGCAGCGCAGTGAAAAATGGAGGCCTCAGACACATTTCAACTCTTTTTATTTTCTTTCTGTTCCCCCTGTTTGAAGATTTTACTGTAGTTCCTGCCTTTGCATAGCAGAGGTGCTTATTCTGATGCTTTCACGGTGATGCTGCTCTGGCAGGGCTCAGGATACGTGACAGTAAAAATAGCCCAAGCAATCAGTCTGAGCAGAGAGGTTGGGAGCACGAGCACCTTCTTTGCTTCCACTTCTGCCTTTCCATTTGAACCCAAGCCAATGGACGGTGGTGTGCTGTCCTGAAGGGTGCTGGGTGCTGGGGGTGCTGGCAGCCAGCAGGGCAGGGCACTCAGGGGGGCTGACACAGCACCTCAGGTCATCCTGACCTCCCCAAATCTCTGAGCAGCAGCAGAGGACTGAAACACCCTTCCAGGATTACAGCCGTGATTTTTCCAGGGATTCCAGTGTGCTTTGGATACAAGGCCATGCATTCAGGAGTTGTGCTGAGGGTGGGATACCTCTGATTTAATTTCAGCCCCCTATTTAAGTTTGGCACTTGAGTGCTCTCTGTAATCTCTGGGGAGAGAGCAGGGCAGACCTGCACATAGAAGCTATTTTAATCTGGGTTTAAAAAGAATCCAAGATGACTATCAGCATTTAATTTTTAGATGGCTTATGTTAGGGGAAATGAATCTCTTCCTTTGCATCTGCCACTTGCAGAATATAGATGCAAATGTCTGCTAAATGCCTTCAGCTTCTCCTCTCTCCTCTGCAGGGGTGGGAATGTGTGACGAGCCATGCCTTTTGGAAACGTGAAATTCTAGAGTTAAAAATGAGCATCCTGGTGGATTTTTTCTGGTATCGTGTCTTATTTTTGCAACTATACATTCCAGGATTTAATTTTTTCTCTTTTTTGTTTTTCTTTTCTACGTATTATTCCAATGGGGTTGTTTGCTGCAGGCTCCTGATTTGTTTCGAAAATTTTGTAAATGTGGAATATCAGCTCATGTGCTGCTTCCCATTTAATAACGTCTGGCTTGCTTAAACAGGAACGATTATGGATGTTTGCAGACTCCAGTGAGGGTCTCCAGGGTTAATGTCTCCCTAAAACTGCAGCTCCCACTGGGAAGCAACTGGAAAGGGGTGGGTGTTGAGGCAGCCTGGTGGAATGAGAGCAGTGACAGACACTGGGGTGGCTGTGTGTGAGTGGGAGCAGGTGGCGATTTGGGAGCTGTGGCTTTGGTGTTGGAACATCAGCATGGTTCCATTACTGCAGCTCACCCTCCTTCTACCCCTTAACCTTTTCTGGTTCTTCTCCCCAGCCTTGGAGAACCCTTAAGGACTTCCACAGGGCAGCAGGACAGCAGTAAGAAAGGCATTTTCAACCAGCTGAGGGGTAATCAACACATTCCCCTGGAAAAATAGCATATTAAAAGACAGATATATCTTGTGGATCAACACCCTCCCTGGGAACATGACATTCTGGGGCTGCACCTTGAAATCCCAGCAAATTTATCAACCTAAGCTGGCAGAGTTGTGGAATTTGCATTTGGCCTCCAGCTCTGAGAGTATCGGAGCTATTTTCTTTCCCTGCAGTGTTCTTCTTGCCTTCAGGGTCTGTTTATTCAAAAAAAAAAAAAGGCAAAGATTGGTGAAATCTAAGGGAGCTTTTACACAGAAAAAAGTGTTGCAATTGGCAATGTAAATAACACTCTGTGTTTCTGGAAATTCAAGTACAAACCACTCGCATGGGGCTGCCAAATGATGCATGAAGTGTCCTTGTTTCAAGAAATCAAGAGAAAATGATGATATTTCTGTTTTATTGGAAGAAAAAATAATTAAGATGTGATAGAAAGAGGTTGCAAAAATTGTCCAGCTCTAATCTTTAAAAATTAGGAATTTCATATGTGTTACTTATGGACATGATGCTGCACCCACAACATTTTTAATATAGAAATCCTTTCTGAATCCTTTCGGGGAAGTGACTGATCCTTTGGAACAACAGCGGTGACTTTATCAGCAGGTTTAGAAATGGGGAGCAAACTTTCCAAACACCCTCCCCCAAAACATTTTTAAGTTCTTAGTAAGTAAAAAGATCTTTTTAAAAGCACTTAGTAGCTCTAATAAATGCTACATTTAATACTAGGAAGTTTGGGGGTTTTTTTAAATGTTATATACACAGAGGTGTATACAGAGGTGTGTGGCTTCTGATAACAGGTGGACGTGACTTCTTGAGTGTTCTGCAATTAATTTGCTCAAGGCAAGGTTTTCTAAATAGTTTCTGGAATCTGATTGTTTCTGTTGATAGCAAAATAATTGGTCCTCAAGAAATTCTGCAATAATCCAAATAATTCTTTAAATTATTTTAAAAAAATATTGTCCTTGAAATCCCATTTTGGAGAATGGGGAGGATTATTTTTGGTGAAAACGGTACAAATATAACCTGTCTGATGCCGTGATCCCATAAAACATCCAGGAGCAGCTACCCTGATGGGATATGACTGTCTTGTGGCTTTTCTAAGAGGGTTTTGGATACACCAAACATAGCTTCTGCCGAGACAGGAAACACTGAGGAGTGTTCAGCATGAATAAACGGGAACACAGGGAGGAAAAAATAAGCTGTTCATTTTCCATAGGTGCTCCAGCAGGAAATCTCCAAGTTTCTTCTCACTGTTGCCAGCCAGGGCTTGTCTGTGCAGTTTGGCTTTCTCTTCCTCCAGGAGTGTGGGGCGTAGGGCTGGTGGGAAGGGGAGACCTTGGGAGGCTTTGAATGGGGCTTGGGGGGACTGTGATAAAGTCTGAGGCATTACTAAGAAATCAGATTTTAAGTTGGGAGGGAGGATACAGGAAAACTGGTTACAAAAAGTCACAGATGGCTGAGTTACACCTAAGAGCAAGGAGCCAAATAAATGGGCTTGTGGCATTCTGGAGTAGGAGCTCTTGGAGCTGACAGAGGCAGTGATGGGTAAAGGGGAGGGAGGGAAAATGTCTCAGAGGGAAAGTGGAGAAGTGGAGTCTGCATTTTAAAAGCTGGGAGAGCTGGGGGTGTTCACAAGAGAAGGCTCCAGGGAGAGCTCCGAGCCCCTGGCAGGGCCTAAAGGGGCTCCAGGAGAGCTGCAGAGGGACTTGGGACAAGGCCTGGAGGGCCAGCACACAGGGAATGGCTTCCCAGTGCCAGTGGGCAGGGAGAGATGGGATCTTGGGAAGGAATTGCTGTGTGTGAGGGTGGGCAGGCCCTGGCCCAGGGTGCCCAGAGCAGCTGTGGCTGTCCCTGGATCCCTGGCAGTGTCCAAGGCCAGGCTGGACGTGCTTGGAGCACCCTGGGACTGTGGAAGATATCCCTGACCATGGCAGGGGTGGTGGAGTTGAATGATCATTAGAGTCCCTTCCAAACCAAATTCTTCTATGACTCTGTGATTCTATGATTTCAGTATTGAACCCTCTTGCTGTGAGCATCAGAGTTCTTATTCCACAGAGGAAGAATGTCCACCAGCCCAGGGAATGAGGGAGAGAGGAGCCGGGAGATGCTGGACACAAAAATGAGATTGGTAGCCATTCAGTTATGTATTGCCAAGGTACATGAGAAAAGCACCTGAATCAACCACTGTACCACAGGTACTTCCATAACACTGGCAGAAAGGAGGGTCTTGCAACACAGCCCAGAGCAAGTGCAAAATGCTGAGCTGATTCAGGTGCCTTGTGCTGAGGTAGCTGTTACCAGGGCCATGTTTCTGTGTGCAGGAAAGGAGCCGTGAGTTACAGCTGGGGAAAAGGATACAAAGACATGCCCTGGTGTTGTGCTTGTTACCCTGCTCTGGTCTCACTGAGATGTGCCTGTGCTCTGACAGCGACAGCTCAGGAACTGACATGGAAGTTGAGTCTAAGCAAGGTGTCCCAGCTGTCACAGATTCAGATCACAGATAAACAGGGAGGTATTTTGGGCGTCAATCCCCAAAACTTGGTCTGGAAACTAACAGTCATTCTGGGCTCCTTCCTGTTCACTCATTAACAAGAATAATTCCATGGATGGGTCTCCATCCCTGCCTCTGGCAGCGGGAAATGAGGCCGTGAATAAAACAGGAGTGAAGATCAGCACCGATTCCATCCCACCAATACAGTTATGTGTTGCACTTGTATCTTTGCAGGAATAAGTTGCTGCTTGTATCAAAAGACCTTCTTTTTCTAATCGTATCAAAATTTTAGCACCTAGCACAAAATTTTTTCTCCCATTTTGGGGCAAAGCTGAACCTCTCCATTAGTTTCAGAAAGTGCTTTGAGACAGCCAGGGATACAGAACAGTGTGGTCACAGCTCTTTCTACATCGGATCAGGATCTAAACTGCTCAATTCCTGCTGTCTGTAGCCTGCTGCATAAGGAGTGCACCAAATTGTGGGAAACGGGCCCTAGTCATGGAGGAAAGTGGGGGATAAGAATGTAAATATATCTGTAAGGTAGGAAATACTATGTAAAAATACCTGAGCTGGGCTAACCGAGACCAACTCTTATCTGTGTTGGGCTGTAGCCTCACACTCCTGCATTTATGGACTCATCCAGCTGTTTCCTAGCAGCAGTTAGGGACTAGCTCTTTCTGGGCCTAATAGCCACTGTTCAGGAGCATTTGGTCTCTGCCAAAGACTTTTCAGGGCCCGGTTGTGTCATGGGATGTGAAGCTGCCCTTGGCATGGGCTGCAACCTGCACCCATCACACCTCACACCCGCTGGCCCTGCCTGTGCTCACTCCTCCCCAGGGCCAGTCCCGGGGTTTATTCCCACAAAAGCCAACTGAGCGCTGTGATTGCCACAGAGCAGCCCCAGGCTATGCCAGGAATCCTCCTCTTCGGTGGCTGAAAATACCCAGGTTACTTTCCCAATGACAGCTGATTTCCTAGTTTAAATTTAGGGCTTGAGATCACTGTGGGCAGGCAATGGGTGGATTTTTCCTAATGCAGCTGCAGGGGAAGAGGTTGTGCTCTGTGCTTTCCCTGGAGAATTTCGTTTTGCAGAGGTGTTTTTATTTACTGGGGGTTTTACTCTGGACTTTGCCCAAACTGTTGGTCCTCCTGGTGTTAATAGGTGTTGATGAGACGAGGAACCCCATGAGGGAGATCAGTTGGTGCTCTTTGACTGTGACATTTCTGTGCTTCACTTACCACCAACTGGTGCCTTCTTGTCCCTGACATCACAACTTATGGATCTGCAGGAAAAGCTCTGCCCAGAGAGGCTGTGCAGTCTCCATCCTTGGAGATCTCTGTGACTCAGCTGGATCAAACCCTGAGCAAGCTGGTGTGAATCTGTAGCTCACCTTACTTGGAGCAGGGGTTTGGGCTGTAGACCTCCACCAAAGCCCATTCCAACCTGAAGCATCCTACGAGCCTCAGGAGGAGGTTGCTAGATGAGCTTGGTAATTAGCTCTGGGTATTTCCCTGGTGAACAGCTGCTCACTTCAAATTTGTATGGTTTTGGAAATGAGCTTTTTATTTCTTGTGCCTTGTCCAAAAGAAATGGAAGGAAAAGCCCTGTATTCCTGTGAGCATTGCAGCTAGGATGCCTGATTTACCATGAGTTTGCATCTTGATGTTGATTGACTTTGGTGTTGAATTAAGTATGAGCTCTGATTAAAAGCTCTCTGATGGTCAAGGCCTTTTAAGAGATCTTTGGTGTGTATGTTTCTCCAATATTTAACAGGACACGACCCTGCAGATTGATTTTTACTCTGAATGGATACACTTAGAGGGTCTTTTTTTTCTGCCTCTGTTCTTCCCAACATAAACTTTCAGAAGCCTTGTAGAAAAACTGGTTCCTTGATGTCTCTCCTTCTTAGTCCAATTTGCTTAAAAACTTGGCAGCCTGGGGCATGGTGGAAGGAGCTGGATCCTAAACTGTTCATCTGCATTCATACAGAAAGCAGAGCTGCAGACAAACCCCAGACCTTCTAGGCTCTCTTGTGTCCTTGGCTGAGGACAGAATAGACACTGACCTCTTTGAAAATGTGACCCTTGCTCAGGTTTGTGTGTGAGAGTCAATATCTGCCAGTTTCTGGTGTTCTATTCCTTTTTGTTGAGAAAACAAGCCATAATATGACATGTGACTGTGCAGAAGTGGGATGGACCTTCATGATCAAGGACAAGATCAAAAGCAAAGTGTTTTGTATGAGGCTATGGGTGTCCTTTAACCTCTGATCCTACTCCCCCTCCATTCCCTCCTCTTCCTTTTTTCTTCTCTTTGCTGTCTTTGTTGCCTGGTAGCCCTGGTGTTTGCTACCGAAAGCAAATCTACAGTGCTGTGCAGGGATGTGTAGAACAATATCCCACCTTGCCTTTCCTCTGGTGGCTCCACTCAGCTGCACTGTGCCACAGGATAGACTCTTAGTCACTAAAACACCATGGCAGGAATGTCTGCTGTTTTGGAGTGCTTGAAGGATTTGTGTGTCCCTCAGACAACCCTTGATTTTTTTCCTGTTTATTGACTACGTAGACCAAAACATGAGACAAGTCCTGGGCTTCAGGTGACTGTGGCTGAATTCCCTGCTCCTGGGCCTGTGAAGCTCCAGCCCGGACCTGATAGGAGCAGTCTGTGTCTGGAAGGAGTATTTTACTTCCCACCTCAGACACCAGGAGGTACCCAAACATCAGTTTAGTACCCCAAAGCACGATGAGATAATGATCTGTCACCTTCTTGTGAAGGTTGCCAACGTTGTCATGCAGGACAACGGGTGACCCCACACCAGAGGAAAAGGACAAAAGAATCTCAGGAAAGCAAGGAGCAGGATCAGCTGGGGTCTGAAGGCACTGCCAGCTTGCACCGTGCGGTGTTGTGTCCTGTCCCAGACCTCTAAGCCAGCTGAGTGGCAGTAATCTGTCAGCAAGAGGAGATGGCATGAAAACCCTATCCTAGAGAGCGTGAAGTGCATTCTTGTCCTGTGAAATATCAAATGTTGGATGGTTTTATCTGAGGCGTTCATATTTCTCTGCTGGGAAGGCTGTGAAGGAGGAATGCAGCTTGTGTTTCACCCAGGAACGTGGGCTTGGCCAGGCTCTGGCTTCTGCCACTGGGGGCAGGTCCGTACCTGCTGGTGGGTGCAGGGGCTGGAGCAGCAACCTGCCCCCTTTACATGTATTAGAAGAAGTATTTCAACAAAGGAGGCTGTGTTCTGGCTAATTCCCCATTCAGTGCCCTGGTCAGCCCTGAAATGCCATCGAGAAGATTGGCCTCGCCAGGGAGAGGTCACGACTACAAAGAGGCAGAGGCAAGGGAGAAGGAGCGAGCGCGACAGGATTTGTCTGAGTGCTGCACATCAAGGGCCCAGTGCCTCCGTGCTTCCCACGCTCTTTGTGTTGCATTCCCGAAAGAAGTATGGTGCAGGAGGGTGGTGTGAGCCCAGTGACGTGGCCTGGAACAGCAGTGGTGTGGTCCTCTTGCTGTGCTCCACCTCCTCCAAGCCAGCAGGGAAAGGTCTCAGTGGAGAAGAAGAAGCCACATTTAATAAAGGAAATTATTATAATTACATTGCAGTGGTGCTTAGGTCTTACATGTGGTATGAGTTTCACTGTGAGAGACTTCAAAGCACTGCTGGGTAAGTGCTGCTGGGCTGCTGCAGCAGGTGGGGAAACTGAGGCATGTGGGTTTGGTCCTCTCTGGAGGTGAGGACAAAGCTCAGTGCTAGAGATGGAGACAGATTTTCTGCCTTGCCAGCCCTAGAGAGCAGCCCAGGCAGTGGGAGAGTCAGAGGAGTTGTCCCACTCTGCCTTGTGACCCTGCACAGAGCTCAGGTGCTTGAGGTGAGATTTTGGTGGAGTTCAGACCTGAACTTTAATGTTTTAATTCCCCCTTCCAATAGCTGCTGAGTGCTGTCTCCTGGCAGGGCTCTCGCTACAGTGCATAGGGATTCGTGGAACTCCTTCAGAGGTGTTCCCAACCCATCTGCCATGGCAAAGCTCTGTCTCCAGACTGGGTTTGCAGGAAGCTTTTGGTGCCTGGCAGAAAGCCCAGGCTGAGATCTGAGCACCTCTGGGTTAAATCCAGTGAAATCCTTGCTTCTTCCGGGGCTGGACCCACACTTGAGTTGGATTTTTCCCCTGGTTTTATGGGCTTGCTTGAATTTTATTGCAAACATAATGACTGCAAAAGGGCAGTCACCAAGGTCTCTTGGAGCAGGTGGTGGCTTTCCAAAGAGGGCAGGAATCGGCCCCACCTTGCAGAGCAAATAAACATATGGATCACAGAGTACAGCGGGTGGGGGAAGTAAAAGGAGGACTTAAGGACCTATCAGGCATCTCCTACCTGGGGTGGGTCTGGGTCTTCCAGCCTGAATCCCACCAAAGCTTGCTAAAGTTTTTCCTGCTCTGAGTCAACAGGGAAACCTGAGGCCAGACAGACCAGTCCTCTGAGCTGGAAGATCTCTACCTGTTTCTGCCCTGACAAAGAAACCATCTGTGCTGCTTGCTACTAGCTGCATTGCTGCTTCTAAATTTCATCCTGGACTATGGAAAAACTTGACAACTCCTAAAGCAGCTGGCTGGAGAAGCTGGTTGGCAGCCTGCACTGGGGAGTGGTGTCCAGCACGCATCATGTTTTGGCATGTCCATCTCTCTTTCTGGCCGCCTTGGAAGGCTTTCCAAGATGTTAGCTCTTTATGGAGAAGAAAAAAAAGAAACAAAAGAAAAAGAAAATGAAAAAGGCAGACCCCGATGGCTGCATTACAGCACATCCATAACCATCTCCCTGCAGCTCACGGGAGCAGGCGAGCAGCCACGGCACCGCGTCGCAGCACAGCGCACTCGCCCTGGATTTCACCCAGCCAGGGCTTTCCTGCTCAGCCATGATTATCCCTCCCTGCCTTCTACAAACACCTCTAAAAAGAAGTGCTCTGACAACAAAATTACTGGAGCAGGCTTCTAGGAAGGCCTGCTGTGCATGGTGCCTTGGGGAGCCCCCTGGCCTTAGGGGCAGGCAGCCTCGAGCACTGGGAAGCCTGACCTCAGCCAAGATATCTGTGTGTGCCAAGTTTTCTAAAGAGAGTATAGTGGTCTGTTCTTCTACCCTATATCTGATGCAGTGATTGAGCACTTTATCTCACAGGTGAATTGCAGGAAATCAAAGCCATGAGTTGGGTTCAGTGAATCCAGATGTTGGTGCTGGCAATCGCTGATGGGTGTTGGGGTTTTTTGAGGCTTGCACGGCAGCTGAAGCCTGGTCCCATTGTCAGGTTGGCTTTGCACCTCTTTGCTTCTGCTATCAGCTCCAGAAAGGCAGTCAGAGAGGTTACAGGGCTGCCTGGCAGCATCTCCCACTGGTCAGGAGTGGATCCAGGCTCTGGGATTGGGACGAATGAGGCACAGGGATGTGTCCCTGCGTTGCCCAATGCTGGCCACACACAGATGGCTGCAATCACGGCAGTCTGTGGGCACTTCTGTGAAGTTGGATGACAAAGCTCCTGACGAGACAGCAGCGCTGACTTCAGTGACCAAACAAGTGTGTTTGTTTCTATTTCAGGCTGCTGCACTTTTTTTTAACCTTTTGACAGAGGATGTCTGCTAATCGGTGGTAAATAAGGATTTTCTCCAGTCCATGAGTACGTTGGTAGAATATCCATGTGCGTATTATTTCACTCTGCTGACACCTCAAGTATTTTAATGTGCATTTTAGTGCTGTTTGTTGAATGAAGCAGGTGTTTGCAAAAGATGTCAACACTGGAGTGGAGTTTGCCAAGGTTGACGTGGTCACAGCTCACTGGGAAGCCAAATGTACTGTTCAAACACAGAAAAAGTGGTGATATCAGTGACTTTTCCTGTGTGATAGGAATTCTATGCTATCTCATCAAGTGGATGGAGAAGGGACCTCCATCCATACATCCATTCATCCATCCTCTGGACTTTCACACTTCTAGTACTAGTTTCCTTGTGCAAAATGGAGGAAAATACTCCACAGAGATGTTTGCTCTGGGAAAAACTTACTGGCAACGAGAGTAACCAGCAGGATACACCAGGATGTTGAAGGCTCTTGAGAAACACGTAAAGCAAAAACTGTGTTTTAAAATTAAAATTTAAAATTTAAATCGAATTTGAAATTAAAATGGGCAACAGAGTTCACTGCTTTTTATTCAGCCTTCTAGTGTGTCTGGAATAAATTGGGAGGGAGAGGGGAAATAAGTGCCTTTCAATAAAAGGAGGGTTGCTGATTATAATCAGCCTAGTCTTATTTAGGGAACACCCTGGGGACGTGTAATTGGAAGGTAAGATAGCCCTGTATATAATGTTATGGTAGGCTGTCAGCAAGTGGCTGTGTTCCAGACAGACATCCAAGGCATTTTCTTTAGTGTGTGAGCCAGTGCTCAGTTTGGGGAGGACAAGCTGTGGTGATGTTAGCTTTTTATTATGTCCTGCTCTGCACAGAATCCAGCGCCTCGGAGAAGATGTTTAAGAATGCATTTACCTCTTGCTTGCCTGCTTTGCTGTGAATTTTTCCAACAAGGCACTTTAGTCTTGGTGTAAATGTGTCAGGGTGGCGAGCAGGTCTGGATTTAGGGGCTGATTTTTGTTCCACTGGAAGGGCAGCCCGGGAGGTTACCTGAGGGGCAGCCCTGGGTGGGAGGTGGTCTGGGCGGTGCTGAGAATGCAGATGTGCAAATAAACACACTTGAAGGAGATGCCCACTGGGCCCATGAGAATTGGTGACCTTGACAAACAGATGCTTGTTAAGGGGGTCAGATCTATAGGTCTCTGTAATGCCCCCCTGTGAATAGTTTCCTCTTTAGCAGCTGAGCCCATCACCTATGTTGAGGGCTTGAGTTTCACACCTCTGCCAAGCTGGACATTTCCTGGCCCTTTGTGAGCAGGAAATCTCTCCTTTCTGTTTTCCTGCACTAGCAGAGATAGGTGATGATGTGCATGAGCCTCTAATTGGCTCTGTGGATTATGTGTGCAGCACAGAGCCCCTGAGCCTGACCCAGACTCCCCCATCCATCTGCAGCTCAGAGAAACAGGAACTTGAGAGATCTTTGCACAATACTGACATTCAAAGGGTTTAATATTGCAGGAACCCCAGCTCAGCGTAAATTGCCAGTGCTGAGCTCTGCATCCAAACTTATCAACTTTCTTCCTTATGAATCACTCGCAAAGCTCATATTGGACTCTAAAAATGTTACTAAAATTCATTCATCTCTGGCTGTACTGCAGTTCTCTCCAGCTCTAAGTGGGATCTGATACTGATTCAAAACACATTGAGGTTTTTTATCAAAATCCTTTTCTTTAAGTGCACCGTGGCAAATCGGGATGTTCAATACATTTGAGGAGAAAAATAACTTTTTTTTTCTTTTTTTTTTTCAGATAGTCGTACCCTGCAAAATGTGTTGCAAAAGAAGGAAGTGTATCTGCACACAGGGTAACTTCTGCTGAAGGGGGGTCAGTGTTTATTGTGAGGCTGCTCTGGGATGAATGAATGAGTATCAAATCATGTAATACAAGTATCTGGGGTTACTCTGAGTCAGTGAACTTCAATTGCAGCATAGGTAACACCTCAGTTCCTCTCTTCCAATAGGAAAAAGAATTTCACAGGACAAAATCAGGAGAGCCTGTCGACCAATGAACGTGTGCTATGGTAGTGAGTCACATTCATAAAGAGTTTCAAAAGTTTGTGGTCTGGCAGATCCTGAGAGATGATTAAACCCACATAAAAGACCTTTATTAATACAGTTTCTACAGTTCTGCATCAATCTTAGTGCAGATGGAGCGAGAGAAGAAGGATGGAGGGGGAGAAACACTTACCCATGCTGGCAGCGGGAGTCACTGCCATACTGGGTGAAACAGAATCCTAATGCTCTGAGGGCTCTGCATACACTCTTATCTCAAAATTCCTATCTGGGACAGAAGCCTTGGTAGCTGCAGTGATTGGCCTACAGGATTTTTGGCTGCAGTGTTTACCCTGGATTGCTTTGAAGCTGGTTTCCACCTCCTGCTCCCCAGTACCCACTGCCTGTCCGGGGTGCTGACCCCGAGACTCCATCACCTTCCAGCACTGGCATAACAGAGGGGCAGGTCAGTCCCACTGCTTATCCAGGGTTTTCCTGCAGTGGTACCCTCCTCTGCATGAACTCCTGACAAGATTCTTGTTGGCTCTCTCTTCCCACCACTGGGACCAATTCACAGGTTTATAGAATCCTTGTCCTGTGTTTGGAGTAATTTGTCTTCATTTTTAACATTGATATGATTTCTTCTTAACGTTTCTGTGCCTGGAAATCTTCTGTTAAAGGAAGTGTTTTTCATTATCAGCTGTGAGATTGCCAGGTCTGGGAAATATTTCTGGTTTTTATTACTGTCCTGGTGTACATGAGACATCCCAGAACCAAAGATGATGAGAACCCTGTTTTATCTATAGGAAAAAGATGTTACTGGGTACAGGGAGCTGCAGCCCCCTCCATGGTACCCCCACTGAAACCCTGTAGTCTGTCATCAGACCTTCTTCCCCCTTGGACACCCAGCATGGGGGTGCCTGGGGGTGCCTGTCCCTGCAGTCCCTGTTCTGCCACCCTCCTGACCTGCCCAGCTCATTGCAGGAGATAAAAGGGTCTGGTTCTGGCACACCTTTGGGAGTGCAGCAGCAGCTGACATGGAAAGTGCCAGAGTAATGATGGGGAGGGTGGGAAGAAGGGCAAGTTATGGAATGACAACCTCCCAGCATCAGATCAGAAGTGGCTTTGTGGTAAAGGAGAGAGGGACCCACACAGTGTTTGGCTGAACCAGGCGACTTCTGGGGTGGGAGCTGCCTCCCTCATCTTGAGGGAAAGCTGCTTGAGAAAATTTCCCAGTAGAAATTGACCAAAACTTTGTCAGGGAGTGAAGTCATTTAGCAAGGTTTGTCCTGGTCCCTGCGTGTTTTTAAGGTGCTGTATAACAGATTTACTCAGCAGAGTCTGAGTAAAGAGTTTAGGTGTTTCAGGTGGGCTCTTCTCCACCTAAGCAGGCCTCCAGAAGGCAGGAGATGTCTGTGGCCCTCACACACTCCTGTTGGAGCTGTGAGTAGGACAGCATTTCTCTACCATAGCCTTCGACCCATTCACAGCTCTTGCCTTTGCCTGAAATGGGTGTTTTTCCCCCAATCCCACCCATCCCACCACAGGCTGAGCAGCACAGGGACACTGGGCCTTTGTGTGCCTGGGGGAAATGTGTCCTCCTCAGCTGCTCAGGGGCTCCTCAAGGAGATGCAATAAATGTGCTTTCACATTTCATCCTCCTCTGGGGCAGGAGGGAAAAGGACACTTTATCACCTGTCCCCACAGGAAGCAAGTGACAGAAGCAGATCTCAGCTCAGGCCACACTTTTCCTACCTGAGTACACCCTGCAATTTCCTGCCTAGATAAACAATCCTACACCAGCTTCAGGAAGGGCAGTCCCAGACTGAACTAAATATTTCTGCAAGTAAATACTGCTCTAGGATTTTTGGCATGAGACTTAATAAATAACCAAATTTTCTGTTCCTCAGGATCATGTCCCCCTCTCTTCTGTGGCTGTCCATCCCCAGGCTGGATCTTATACTGAGCTTTAAGTAATTTCCCATCAAATTTATGTGTTGAGAAAGATGTTCTCAGCTCTTCAGCTTCCTGCTGAAGAATCAAAGTGCAACTGCTCTCAGACATACCTACTGGCTCATTCACATTTTTAGGACTTTTCATATGGAAAGGAGATAGAAAACAATTTTCCCAGATCTGCCTTAGAGTGAGGACTGGTAGCAATCACTGCTCATGGCTCTGCTCCAAAGAATGGTGCAATCCATTTTGTCCCATATCCAAGTGGAGCTCTGTGCTGGTGTTCTTCAAGGTACACGCTCCCCTCCCTGGGCTGGGAGCCTCCTGCATGAAGAGCTCCTTGGATGGGCCAGACTGGTTGATGCAGCTCATCATCAAAGCAAATGCTGCAGAGGTACCTGCACTGATGCAGCTGCGTCAAGTGCTGCATCCAACCCCACTGCAAAGTGCCTGGGTGGAGAAATTGGCCTCTCTAATTACTGCTTGTGAGTAAAAACAGCAATATCTGTGCTGAGCATGCTCTGCTCTGAAGGTATAGCTATGGCTGGGGCCACTCTCTCCTGTGCTGAGAGGAAAAGCGGGCTCAAGGCAGCTGATGACAGCTTCCCTGTGTGGCTGGGGGAGCTGGGAGCACCTACCCAGGCATGGGTAGGAGATTTAGCCAATCCCCCTTTATTTATCACTTCCCACAGGTGAAGTGATAAATGGTGACAGCGTGAGGCAGGGCCTGGCTGTTCCCTGCAGGGCTGGTGGGGAGGGGCCCCAGGAGCTGGGAATGGGCACACCAGGATCTCACTGGGCTACATCTCGACCTGTGACCCATGGACAAATCACTCCCCATGGTTAAAAACAACATGTACCTGTGCTGCTCTGTCCGAGGGAAGAAGAGGATTGCCCAGAGGGGATCCGATGCCCACCTTGTCACCCAGCCCAGAGCTCTGAGTGCCATGTCCAGTCCTTCCTTGGGCACCTCCAGGGGTGAGGACTCCAACACCTCTCTGGGCAGCCCCTTCCCAGAGTCAAATCACCCTTTCTGTAAAGAAATTCCTCTGAATGTTCAACCTGATCCTCCCCTGGTTCAGGTTGGGACCACGAAACGTTCAAGGTCAGGTTGGATGGAGCTTGCAGCAACTTGGGACAGTGGAAGGTGTCCCTGCCCGTGGCTGGGGGTGGGATAAGATGGTCTTTAAGGTCCCTTCCAACCCAAACCTTCCTGTGACCCAAAAAAGGAGGGTGGCTGTGGAGGCCACCAAGCCCCACAGGACAGGGCGGGTCCCAGTGAGACCATGAACCAAATGTGCCATTTGGGAGACAGGACCTGCCTGTCCCAAGCCAGGACAAGCCGTGTTTTACCCAGCAGGTTGTTGCTGTTTGCATAAGGTGGGTGTTATGGGAATGCACCAGGTGCCATTAAAGCATCCTGCCCTGCAAGCTGGGAAAGGCTGGTGAGGTCCCCACTGCCTCTCCAGAGCTTTGACAGCAGTTTATCTTCGGATCTTTGACTTCAATTTTATCATTGCACAAGTATTTTTTTTAAAAAACCACTACGAATCTTTCCCTAAGTAAATTCTGCTAAGCAACAAATTTTTTTTCCTGGTGAATTTACACTGCTGACAGAGAGAGAAATTTCTCATTACAGAGAAATTTGCAGGGTTTCATCTTCTGAGAAGGTTTCAGAGCCCTCGTTGGAGAGGGGGATTTTTGCAGCGTGAATTCAGCGGATATGGTCATGCTATGCAGTGACAGAAGAGGCTTTCAAAAATGCTGAGGCTGAGACACTTCTCGTTTCCTTGAAATGTTAGCTGGGAAATTCGCTTTGCTGCCTTCAGTTGCTTCTCTTTAAAGGAAATCCCCGGTGCAATACTATATCAGTAAAACATTAAAAAAAAATCTCTTCTGGGCCCTAGTCCAATGCCTGGACAATTTGTTGTGAGCCGGGAGGTGTGGTCTTGAGGAGAACCAGTCCTTCACATGCATGTTCAGAAAACACATTTTAAAAAACCTATTAATGTAATTTAATTTTGCAGATTGAAGCCTATTAAAGTTCCTAAGTTCCTAAAACCAAGCTTAAATTTTGCCATTTTGAAGAAATCTGCATCCTCAATCATGATTTTTCCTTATTTTTCTTTTTGTTTTTCTTTTTTGTCACTCTCTGTAGGTGGACCATGTTCCTGGGTAAATGCTTTTAGCTTTTCAGCTGTAGCTGATACTCATTGTCTGACAATACGAAATTATCCATTCCTATGATCTACCTTAGAATTATTCCATTGTCCGATAAGAAACTCTGTAGCCTAATCTTCAACTGACATGGCATCAGGAGCTAATAATTTTGCTGAAATAGGTAATTTTGCTGAAATCCTGCCCCATTGATTTACTTCCATACTTTGAAGAGGCAGAACCATTTTATGGGTGCTGGTGCTATTATTCCCTGATTTTCTGTAGTTATGAGAATTTAGTCTTTAAAAAACAAAAATCCCTGAAAATAAAAGTTATTTTGATCCTGATTTGCTGACCAGTTGTTTCCCAGGGAAGTAACTGTTGAATGAGAGAATTCAGAAGAGAAAATGTTCCTTCCCCATAGTTCCTCCTGGCTTTTTATTATTATATTATGGAAAAATTATATTATGGAAAAATGAATGGGAACTTCAGGAGCTATGAAGGAGGCAATTCATTGTAGCAGTGCTTGGAGATCTTGAACTCAGCCAGGACCCAGCTCCAGAAATGAAGGTGCCACCTGGAGTGGTCCCTCCTCACCTCTGTCTTGCAGAGGCATTTTGGTTGTGCGTCAGCTTTAGCCTTGGCTCTCTCTCTTATTAAATTAATTAAAAGTTAATCACTTTCCTATCTCTTCTTCCCAGTGCAGAAAGCTGTTTGAAGTCACCATGACCTGTTTGAAATCGTGGGTTCAGGGAGGCTTGTTTACCTTTTCACTCCCGAGCTGTTTGATCGCTGTTTCCCCAGCACCCACTAGACACAGCTTTTGGGTTTATGCTGGGGACAGCCAGGTTTCTCCTGGAAGAACAGAAGTCCAAGGGCTAAATTTTTAAGAAAACCACAGAACACCATGAACCTGATGGGGTTGCTAAGAGTGAAGAAGAGCAAGTCAACCCTGACTCAATTTATTTTGCCATCATGAAAGGTGCCAGCCTGCAGTGGACGTGCACGGTTCAGTTTGTGTGTGGTTCCACCACCTGGCTGTGCTTTCAGGTTATAAAGATGCACAAGGGAAACAGAGGTGTCTTCTTTACTGTTTGATGCCTGCTAAGTGATTGTGAAGCCTCCTTGGGCTTGCTTCCAGCTCTGCAGGGGGATGTGATGGTGCTGATGATGTTTAGCATGTGAAGCTCTAATGTGTGGTTTCTGTGTGGAGTGGGAACATTGCTGACATCCTGCCCAGGAAGCGAAAACCCCAGCCCCACACAGAGCAGATTTTCAGTAGTCCTGTACCACCTTTGTTGAACAAATATGGAATGATTTTGGGGTTTAGTACATTTTATTACTCTTAAAGGGAGTCCCCAACAGCACAAGGAGCTGGAGCTGCTGGAGCCAGCCCAGAGGAGGCCACGGAGATGCTGCCAGGCCTGGAGCCTCTCTGCTCTGGAGCCAGCCTGGGAGAGCTGGGGCTGCTCACCTGCACAAGAGAAGGCTCCAGGGAGAGCTCCGAGCCCCTGGCAGGGCCTAAAGGGGCTCCAGGAGAGCTGCAGAGGGACTTGGGACAAGGCCTGGAGGGCCAGCACACAGGGAATGGCTTCCCAGTGCCAGAGGGCAGGGAGAGATGGGATCTTGGGAAGGAATTGCTGTGTGTGAGGGTGGGCAGGCCCTGGCCCAGGGTGTCCAGAGCAGCTGTGGCTGTCCCTGGATCCCTGGCAGTGCCCAAGGCCAGACTGGACAGAGTTTGGAGCACCCTGGGTCTGTGAAAGGTGTCCCTGCCCATGCAGGAATGTTAGACCAATATGAGCTTTAAGCTTCCTTCCAACCCAAACTGTTTTCGAATTCTATAATAAAGTTTCCCAAGCTTTTATTTAGCAATAGCTTCACTTCCAAATCATACTAAAAAGGTTAATATGTAAAATCACTTTTCAGTCAATACTCAAGGAGTAATGTTATTCTCTTAAAACTCACTGATTCCCACAGCTTGAACCCAACTGTTGAAAAGGGAGATTAAGGTATCGGAGAGAGGAGAGTTTTATTGAATATGAATTTCTGGAGGACATCGAGCAATTTGGAAATAGACCAGTGACATCTCTGTGTGCCCAATCCCATTTTGGACTCTTGATCCAACAAGTAAGCAGAAAAGGTGAGGGGTAGGTTGCAGCCCTGAGATGTATCTTTTGAAGACTAAGGGATTTTTCCAGGCAGGAAATGAGGAATAGACCCAACAGGTGACATCCTAAGAACAGGTTGCTTGCTGGAGTTGCATGTGAAAATGCAATGTTCTTTTGACTGTGCAATAAATTACATATTTATACATAAAATTGTCTGGTTTTGTTCAGCTTGGTGGAGCTGAAAGGCCTTTGGTGAGATAGGTGGTTTGTATCAAGACAGATGGCAGGGGATGAACTGAAATAAAAATACCATTTAAAAGCTGAAAACCAGCTCTGAACAGTATCAGTTGGTGCCACACACAACATCAGCTATTATTTGACATAGACTCAACTGTTTCAGGGGGGTGCTTGGGCCCAGGAGTGTGTGGGGGCATAGGTGGGCATGGTAATGTTCATGCTGAGCAATGTGAAGCACTGCACCTTTATGAGGCTCATGTGCATGTTTAACTGCCTTGCTACAGGTCAGAGATCTTTCTTGAGTCTTTTGGTCACTGGAGAGACCATTTTCACTCCTGTACCTGATCCACAGCAGCTCATGACCCACGGTGTCTGACATTTATCACAGAATCTCCTGAGCTGGAAGGGACACCCAAGGATCATCCAGTCCAGCCCCTGGCCCTGCACAGACACCCCAACAACCCCACCCTGGGCATCCCTGGAGCTCTGACAGCCTCGGGGCTGTGCCCATTCCCTGGGGAGCCTGGGCTGTGCCCAGCACCCTCTGGGGGAAGAGCCTTTCCCTGATATCCAACCTAAATCTCCCTGGCACAGCTCCAGCCTGTGCTGTTCCTGTCACAGAGAGGTGAGATCAGAGCTGTCCCTCAGGGACCTGCTGCAGACCTTGTTAAGCCAACCTCAGTGCCCATCACAGCAGTATTTTGGGGAGGTAGCACAGTGATTTTAAGCCCCCATGGCCTGGTTTGAAGAGTCTCCTTCCCCAGGGCAGGAGAACACCTTGTTGTGTCTCAGCTCACGCTCACAGAGCTGTACCACTAGAGAAGACAGATTAAAAGGTATGCAAGGCTGAAAAAACTAGATTTGCAGGAAAAGAATGAAGATAAAAGAATAAAAATCAAGAAAGTATCTTATTCATGTTATGCTTAATTACACAGATGGTGCTTAGCTGACTCAGCTCTTTGACTGACACATGTTGCTCTTTTTGTGGAAAGAAGCTGGAATCGCCCTCTCCTTCCCCCAGTTACTAAGACAGATCCCACGTCTTTGTTTCCTCTCCTCTGGAAGAAGAAAAAACTCCAGAGCAAAATCTGTGACCCTTCCATTAAGAAGCCCAAGTTCAAGTCCCCCTAGATGCGTGTGTTTGTTCAAAAACAGCTTCACTCCTTACTCTCTCTGACAGGTTGGTGGGACAGTGCGTGGATTTGGGAGATGTGAAATCCTGTCCCTCTCAAAGCTTTCTGTCATCCTTTTTAACTCTTCACTGGCCTCTGGCTGCTTTCTCCCTTTTCAGCTGTGTGCAGATGTATCAATAAAACTCTTTATAACTTGAGAATATTCTGTCTTTTCTAGCTGAGCTATAACTTTTTTTGGTTGGAAGCACTGCATGGCGAAGTCCCCCCTTCGCTGGGGGTCTGTGCAAGGCGAGGAGAGGAAAAATGCTGCTCCTGTACACGAGGCCAAAACCTCCCGTGGGAAGAAGTCACGAGCTCAGGAAATCAAGAGAGCTGAAAATGCTGGCTGTAGGGTGCAGCCCCATTAGGGTAAAAATTAACAGAGACGTGTGGAAACCTCAGCCCCCATGTGTGGTAAGTGAAGGTTTACAGCTGAACAAACCCCTGCTGAGGCCTGGAGATGCCATGGATACACTGGAGCTCTGGTAGGGCTGCTCAGGGCTGCTTTCCAGCACTTCCCTACATCATGTGAGACAAGCAACAACCCCAGTGTCCTGCAGAAACTCAGCCTTGTCCTCTCCTAACATCCTGATGGTTAGCAAAACACACGGTGCAGCCAGCCAGGGAGCTAAGGCATGAACTGTGAGGGTAAACTACTTGACTTGAAGAGCAGCGAGGTTTAAGATGGAAAACTCGGCACTGGTGATGTGGGTAGAGGCCAGCACAGAAACAGAAGTGCCTGGGATAACCTCCTGGTGATGGCTGTGTGCATCTGCTGGTGTTTACTCTGCATCCCAAAGCGAGAGCTCGTGGCTGCCTGCTGAGGGCCATGTGCTCCCAGGAGATGCCCACTCAGCTGTCAGGTGGAGATGCTGGGAAAAAAACCATGAGCTTGTTTATAAGGCCTCATTTGAAGTTTTTACAGCAGAGTAAACGCAGACAGGATGTCCTCAAAAGCCTTGACCCAGCCATCCCCAAGGGCTGTGCCTTTGGGGTGGCTGACCTGAATGTCCCTGTGCTGGAAGATGGGATGGTCTGGGGAGGGAGGACTGTGGCACTAAAGTGGATTTTTTTCCATGTGAGAGGAAATGTTTCACCCTTCCAATTTTTTTGTTGTTAATCTGAAGAGGAACTTCTTTCGGTACCACCTGCATTTCTAGGGAATTCCCAGAAGCATTCCAGTTTGCTGGAATCTGCCTAGCACCCAGAGCCATTCTCACATCATGCCAGCTCCATTCTTTCCTCCTGCAATCCATTATCCTGTACGTGCCTCGCTGCCTTCATGCTTTGCCTCTCAAGATCATTTACATAAGAGGAAAATTAGCAGCTTGAGTAATTATGAATAACTCACATTAGACAAAGGGGCCTTGAGGCTGAATGTAGGCAGCTGGAAAGTCTGGCATCACAGACCTTCTACAGCCAGGAAAGGATCCATTTCCTTTCATTTAGAGTTTCCCCAAAAATGCCCAGGGGTTTAGGGACCCACATGCCACTGATGTTCAGCAGGAGGCTGGTGTGGACAAGGGGAGTGCTGGGAGTGCAGATCTTCCAGGTGACCGTGCTGGAGTTTGGTCTGGCTCAGGTCTGTGGGTCCCTTTTTGGTGGGTGGGCCACAGGCAGAGCCCAGCCGTGAGCTCACTGCCCACATCTCCAAGATATTCTGCGAGCAGGGAGCTGCATCCAGGCCCTGCTCACCCCTGCTCGAGGGCTGGACAGCCCTTGGTTTGAAAGAAAAAATATCAGAGCTGGTGTTGGTGTTTCCCAGGTTGAAGGGAAATCTCCCACATCTAACGAGGAGGAGATCGGGTGCTGCTGGGCTGAGCCCAGAACAGCAGCTGTTGCTAGTAAAAATAATGGTTGTTTTTACTAGGAAAAAACTAGTTACTGACAGCAGGAAAAGGAGTCCTACTTAAGCAGAAGCTGCAGAGCCTTCCTCCAGATACCCAAACATAAAAATAAATCTTAAAAGGGCAGCCTGTAAGCAGTTAGTGGTGCTGTCTGCAAGGCCCGATGAAAAGAAAGGAATCTATTTACATCTTTTCATTTATTTTCGTGCCTATTTGCATAAAAAAACAGCTTGCTGTTGCTTAAAAACATTAAAATATATGTGAAATACATTAGGCTTGTGGACAGTTTTGCAAAGGGTGTCACCACATTGTCCCAGGAATAACCACACCTGGCAAACTCCTGTGCTGAAAAGCCTCAAGCAACAGAGCTGCTAATCTGGGTTTTTTTAAGAGGTTCAATTTTGAAATGGAAAACCCAGAGATCACATCAGGGCATGCACACTGGTCCACACAGAGTCATTGTCCAGGGTCCCAGAGAGCCAGACTGATACGAGCACACATCTGAACATCACATTTTGACTGCAGCCCAAGGTAGCCCCCACAGTCTCTTCTTTTTCCTCTTCTTCCATGTCATAAAAAGAATGAAGGGCTGCTCCCACTATTTATGTATGGAAAAGGTCTGGTTCTGAAATTGTGCACTTCCCCCTTGGAAACAGATGACTGTTTAACAGCCTGCTGCTTTTCAGAATTACTCCTCCAAAACCTGTCACAGGATGACACATTTCAAGAGCCTGATTTTATTTTTCCTGCACCACAAGACCTACTTGCATTCAGTTTTCTCAAATCTGGCCTCTGATTGTTTCCTGGTCCTTAAAAAAAAAACCAAAAAAACCCACACTTTTTTTTTCTATTGTTGTTTTGTATCATTTTGATATATTTCAAGGCCAGGTTGGATGGGGCTTGGAGCAGCCTGGGATAGTGGAAGGCGTCCCTGCCCATGGCAGGGCTGAAACAAGATGGTCTTTAAAGTTCCTTCCAAATCAGGCCATTCTGTGATTGTGTTTGCTCTCCCAGAATCTCCATTTTATTCCAGCTGTCACCTTTTCTGAGGGTATTTCGGTCAGTCTGGCTGACAACAACATTCAGAGGCCAGAATAAAAACTTTGTTTAGCAGAGGTGTTGAGTGGCTTCTCGCTGAGCAGTTTACTGTACACAAAAATATCAGGGAGATTTCCTTCTGTCTTTCTCAGTTGTTCTCACCAAGTCAGCCTCTTTTTCCATTAGATCTTGTATCCCAGTGCTGCTTCTTGTTGTGTATTTGCTCAAAGATTTATTTTTCCATCTCTAATCTGCTGGTTCTTCCATCTCTTTACGAGCTCGCTTCCTAACAAGAGGTTTTACATTTTTTTCTGAGGAGTTTTTTTATTGCTTCTAAGAAAATGAAGGGAGTTCCCATATTTCATCATTGCTTCACTTTTACTTGCTAGTTTGAGATAAGAGGGCAGGGAGTTCCCCAGGTTATGCTCTGTGAAGCACTGAATGAAATCAGTGCTGAACCCTTTGATTCACTTTCATTTTGTTCTTCAACATTCTCACTTGATCCCTGTGAGTTTTGCCCTCCTCATGCCAGCTGCATAAAATCACCAAAACCATCTTCCTGTAATATTGGGGCTCCTTAACAAGTAGTTGTTTGTCTGCTATAAATCCTTTGGTATATTTTACATTGTTTTCCCCACAAAGATAATTTTAAGAAAAGTTGCAGTATTGCAGATACTGAAAGGTCATGGGAACTTCTCGCTAAGATTAGTCCAACTTCTTCCTATCAATGGCTGTAAGTGGCATTGGCATTGTAAAAGGAGTACTGTGGGAGCATTAAAAGACATTTTTTTTCCCAAGTACACATTGAAAAGCACTTTTATCCCATGTCTAGGGCTGGGCACTAACAGGAGCTCTATCACTATGGGCTGATGTTTTCTATTCAAGGGCTCACAGAGAATGCATTGTTCCAGGGGGAGCTGAGCTGCAGAGGTTGGAACAATTTCATAAGCACAAAATTCCTGCAAGGTGTCTAGGAGGAACCTTCAGATGGAAGGGAAACCCTACGACTGGGGCAGCTAAGCAAATTAACTTTACACTGTCCAGCTCTAAGAACAGAAAAAATAAACCAAAACCAACACAAAATCAGGAGTTCCTTCACTCTGCTCAGTTTATCACTACCAGGAGCCAGGCAGAAACATCAGGTTGTACAGAACAAATCCTGTGAGAAGCAGCTGAGGGAGCTGGGAAGGGGCTGGATCCCCAGGAGAGGCTGAGGGAGCTGGGAAAGGCTCAGGCTGGAGAAAAGGAGGCTCAGGGGGAACCTTGTGGCTCTGCACAAGTCCCTGACAGGAGAGGGCAGCTGGGGGGGGTCAGGCTCTGCTCGAAGGGAACAGGGACAGGAGGAGAGGGAACAGCGTCAGGCTGGACCAGGGGAGGCTCAGGGTGGATATCAGGGAAATTTCTCCATGGAAAGGCTGTCCAGCCCTGGCACAGCTGCCCAGGGCAGTGGTGGACTCCCTGTCCCTGGAGGGATTTAAAAGCCATGGGGATGTGGTACTTGGGGACATGGGTGAGTGGTGGCCTTGGCAGTGCTGGGGAACATATGGACTTGATGGGTTCTGAAGTCATTTTCAACCCAAATGATTCTGTGATTCCATGAATTTCTCCAAGGATTTATGAACAAACCAACTCCTTCCAGCTGCGACCATCCCTGTCTGGTGCACTGGCCATTAGCAGCAGTGGCACTGCAGGCTAATGGACATGTGTTTTTCTAAACCTTGAGAGATACAACTCTAATTTGAGCCCTCTGCCCAAATGGATTTAATTTCTCAAAGGGCTGCTTCTCTTCGTCCTTTGCAGCATCTGGAGCCTTTACAGAGGGAGGGTTGCAGGCTGGGAGCCCTTATCTCCAGGGGCTGCGTCCAGGAATGGCTGGGCACCTCCTCTTTAGATCATTGTGGATTGTCCTGGGCACTCCACATTGAAAAACCCGAGCACCCCTGACAGATTATTTCAATTACATGCGTTTCTCCCAACACTGAGGGGAAAATGTGTTTTTTTCTGTTCCCTCTAGGTTGTTGCTGGCAGCCCAGGCCATGGCTCTCTTGCTTCCTCGGCCCTTACAAAGAGGAGGAAGAAAGAACCTGGAAGGACATGGACTTGTGCTGGGGAAGGATGCCAACACCAGGCAGTTACTGAACACTCCTCTGTGCAGTGATGACAAATGTCCTGATACAAGTGCAGAAAGACAAAGCCATCCCCCGAGCAGCATCAGGGCTGGCTGGTGCAGCAGGAAGAACGAGTTGTGCCTTTCGGAGAGTTTTCTCTCCTGCAGAGGACAGATCATTCTTCAGGGAATTCCTCTCATCTTGCTTCCCAAGTGGTGCTTCCCACTGAAAGGCTGGTTCATGGTGCCAAAGGATTTCCTCAGCAGGAGAAAAGCATCCAGCTCCTCCTTGTTTCCCTTTCTTCGCCCTGTCCCCCATTACTCCACACACACAATAACTTGTGTTTGGCTGAAGGACACTCTTGAGAAAGGTGACGTCTGGAGCTGAGGACACCAAGAAATGCAGGTCTATTTCCTCCCACGTGGTTGATCAAACCCTTGGAGAAAGGGAGATTTACTCCAATTTGCAGTTATCTGGCTTCAGCTGCCAGGGGTTGATTAGTACCCATTAATTATTTTCCCAATCCAGGCTCTCATAAGCAGCGATCAAAGCACTCTTCGACCCTCCTTTGGCTAAAACAGAGAGAACAGTGCCTTTGGACCACAGGATGGATGGAATCTGTTGCAGGCAAGGATCCCAATTGGCAAATGCCCTCACTCAGTGCAATATCTAAAAATCTTACCACCCCCTCTGCTGTGGGGATGCCCCAGCCCCAGCCAGAGCTGAGGAATCGGAATGGATATGGTGGATTGAATATGGTTTTGTTCTTCTTTTGATACAGAGACCTGAAAATACTTCTTCTATCTTTAAATAGCTTCTCCAATCCCTTTTTTTTTTCCAGCACTGCTACCAGCTTCTTCAATGTCACAGCAGTGGTACATCAATGCAGTATCAGTACAATACCATTGCATCTGCATTTTTTTTCAGCTGAAACCCTCCAGAATACATTTTCTCACCACAGAGATAACAACTACAGCTGCAACTTTCTGTACAGCTCAGTGAAAATGGGGTTTGTCAGAACACCTCTGGCTGACTGAAGGATCCCAGTGCACTGCCCTGCCCTCAGTGATAGCTGCCAGTGCTGATGCTCCCCACAGATTTTATCAGCAGTGCCATGTAGGTGTTTTTCAAAGGATGGGTGACTGAAAATGTCAATTAGCATTGTAATCTTTCCCACCTACAAGGTAAAAAAAAAAAATGGGGAGGGTGTTTAGTTCTAAATTCTTGAGATTCCAAAGCAGTGAGTGTCTTTCTTCAAAAGGAGTGGGGAGATGATGCTGCATGAAGGAAACTGCCTCTCGAGTTGGAATTTTTTAAAATTTCCACCCACTCTGATAGCTACAGGTATATTCTCTCTCATCACAGCGCCCGTGGGCTAGATGCAGCCAGGGATGTGGATGTTTTGGTTGCAGGGTTTCCTTTCTGTAGGATTTTTTTTTCCTGGGAAAAGCATGCCAGCCTCTGTAAGTGCTCTTCAGTGGGAGTTCAACTGGAGCTTTGTTGGTTTTGAGAATGTGTCAAAGGGCAAGAACAGACAAATTCATGCGGTAACACAAATACAAAAACTCTGGGAAATTCAAAGGCAGGTAGATCTGAGGTTCTGCCCTGGGTCCATTCCTAAGTTCTAAGAGTTCATCCATCAGCACCATGGCTTCTCTTTGGAAAGTCTCCTGCTCCATCACAAGGCTTGGGTGCTCTCACAAGGGCTGTGCTGTCAGTAGGAATACTTTCCACCCTGGGAGCCCAGCGTTGGCAGTGGGATGTCTTCCTGCTGAGGCTGATATGAAGTAACAAACTAGAGCAAATCTTTAATTTATGTTTAATATGCACTCTCAGTGAAACTGTTGTGGGGTGTGTGGCTGCTTGAAAGGTAAACCTGAATTTCATTCTTCATTAATTTCATGCAAAGAAATTAGGATACCACTCACAGTGTGACGTATGTGGCAAAAATGTGGCCCACAACAGGGTTGATACAGAATGGTATCCTGCAATACTATTTTTTTTCTCCCCATTAACTGCAGAGAGTGAAGACCACACAGTTTTGGCAGGCTCGTTAGGAACCACCAAACAAAGACCACTGGAGCTGGTCTGGAGCATTTCTTGTAAGTATTTCTTAAATGGACACCAACATACCAAATAAATTCACTTGTCCTTATCTATAAAAACAACTTAGTGGCAACAATGAGCAATCTGATGTTGTCTTGAGCTTTTATGAGAGGCTAAGATAATTTGCATGGAAAACACATTGAATGAGGTTAGATGAGATGAAATTAACTAGAACTCTCTTTCCATGAAGAGCAGGACACAAAAATAACTTAATTGCATTTTCTAAGCCAACATTCTGCTTGGTTTTCTTTGCTTGACTAGAGAAGATGAGAGAGCTATGACAAAACCAAGTGATTCTTCTGTCCATGGTGGCAAACTGAGAGTTCTTGATCAAGAGGCTGATGTTGTAAATCAGTGGGCACAGTCTGTCTGTTAAAGTTACCACAGGATCCCAGGACAGTCTCACTTGGGCACCTTCTCAGTGCCTTTGGGAAATGTACAGGGAGCAGGGTAGGAAAGGCCAGCTCCAAGACACTGGTGTAGCCCAGCCTGTGGAAACACCAGCCCCCAGGGAAGCTTCTCATCATTGCTGGCATCTTGGGTGGTTTGGGAGCTGCAAACCCCAACAAGCCCTGACGAGCAGTGAAAGCTCTGCTTTGGTTGAGGGGCACTGAAATGGCTGCATTCTTAGTGTGGCTGTGGCTCTCCAGGTTAACAATCCTCCTGTTTCAGCCTTTTTGGAGGCTCAAGGCAGTGTTCCCCAGGTAATAAAGCTATGTTTGCCTAGAGGAGCAAACAGGATCCTTTTAGTTCCCACATGGCTGTGGAACAACATTCCTGAATGTCCTGTGCTAAACCCAGGGCTCTATTTTTGTCCCAAGGAGTCCAGAAAATGCCAGTGGCCGTCAGTGTTTAAGACTTTGGCATAGCCAAGGGGTAAGAAACTTGATGGTCCTCACCAAGCAAAAAAGTCCAATAGAGGATTTAGATCCCATGAGGAGTTGGATTGGACATTACAAAAAATTTCTTCACCAGAAATGTTGTCCATGCCTGGCACACCTGCCCAAGGCAGGGGTGGAATCCCCATGCCTGCAGGGATTTCAAAGCTGTGTGGATGTGGCACTTGGGGACATGGGGTAGTGGTAGCCTGGGCAGTGCTGGGGGAATGGTTGTGCTTGATGGCCTCTTAGGGCTTTTCCAACCCAAGTAATTCCATGATTCTATGATCTGCAAATACATCCTGTTATTTCATTGTCATGCAGACCTTTCAACCTAAATGTTGGATGTTTGAATACTTTAAGGACTGACAGGGTGCAGAGGCTGTGTCCACACTTGCAAAGTCACAGCACTCCTTCAGTGCTCCTTCCAGGAGGGGTTGAGTCTGAAGGGAACTGGGACTGTTCAGACAGGTCCCCAAAGCCACGGTCCTGAGTGAAACCAAAGCTCTGATGAGGACCAGGGGCCAGGCTGTGGTTGATGCAGATCAAATGTGGGTGCTCTGGCTCCCCCAGGTACTTGTCCCCCCCTGGCCCAGCATCCCCAGCTCTGCTGCACGGGTGGTTAAGCTCCCGCGCAGCAGCTGCTCAACAGCTGCAGGTTACACTTCATATATGAAAGAAACCCTAAATCTGTGTGAAATTTCCAGTGGTTTAACAGCTGCTGCCTGAGCCAGGCTGTCTGTGTCACACACACGGTGACACTGGAGGGGAAGGAGGCAGGATAGACAGCTGGGAGCAGTCATTTCTCCAGGCGCTTAGTTTTAATATGCTTTTGCTCATGTCAGAGCCTTTTCAGTGAAAATTTGAGAATGGAGAAGCCTTTGGATTTATTTTCCCCCCTTTTCTCACCCCCTGCCCCACAGTTGCAGTGATTTGAGTACGAGTCAAACTCTGTCATTACAGGATTTTTTTCTACGGGGACTTTTTAGTGGGATTCATTGCAACATTAAATTCTCATTCTTGTGAATGGAGAGGAGTGGTTCCTCCATCCAGGAATGGGAGGTTCAGCTGAATTAGCTGTTTGGTTTAAACAAAGACAATTTGCTTTGACACTTCTCTAACTCTAAAGACACTTTTTTGGGGCAGCAGGGCTAGGGGTACATCCCACAAAGTGATGGGTATTTGGAGAGGAGAAGGAGCTCTGGACAGACAAGAAACTTTCGAAGAATTGTTGTTAAAAACCAGTAAATTAGTGGTGTGCTTTGAAAAAGCCATGTGGAGCAATTTGCGAGAGGATTTGGAGGGCGATTAAAATATCTACATATTAATAGGCTGTGGTGTGACCAACTGACAAACCTTGTTTGCCTGTGGAGAGGGAGGGTTTTATGCCCAGGACGTAGCAGGGAAAAGTCTGGGTCACTAGAAGGGCTTCATTCACCTCAGTCAACAATAAAGTGCAGGATAAAATCTGTGGTGTTGCTGGGATTTATTTTAAAAACACCTGGTGCAAACAGCTGTTTTTATTTCCCAACGTTTTTTGCTCTCTCTGCATTTACAAAAATAAAATGACCCATTAATTCATAACCAAAACCAGTCCTTAATTCTAGTTTTTATTGACATTATATTTATGCCAGGAACTCCTTATTTGCTCTCAAATGCAAATTCAGGTTAACCAAAAATGATGTGATTTTTAGCTGTGGGAAGCTCTGCTCTCCTCAGAGGTGATGCTGCAGAGGTAAAGCTCTTACAGCACATGCTGAGGATCTTCTATCTTCCCAACACTGCTTGCCTGGATTTTGGCTGGATTTCCCTGCTTCATTCCTTGCCCCATAAATCTTCTGTGATGCAACATCAGTGTCTGCTCAGGTAACAACTACATGAAGGAATTAGCTCTGGCTGGAGGAGGGTTTCCTGTCCTCGCTTCAGTCTTGGTCGTTCTGGTGGCAGCCGTAACTTGAGTTGTAGTTTTGGTGTACGATCAAAATGGCTTGGGCCAGAGTGTTCCTGCACCCCATGGAGGTCTCCCTGCACATCTGATGGGGCATCAGGAAGGGAGAGGGATGGAGAGGCACAGGGGAGGCCTTGAGATGGATACTGTAGAATGGTTTGAGTTGAATGGGACCTCATGGATCAAGGCCCCCAAAAGCTTGCAGGTTCTAGTGGGTGAAAAGCAGCACATGAGTCAAAAATGTGCACTCACAGCCCAGAGAATCAAACACACCCTGGGCTGCATCGAAACAGGCATGGGTGGGTCAAGGCAGGTGATTCCCCCCTCTACTCTGCCCCATGAGGGCCCACCTGGAACACTGCACCCAGCCTGGGGGTCCTCAGCACAAGAAATACGTGGGCCTGTTAGAGAAGGTCCAGAGGAGGCCACGGAGATGCTGCCAGGCCTGGAGCCTCTCTGCTCTGGAGCCAGCCTGGGAGAGCTGGGGCTGCTCACCTGCACAAGAGAAGGCTCCAGGGAGAGCTCCGAGCCCCTGGCAGGGCCTAAAGGGGCTCCAGGAGAGCTGCAGAGGGACTTGGGACAAGGCCTGGAGGGCCAGCACACAGGGAATGGCTTCCCAGTGCCAGAGGGCAGGGAGAGATGGGATCTTGGGAAGGAATTGCTGTGTGTGAGGGTGGGCAGGCCCTGGCCCAGGGTGCCCAGAGCAGCTGTGGCTGTCCCTGGATCCCTGGCAGTGTCCAAGGCCAGGCTGGACATTGGGGCTGGGAACACCCTGGGACTGTGGAAGTTGTCCCTGCCTATGGCAGAGAGAAGGACTGGATGATTTTAAGGTCCCTTCCAATCCAATCAGTCTGTGGTTCCATGATCATCTTGTTCCACCCCACTGCTGTGGGCAGGGACACCTTCCGCTACACTGGGCTGCTCAGTGTTACACCAGGAGAAGTCCTGCATCCCTCATGTCCTCACCAGCAGCTTGAACACAGATTTAGTGACCTCCTAATTCTCCACAAGAAGCACAAACTCGAGTTTCTTGGTGGTGGTTGTGGGCTATGAGCTCCAGAGCTCCTACCCAAGGGGGCCAGGACAGCTGGAGGCCCCCAAAGTGGTGAGAGTTGTGCTGGTGCCCAGCTGCTGTTGGACCCATGGATATGTTTCCCCATGGAAGGGACTGCAGAAAACAGGGCTGATCCCTCCAGATTGGGACAGAGCTGGCAGGGGGCCTGTATTTCCTTTCCCCATCCCCTTCATGGGCTCTGGCAAGCCGAAACCCTCTCCTTGACACAGCAGGGTAGAAAATAAGTTCCCCCCTGTTGTTCCCTGCTTCCATGACATGGTCACTGTCACTGACCCACCATGGAGCTCGAGGCACAGGATGGGGCACAGGACACCCCATCCCCGGGTTTGCTTCCATTGAGGGACACAAATGGAATGCCCCCAGGGATGGCAGGGGACGAAATGAGCTGTTCACCCCTTTCCTTCCCCATCCCTGGGTTATCCCTGCCCAGAAAACTCTGAGCAGAAAATGCCAGGGCTGGATGGGCGATGGTTTGGTTTTGTTGTCTTGTTTTAAACAGCCCCTGTGAACAACTGTTGTGCTCGAGGGGCAGGAAGGGGGGTTACCATGGCAAAATGGGATTTGCTGGGAATGAATAGCTTTCTTTTTCTCCCCTGAAATGAATGGGCTGCTGAGACCTCCCTGCATATGAAGGCTGTAGGTGCTATACTCAGTGGAATGGACAGTGAGCAATTATCCCCAACAGCTTCATGTTATCCACAGGCTTCTTAATACAACTCAGTGTTATTACACACAAAAAATGTGATCTCAAGTGTGGATTGAGAGAGTCAAAATGTTCCCAGTGGGATCTATCCGTGTCTCTTCCCCAGACCCCTCTGACAACAGGGATTAGCAGCAATGTTTGCACTGACTGTAACTAGGACATAAAGACCATGGTTCATTTCTTCCCATTCAGCTAATTCTTTACATTGCAGACACTACAGGATCCATTTAGGGATTGGTTTTTGTTTTTTGGGTTTTTTTTTTGTCTCTTTTGTGAAAGTAGGTTGGGGTGGGAGGGGGTGAGGGGGAGAAATCTGCCGAAGAAACTGTTGGCATCTCCAAAGAAAAGTATCTTTTGAACCCTCAGGCTGCAGCCCTCAGCCCTCCTTCTGCCCGGGATGAAAGAGGCCGCAGTGCACATCTGGTGTGGTGGCATTCACAGACAACCTCACTTTTAGGTGAAGGCCACAATATATTTGCCAAGAATGGCAATCTTTAAGAAATAAAGTGATTTAAGGTGGAAGATTTGACCTCCCATATCAAGCTCTTGGGTTTATTTTGTTTTAAGCAGATGGGAGTGTTTGCTCCCAGCCCTGTCTCATTCCTGACATGTTCCCACTTCTAAAGAAAATTACAGCACCAACTTCAGGTATGTTTTTTTTTTTCAGGAGATCTTTGGGAGGCAGGGTTTGACCATGTGGCAAGGGTTGAGCCAGAACCCCACAGTGAATATTTTTGCCAGCCACATAATCCCTACCATGTGCCAATTACCAGTGTTCGTGTTCTGGTCCCATTTGGAAGAAACCTTCTCCAGCAGCCAGAACCTGAGTTGTGGGATACAAGATTTGTGCAAAGGAGCTGGAAAATTCTCTTTAGTGCAGCACAATCACACCACCACCTCAGTCTGTCTGGGGAAGTGCCAGCAGGGCAATGCCCCCTGGAGCATCTCTGTGCAGGTTCTGAACCCAGTCCATCCCTCATGCGGGGCAGGGGTGAGAGGAGAGGTGGTTCATACTGCCAGCATGCCTCTGGCTGACCCAGGAACCTGCACTATCTGCTCCAATGCCATGCATAAATCTCCCCTTAACACACAAGTCCTGCTGACTCACAGCAGGTTTGGGGGAGGTCACGTGGCAAAAACGAAGGATTGTGAGATAAAAGAGGAACTTGTAAATCTTTCAGCGATGAAGGGCAGGCAGGGCTGTGTGCCACAGGCAGTCCAAGGACGTGGTGACCCACCTCTGCCCCAGGGTCTCTCCCTCCTCACTGCTGCAGGCAAATGCTGTAGAAATAAGAGCTCCAGAGCAGAATTCAGGGCTTCAAATTATTGATTGTGAGGGATTTTTTCCTTGTTTGATTTCAAACTTCTGATCTTGGAGAGGAAAAGTGTGCAGAGGAGACACACCTCTTGTCTGAAATTTGGTCAGCACCGTCACAAACCATAACCCATGAGAGGATTGAGACCAGATCTGTGCAGAGACAAGAGAGAGGAAAAATGACCCAAAATTGCATCGTGCTTCTCGGGTGACCCCAGATAATGTTCCCCAAATGTGTGTGATGATATATCTACTGCCTATCACCTCCACTGCTGGCGTAGGGAGAGAGAGCAGATGAATCTGAGCTGAACCTGAGCTGTCCCTAGGGGGAACACAGCCTTGCCAAGGCTTCAACATGTGTTTTGGAGAGCAATAATGCATGTGCTCAGAGTGCAGGATGATGCCTGACTATGTTTTCCTGTAGCACCAGAAATATCCTAGGAATGGGCAAGTGCTGATATGGACGACATATTCCTGGGATCCTTCCAGTAGAGGGAAGATGTGAATGGTACCTTGGAGAAAGTCATCTTTCTGGCACCTCAGCTCCTCTCACAAATGGTGTTTTCTTGGTCCAGACCTCCCAGAATGCTGAGACCAACAGACAACACATGTTCCCTGCTGGTTTGTACAGGGGGAACATAACAGAAGTTTCACAGGCTTCTACCTGAAATCTGCATTAGGGTGCATCACAAAACCACAGAATCACAGAATGATTTGGGCTGGAAAGGGACCTTAGAGACCATTTAGTTCCACCCTCTGCCCTGGGCAGGGACGCCTTTCACTGGACCAGGTTGCTCCAAGCCCCATCCAGCCTGGCCAGGAAAACTTTCAGGGATGGGGCATCAGGTACCAGATGGCTCTGGAGGGAGCTCAGATGTTTAGCAGACATACAGACACTTCCATTCAGGTGTTTGACATCTGGGGCTGAGTTTTGTTGCTACCCACACAGACATCTTTTGTTCTGCTGGCTGTTGTTCCCCAAAAACCTACAGGACACTTAGTCTGCTCATCCCAGGAATGGTTATGGGGATGCTCACCATCACTTAATAGGATGGCTGTCCTGGTGAGTTCTCCTACCAGGGAGGGATGTGGTTTTGCTAGGTCAAAGGATGCTATGTGTCAAAATAAAGGCATTTTGGAGAGCGTGTGCTCATACTGATGTATTCATCTGATGCTAATTAATACAGACAGGAAATATGTTGTCAGGTTCAGAGCTGTGTGTTAGCTCACCCCTCACAGCCCTGTGCTGATGAATGATATGTACCTTTAAACCTAAAGAATTTGGAAAGAGTTGTATTTGCTTCCTGTGGGGTTACCGCTGACTCCACTAGTTCTAGTTTGGCTTCTTTTTTTAAAGCCCAAAATAAAGATGGTTTTAGTTCATTACTGTCAAATGTAAATGATGCTCTGACTTCACAAAAATGAATCATATTTCTAAAATTAGCATCATCCTGTTTCACCTTCTTCCAAGTCACCCTGTGGAAGTAAAGAGATCAAATATTTGCACTTCCCCAAAACAGAAATTGTTCATGTTTGGATTACAGTTAGCTGGTGTGTATTCACACAGTGGATGAACTGCTTTGTGTTTAAAAATCAGGTGGGTAGAAGAGCATACTTTGATATTAGGAAATGTTCTGAACCTCAGAGGACTCTTCAAAGATGCAGTGGAGATCAAAAACCTCTGCGATTTTCTGTTGCAAAAGCAGAAAATCCTAGTGTACCCTGTTGCATAAGAGAAAAAGTGAAATATGCAGGACACAGGGTAACCTTTTTACTTATTTCACTCATTATCAGACTTCACCTGGGGCAAAGCTGAAGCATGGATTTATGTCCTACCTGTTCTTGTTTGGGCTGGAGGCGCGGACTCAAAAATCCATCCTACCTGATTTTAAAGATATTTTTATGGAGATTCTTTATTTGTTCAACGAATATCACCCAATGACCACAGGAAGGCAGCTGACAGTTAGTTCCAGGTGGACTCCTTCGGTTGTGAATTAACTTGGAGGAGTTAGTCAGAGTTTGTGCTTTCACCCAGCAGCCAAATCACCCAATTAATGCAATGACGAAGCTGCCGCGGGTGCTTGCGAGAGCTTGGAGCAATTAATCACCTGTGCGTTTCCTCCTGTGGCAGGAGCAACACCAGCTGCTGGAATTATCTTAACTAACACCAGTTGCTGGAACTATCTTAACTAACACTAACAAATCTGGACAGCCTCAGCCGCTCAGAAATCGCTGCTGGTTCCCACAGCTGTCAAAGTCAGTCCCAGAATCACAGAATTAATCACAGAATTACAGAATAAGCCGACCTGCAAGGGAACCATAGGGATCATTGAGTCTTCCTACCTTGGTATAAAATATCTCCCATCTCTCTTCAGTGCAGTCTGGCTGAGGGTGGCCTTTGTCACTAAGAACATCTTTGGAATTGTCACCAGGAGATGCAGCTCACCTGCAAGGAGAAATACTGCTGGCTTGTTGCTGAACATATCTGTTTTTATTTTTCTTTTTTTCTTTTATGTATCTACATATTGTTATTCTCAGAGAATTCAGCATGAGTGTATGCCTTTTAGAGAGTATGGATGACCTGCTTTGAAAATTAAGGGAAGGTTCTCAATTTTAAGTAATTTGTGGAAAAAAACCTTTCATTACTACAGAATGAATTCTTCTAATCTTCAAGCATATGGATCACTTGTCAAGCTTCTCCTGTATAATTTAAAATCATATTTGTTGTCATTTTTAATATACTTAACATATATGATGAATGTACAACTTTGAATTTTCAATCAGTTCTTGAAATTATGCTACATTAAAATCCACTTGAAGACCGGTTTTAATAGAATTATTTAAGTGGAGGAATCCTTCAAGTTATGTTTTTACAACAGTAGAATTCTCTCCTCACTGGGACAGGGAACGAAGACAACAAATTCCATCAGTTTTACAGAACCGAAGAGATGGGATTTCTGCAGATGAAAAGATGAGGTCATTTCCTCACTTGGGGTCCCCCGGCACTGTACATTAATGAATCTCCTGACATGAAGTGTTCTGCATTCAGGCACATCCTTGCCTGAAATCCTTCCCATGTTTTTCCCATTTCACAGCGCTGTGTTATTGGATACACATTCTATTTACAATGAATTAATCTCCCATGTACTTTCTGTTGTGAAGGTGAGCTCTGTCTCACTTTGCTGCTGAAGGAGGAATGTTAGTCATTCCAAGTCTCTCTGTAGTCGCTGCATCAAGACAGCTTCAGGAAGATGGTATTTTTTTGTTGCTTCTTTAGGTTTTTTTATCTGGGACAAGACTTTTCAAAGAAATCTGCCCATGTATTTTCTTAGATTTTGGTTTTTAAGTTGAGGTCATCCACCTTCTGGAGATACCCCTCTGCTGGCTGTAGATGAGATGTTTCCTATGGTGATGGCTAGAGGGAGGTGAAATATCCCTTCCCAGCTGTGTCCTGCCCAGAGCACAGCACTGGCACCAGGAGCTGCTGTGATTGTCCAGCCTGGATGTCCTTGTCCTGCGTCCTCCTGGAGGTGGGCAGGGGAACAGGAGGTGATGATGAGGGGGAGGGCAGCATATCTGGGGAGAAGGGCCTTGAAGGAATGAAGTGAAGCAAGCCAGGAAGACTCTCAAGGATGTGATCTCTCCATCTTGCCTTCTCAGCTATGGGACTGGGGCCTTTTTGTCACTGTCTTCTGAACTTGTTCTGCTTTTTATGCACAAACCTAGGCTGGGGATGAACAGCAGGTGAACGGGCAGGAGCTGGGCATGACCCAGGTGCCCTCCAGCCTGTTTGCCAGATTATACAAGGATTTCCACGGGGAGGGTTGTATGGCCTGTGATGTGAATGAAGTGGGGGAAAGGAAGAGGAACACAACCCCAAATCCTGTGATTTTCTCTATTAGGTTACATATGAAGAGGTGTGTTCTGCCACAGCTCCTCCATGTTCAGGCAAAAGCAGGAACTTGCTACTCCTGGCATGTTTTGGGGATCAGTAAGTCCCTCTTTTGGAACATTTTTTTCCTGTGGAGGTGAGGAAAGCTTTTTTGCTTATTTTAAATCCTCTGTGTAGAATCCCTTGTGTGTTCTTCCACCAGAGCCTTTTCCTTTACAGGAAAGGCATGTGGCTGATGTAGACCAGGGCTGAGGGAGGACAGATGGACATGGGATACCGGGGGTGGGTTGGAAGCAAAGCATTGGAACAGCACAGTCCTTTCTGTGAATCCTCAGGGGCACCAGGGACACTTCAGAGCTCTCAGACCTCCTTCTCCTCATGATTAATCCAAATTCCCCTGGGATGAAGGCCTATGAGAAGTTCCTTCTTGCTGTCTATGAACAAGACTGGAGGGAGGTTTGGCTGCAGGGCAAGGTTGCCAAAACCAGAAAAATGAGAAGAATTCCTTGCTGTGAGTGACATTATCACTGGGTACTGATATGGTGATGCTCTGGAAAGCAGAGTGATGTCTTGGGCCTTGGTGGGAGACAGAAAACAGCCTGCAATGAGAGTGTGTCAGCACAGTTTGTCTCAGAAAATGCAGCTCAGTGTGTGTTTTCAGGGTTTGTTTTGGGTGGTTTTTTTTTTTTTTTGAACGGCTGAACTTATTAGAGGTGAAACCACTTGTGGTTTCCTGTTTTCATAATTTGGCTTTTTAATTGTATGTCAAGGATGTTTCTAGAAGCAGAGTCAAGTCTCCTGGCCCACTTTATCAGGTTTGGTGCTACCATGCAGGTAGCATGGGCACCCAGGGCTCCATTGGAGGTTTTGGCATCCCTTAAGAGGAAAGCAGCTGTTTAAGGTAAAGAAGAGGGCAAAGAAGAGTTGTGCAAAGTTCATCTTGTCACAAAATCAAGTAAAAATCTGGTCATGCATCTACTCCTGTTGTGGATATCTGCAGCTCCTCAGCTGGAGATTGTCACTGATTTATAATGCTGCAAACAAAACAGGAAGCAAAAAAGCTTTATAAATATACAAATTATTATGCAACTGCTAAGTGCTGAGCAATCTTACAGAAAGAGGGTGCTTTCCCCTCAGTGCATATGCGTAATTTAAATAGAAAAAGAACATGTACTGGGCCACCTCTTTGGCTACTTTTCTCAGAAGTGACTCTGTAGAGAGGAACCAGCTCTGTGTTTTTCCACCAAACCCCAGTCATACCCAGTATTAATATAATTATTCAAAGCATCATGGATAACAGAATTCCAGGATGGTTTGGGTTTGAAGGGAACTTCAAGTTCATCCAGTCCCACCCCCTGCCATGGGCAGGGACAACTTCCGCCATCCCAGGTGGCTCCCAGCCCCAATGTCCAACCTGGCCTTGGACACTGCCAGGGATCCAGGGGCACCCACAGCTGCTCTGGGCACCCTGGGCCAGGGCCTGCCCACCCTCACTGGGAGCAATGCCCTCCCAATATCCCATCTGTCCCTGCCCTCTGGCACTGGGAAACCATTCCCCATTTGCCTTCCCTCTTATTTGTCTTCCCGACTCCTGAAATTTTCAAGAATTAGTGGTTTTTTTGCCAGTCCATGTGCATGAGGGAGATGTTGTTGCTCCTGATGGACCCTCTGTGCAAACTTTGGTGGAGTTGAGAGAAGCACAGTGTGGCAGGGCATTCTTGGCCCCAGGGCTGGTTCAGCAGCGGTGTTATACACGTCCAGGAGCTAAGAGAAGTATGGGAATGGGAAAACGTAGGCAAAAATTGTGTCGGCACTAGGAGAGGAGCCCCTGCTCCCACAGCCAGTGCCACAGAGGTGAAAACACAGGTGGCTAACAAGACTTACAAACCGTGTAATATCTTTGCATGCCCTGTTAGGTTCAGCAGGAGTTCTGCTGCTCTCTCAGTCTGATTCTGGGTTATGTCCTTGGAGCCTGTGAAGGCCAGGAAGGAGAGGACTGTGTTGGTCTCCTCCTTGCTCCCCCCCATCATCTGTCAAACCCTTCCCAAAACACCTTCTCGCATTGCAGCAGCATCGCGATGTGCTGCGGGTGACCTTCTTCCCCAAACACCCGCAGATAAACTCAGCTCTCCAGCTCCTTTCATCCTCCAGGGAAACTTCTCCTTTTTATGAGCTTTATAACTGAGCCCCAGAGGTCAGCACTGATGAGTGGGTTTTTGTCATGTTTCCTGGAAAGTTTGTTAATTTATAGCACAAGATTTCTTTTAGGAGAGACGAAAATAGTTCACGTTGTGTAAACCTCTGCAAAGCACTCGGAGCTGTAAGTGCTGATAGAGCCACGCTGCACCAGTTTACATTCTGCAGATGGCTGATTTATGGAGGTAGCAAGTTGGTGAGGCCTTTTCCCCTTCTAGATGCAAGGCAATTTCCTGAGCAAGGCTGAGGTTGAGTGTCTGTCACATGTATCATGCAAGAAAGAGGTTTTTTTTAAGGCATCTTGAAAATGAGAGAAATGAATACCCCAATTTGTACCAATTTTATGGAATTGGTACAAAGGCATGTTCTCAGCCCCCAGGCTGTGGCTGAGCTGAAGATTCTGATGGGGACAGGGTGGCTCCCTCCTGGTTTCTGCTGAGCACAGGGCCATCACTACAGGAACACTTCACCAAAAACCACCAAATGAATAGCTGAGACCTTTAAACAATTCTTTTTCCCTTAACAAAAAGTTGCTTCTGTGGAAGTAGAGGTGTGCAAGCAGCACTGGATGAGAACTAACACTGGTGTTGATTCTGTGGAGGTTTTTATGGACAACCAGAACAGCTCCCTATAGCAGAACACAGCTGAATGCACTTGAGAATGCTTTTATTTATCTACTCTACAGCTCAGCAACAGTAAACACTGTCTCCCCTTCACGAAAATGGCTCATCCATGTTTATATCCATAATAACATGTCCATTTCCAAAGGTTCCTTTGAAATTTCATCTGCTTGAAACACCACAACTGAATGAAAAGGTTTTGGGGATACATCTGAAGTTGAGCTGGCCTTGCTTGCAAGCATCAAACTTCCCCGGGTGAAGCAAAGAGAGCTGTCTGTGGGTATGCTTTTTGGGAGCTGCTAATGTCCCATTGATTTGGGTTACCCTTGTCATTTTGCTTCCAAACTCCAGCCATGAAATTAGGTGTTTAATACAGGGAGTTTGGTAGAGTTTCACCTCATGCTCAGGACCTGCCTGGAGCATTTACACTGGCAGCTTGATGGGGGATTGCAGTGGCTGGGATGGGGACAAACTTCAAGGGAAAAAAGAGTTTTGATGCCACTTCCTACCTTCCAGGAGATCCTCCAAGCCCAAAAAATCAGGAAAAAATTCCCAAACCACTTAGCAATAGCAACACCTCAATTTTTCCTATGGTGGATCACTTAACAGAGTTTTTCTGTGCTGTCCTGCCCTGTGGTCTCCTTCTGGTTCTGTTTCCCCCCTTTCTATGTATATCAGCAGATGGATTATCTGGATTTAGATGTCCACCTGGCTGAGATCCTTAATAATGAGTCAGTGGCACTTCCCAGCTGTGCACAGGCCCTTGCATGTGGCTGCAAGTCCCCAGGCAGAAGCTCTGTGGGTATTTTCAGCTTAACAAAGTGACTGAAATATAGAAAGCTCGTTGTCACTGTCAGCACATAACAACAGGAACACCTGAGTGGTAGGAAGGAGAAAGGAAATGTGGTTTTTCTTTCACAGAAATACAAATTCCAAGAAATGGAAGAAAAACAACAAAAATTTGACTGCAAGTTAAAAACTCCAAATAAAATAAACCTGTTCTGGGAAGTAAAGATTCTCCATTTCTATCCAAAATGTGGTTTTAAACTGAAAAAAAGCCCTACACATCTTCACCAGTGTGGGGGAGAATATTCCTGGCCATCTCTGACCACCAGCTTTCCAGTAACGTGCATTATTTTGACTTCCCTTGTGTACAAGCTGCAGGCTGCAGATTACAGGGAGAGCTGTCTGCAATCAGTTGATATTGGGACTAAAGCTGGTGAAATCTGGAAGTGTGCCTGTTCTGCAGCTTCAGTGCTGTCATGCTGCAGATATGCCCTGATGGAAAACACAGGGAGAACTTCAGATCCATGGCTTCCTTTAAAAAATAACAACAAAAACCTCCAAAGCACCTGCACCCTGTGTGCAACATAAGTGATGATGCTTCACTTGCTGCTGAACTTGTGGTTACATGAGCTCAAAGACACACTTGTAATGGGACCAGTACAAAAGCTGCACGGAAAATTGTTTTGTAAATATCTTAGGAATGGAATGCTCTGAAAAAGAATAGGTCGTTCCAACATCACTGACATTGAGAGGGGGAAAAAAACTGGCTATGAAATATGCAAATATTAATGTAGATAAAAATGACTCCTTGGAGAAGACACATGTGGAAATAGAGCCACTCCAGGCTGGAATCCTCTCATGTGGTCATGCAGATCCTCTCTGCAGGCAGCAGAGCTCGAGGGGTTCTTCTTGAGTGTCCATTCCTCCCCAAGACAAAAGATAAATATGAGACAAATCATCTTCTACAGTGCCCATTGTCTCCACTGACTGTGACAAACCTCCGGCTGAGACTGGAATGTCAAAAGTTTGAGCAGCCTAAGGGCACTGAGGAACCTTCTATGTCCAGGTTGGATGGTCCAGCTGGCCCTCCTCCTGCTGTGTTGCTTTAAGTGTATGTAAATATCTTAGAATCACTGAGACGTTTACTTTGGAAAAGCTCTCAGACCATGGAGTCCAACCATTCCCCCAGCACTGCCCAGGCCATCACCGCCTCATGGCCCCAAGTGCCACATCCATGCAGCTTTTAAATCCCTCCAGGGATGGGGACTCCACCACTGTCCTGGGCAGCTGTGCCAGGGATGGACAGCCTTTCTATGGAAATATTTCCCCCAGTACCCAACTTGAGCCTCCCCTGGCACACCTTGTGTCCGTTTCCTCTCCTCCTGCCACATTTACCTGGTGGAAGAGGCTGACCCCCACTTGGCTGCCCCCTCCTGTCAGGGAACTCTGTAGAGCAAAAGATATTCATTCTCCTTGCTGTGATGGCACCTGGGAGAGCTGGGTGAATGCAGATCCTTCTTTAACAGGCTCTGCTTGGGAAGTGTTTGCTGCAGCTGCTGCCCAGATACTTTGACAGGCTCGGATTTCAAGCCTTTTGTCTGCCCCAAATCACATTATTCTCTTATCCATGCGGTCCTGCTCATAAGAGACATCCTCCTCAGGTTTGGCGGCACATCTGGTAGGCACTGTGACTTTGCTGGTGTTTTTGGTGCAGTTTTAAACTCTGGCTTGCAGTGCTGGGAACATGTGTCCCGTGGGAGTGGTGTGGGCTGGGGTCCCTGCACTCCACGGATGATCCTGTGAGTGATGGGTGGTGACAGACCCACAGGTTAGGTCCCTGAATTACCGTGTTGTGCTGTGAAGACAGGAAGGGGAGAGATAAGCTTAATTACTCTGCAGAATATGAGTAATTTTGTAACCATCCTGCCACAACTAGGAATTAACCTGGGTAGAGCCTATTCATTCAGATTTTGCAAGCATAGGAAGAACAGGTCCCCAAATGCCCTCCAGCAATTTATTTTGAGTAGTCTCCAACTGCTCTCTCAAGATGTTCATGTTGTGTTCAAATGCACTGGAAGAATGTCCTCTTCACTGGAAAGTGGATTTTTACAGGGGACAGATAGGACAAGGAGAAACAGCTTTAAACTTAGAGGGGGAATTTAGGTGCTGGGAGGAAATCCTTCCCTGTGAGGATGGGGAGGCCCTGGCACAGGGTGCCCAGAGCAGCTGTGGCTGCCCCTGGATCCCTGGCAGTGTCCAAGGCCTGGATGGGGCTTGGAACACCCTGGGAGAGCGGAGGGTGTCTCTGCCCATGGCCGGGGGTGGATAAGTTTTAAGGTCCCTTCCATCCCACACCATCCTGTGAAATGCTCTCAAAGGTCTCCTCCATAAGAAGGGACCTTGACTTGCAAGGTGGTCTTTGGATAATTTTTTCTCGTCCTAACCATAATTACATTAATGATGTGTCAGCCTGCAGCCATGGCAGCTGAACACTTGTCCCCTCTGGTCACGGCAAAAGATGGTTGTGTGTCAGGTGTGGGAGCAGAGGACAATTCTTTCTGACTCAGATGGTCAGGGAGCTGCTGAAAATGTTGGAACAATTTTGGTGGAAGCATGGCAGTGACCTGTAACCTGCCCTATATGGCCAGTGAGTAATTCAGTTAAATAGCCAATAAGTTCCTCCTGCCATTTTGACTGGAGTATGGGATTTTCCTGCCCCAGTTCTCTGTTAAACAGGTGCTTTGTATCATCTGGAAATAGCTGTGTTTCAACACAAGGATCAAGTGGATTTCACAGAGAGGCTGGGATTTGCTTTCAAGCCTGGCTCATGTGACGTGAAAAGCCGCTCTGCATGTAATAACCACTAATATTATTAAAGTGTGCTCCAGGGTGGGCACTCTGACAAAAAATACCACTTTATCACCAATGCAAAAGAGAAGGATGGGGATTTTTTTCCAGTTTTGGGGGGATTTCTGTCTTTTATTGTCGTTCCAAACCAGGGTGCACTTGATCCAACCCACTGTAATAAAAAATAGATTATCTCACGGACAGTAAGCTCCTCACCACCCTTTGCTGATAACAGAAAACAAACACCCCTTGCATCTCAGTGCGTTGGAGGAACAGGCTGTGCTCCCTCCCTCGCCTGGATCAAGTCAAAGCAGGAATCTTGGCTGTGTCTGGAAAAGGGGGATGCCAAAAGAGTTTTTTGTTTCATTTTTTAGTTGACTTAAAACTCCACCTGCAAAATATTCCCAAACTGACATCTATTTTATTTTTTCAGCATTGTCCTGATACAATAAAACAGGATCATGGTTCCCAAAAAGTAAGAGGTATGGTGTGCCCACCTGCTCTCTTTCTTTCTCTCCCCAGTTTTTTTGGGTTTCTTTGGTGAAAAAGAGGAAGGAAAATGAAATCCTATTTGGAATAAAGATAATTTCTTACAGAATGAGTATTGTCCGTCGTGCCAGGAAAAAGGATCTGAAATTACAAGACACTTAATGCCTCCACCTAGCCTTTATTATTTCCTTTCCTTTGCTTCATCTTGGCCATGTCCTGTTCCCTGAAGCCTCAAGGAGCACATTGGGCAAACACAGAGTGAGGGGAGGGTGTCACTCACAGCATTACGTGGGCTTGTGGCACATCTCCCAACATCACGCAACTACTGCAACAAATCCTTCATCTCCTGTGCATCACACCACCGTGTTCAAAGGATTTCATTAGCTCTAAAGGTAGTAAATTTTTTGATAAATCAGTCTTAAGACATTTTGAGGAGCTACTGTCTGGTGCTTCAACTTCCCAAACACACCTTCCTGCGTTTTGTAATCATGGTCTTTGAAAGATCCCCAGGGAATATAGAAACTGGGCACACAAAACAAATGGAAGTAGGGAATTCTCTCTTCCTCTCTCTGCTGCTGAGATTTTCCTTTCTCCCAGATGTATTATGTTTTAGAAGACCAAAAGCTGATGTCAGTTCTACTACATTTTGTGCAACAATCCAAATAAAATATTTGTGAAGGCAGTCGTATATTTTCAAATTCAAGTAATTTTCTTGCCCAAATTCTGATGAGTAGAACAATTAACCAAATGAGCTCAAGTATTTGTAAGTAAAATTTTACCTACCACCATGCTTTCATTTATTTTCACCACCTCTAGATTTTTCCTGCTCAAGAAATAAACTTTTTAGATCTAAGGATATTTTATGCCATTACTACTATGTCTGTGGAGATGAGTTTTTGACGAGGCATCTCACAGTGTAATGGAGGTATCATTCTGTGGGTGCTTGGTAGGGCGACTCAAGGAAAAGAAGGAGCTAAAGGCACTGAGGGGCTCAGGCAGGACCAGGGAGCGAACCCCACTCTCTTCCACATGCAGAGAGGGTTGGACCCAGGAGAGACCTTGGCATGGGAGATCATGGAACTGTCAGAGTATCCTTCCAAGTGGACGTTTGGCCCTTCTGCACACCAAGCAGATCCTACAGGACCTCAGGTGTCTGCAGCCTCCATTAAACAACCTCCCTGCCAGACTGTCCCCCAAATGTCCCCTGGAAAATCCTGCACATCCTTTTCTTTGCACCACAGGTGCGTTGCCAGGCTGCACACGCCCACGTTTGGCAGGGCTCCACCACTCACCCTGCTCTGGTGATGAGCAACAGCAGATTTCCTATCCATTCTGACTGGCAGCGATACTCGCAGCTGGAAGGGTTGGGTAAGGAGGCGCTCCCGGGTGCTCTTGGTTCACCACGAGCTACCAGTGCTCACATGAAATGAGTTTTCCCTAAAGCACCAACACTGTGATGAAATGCCCTGTGAGTTTTGGTCTCTTGCTTCAGCTAGAACACCTAGATCCTTGGAGGACCAGGGAATTTAGGAGACTGCTGAAGTTCCTTGGCCTTCCTACATCTCCACTTCATCTTTAGAGCTACCAAGGCAGGTTTAAAAGGTCAGTTATGGCTCTAAGGTGTCAATACTTCATGTATTGAATGTCTCCTGCCTAGCAGAAAATATTCAATCCACTTCCTTGGACTTTTTCTATGAGAGTAGTAAAGGATGAGGGAATTGGGATTGTTCTGCCAGGAGACGAGAAGGCTTCAGGGAAACCTAATTGTGTCCTTCCAGTGCCTGAAGGAGCCAACAGGAAATATGGAGAGGGACTTTTCACAAGAGCATGTAGTGGCAGGACACATGGAATGGCTTCACAGTGCCAGAGGGAAGGGATGGATGAGATACTGGGAAGGAATTCCTGGCCGTGAGGGAGATGAGGCCCTGGCCCAGGGTGCCCAGAGCAGCTGTGGCTGCCCCTGGATCCCTGGAAATGTCCAAGGCCAGGATGGATGGGGTGTGGACTACCCTGAGACAGTGGAAAATATCCCTGCCCATGGCAGGGGGCAGAATGGGATGAGCATTACAGTCCCTTCCATCTGAAGGCCACTGTGATTCTGTGATTTTGGGAATCTGTGACCAGCTGCCTGACACACACTAGGAAGGACATTCCCAAGCCTTTCCTGTGCATGGGCTGCAGGTACATTCTGCACCTTCCTTGGCTGACAGCCAAAGATAGCTTTGCCAGGGAGGCTGTAGAAGGGACCTCTTGGAGGGAACCTGAGGAGCCATCTCTCCTCTGGGAGCAGTTACACCTCCAGGCAATCTAGAAAACATAATTTATTATTTCCTTAGAGCATTCCCAGCATCTGAACAATAGCTCCAGGTCCCCTTTCTCTTTTTTCTTTTTTTTTAAGCTTACAATCAAGATGACCAGGGGCTTTGTTTACTTCCTTAACTAAAGCTGAATTTCTCATAAACAGAAGAAATTGGGCTCTAGAAAAGCGTCACAGCAAATTATGAGAATTATGAAAGAAACCCCACAGCCTAGCAACACTACAATTATATATAGGCATTGTTAGATGTAAGAAAATAGAACTTTGGAAAACACATACATTCAGAAATACTGTGCTTTAGAACCAGATTTGAATCCGATGAAAAGCCAAAGGGTTGTGCAGCAAACCTCTTAAATACCATCCTTTTTGGCTTTCACCCTCACCCCATAAAAATCCATCTAGAACCTCTGCTTAATTAATTTTTCCTATCAGGTGTTTGTCCTGTTGACAAGAAAGAAATGACGAAATGCACTGATGCCTTGGGTTTTAACTTTTACATTTTTCAAATCCTGTACTGCCCAGTGTGTAGCTCTGAAGTTTCTCATAGCCTGTTAGCTGCTGCTCTCTCATGCTAGATAGACATAACAGAGCCTCTCTAGCCTGCTTTCCAAGGACACTCAGATTGTCCTAGGCCCAAAAAGTATAAACCAACATCTTAGAGAGGGTGGCAAGCTTGGGGAAATTGCGCCATTAACTGAAGTTTTAATTGGAGAATTAACCCTGATATGCAAATGAACCAAACTTATAAAAGTGTGAAGAACTTTTATAAGTGACCTGCTGTCCACTTGTGACCTGCTGTCCATCTTGGGATCCATCTCAGAAGTAGCCTCTGGCCTGGCCAGGGTGTACCTTTGAAGGCCCTTCAAATAAAAACCGACCTTATTCCCTTATTCCTGTCTAGTTTCTGTTTTTAAGGTGGCCACTTCAAGCATCAGCACGAAAAGAGTAACCCAAATCCTGGCTGTGCCTTACTCGCCCAAAGCAGTGTGAGTCAACAGGCAGCAATCACTTTTAAGAAGGTTCTTGTTGGTACTCGCGACTTTGATTCCCCTCTTCAAGAGAATCAAATACACTGAACTCATTCTGCCTCTTAACATAACATGGCTTTTGCCAAACTTCATTACTGGTATCAGCAGCTACAAATATTCTGAAGTGAGGCTGAGTGCTGAGTTTGAGTTCCCACCACGACTGCTATGCTCCTCCTGCCTCAGAGCTGCTTAAGAAAAAGTGGCAAGGAAACAAGGAAACCCCCTTAAAAGAACGAAAGTAGTTGTAATTATGCCTAGGAGCAGAGGTCTGCAGTTACCATCTCCATGGGTAATTAGAATGTGCATCTCTAATTACCCAGATGAACCTGTACATTTTTGTACAGCATTAAAAAGAATGTTGCAGTTCCCATTTTGATGACCAGGATGCATATTTTGCATCCACACTCTTGCAACCCAGCTGCAGGAGCGCAGCAAATTGAACCACCAGGTAGAATCTTCAAAAAAGGTGTCAAGAATGTCTTTTTTATCACAGAATGGTTTGGATCGGAAGGGAGCTCTAAAGGTCATCTGGTGCAACCTTTTTTCATTGGTTGCCTCACGAAAATGTAAAAACCAGGGACACGATGACATTGGCCTCAGTAGGAACAAGGATTACAGGTTTTTAGGGCAGGATTAAAGGTTTTTGAGGGAAGAAAGTCTACCCAAGCTGCAGATGACATCTTGGGCTCAGGAGTCCCAACGGTGCAGCTTGCTGCACCATGTCTCTCATGGTGAGACATGGCTGCAAAAATGTTTTGGTTTGGACTTTCCTGGAAATCTGCTGCATCTGAGCACAGCCACTTGCACAACCACACAGCTCATGCAATGCAGCATTTGCAAGCTGGAGGCTGACAGCATAAATACCAGCTGTTTGCTGCACACCCTGCCCTCCCAGCCTCCTTCCCTGCTGCTCACAGCTGCTGCCTCCCTGTTTATGGGGGTCAAAATCCTACGTAAAGGTGCCAAATTGGAGACTTAAAAAGGCCTTTTCAGCAGCAATACGTCTGCTTTCTAACCCTCTCCCTGATGTGGGCTGGGAAGACCAATGCAAAGCAGGCAAATAGAAACAATAAAATATGTTAATCGCTCTTTTGCCTACCAGAGAGTGAAGCTGGGCCCCAAGGGGAAGTGACATTTTCAGTTTTATCTCAGTGGCACTGCTCCCTTCAGTGCTGAAAAAATCAGTGCTAGAAACTGCTTTTTCATTACAGATATCTGAATATTCAGTATGCCATTTAAATTGGCTTCAGATCTTTTCCCATAGCCACCCCCGAGGAGCTTGGTGAGGATAAACCACCCAGCTGATATCTCACACCAGGTTGTTTTGTCTAAGCCCAAAGTTCCTTTGTCTTGGGAAATGAAAACAATCCTTCTTGCTTCAAGTGATTTTTGCTTTTTCAAGGGAATTTCATGCACAAGGACGATTCTGCAGCTTTCCTGTTCTACATAATGACCCAGAGACCAATCTGCTTAACCACAAGAAAACCATCTCTTCCTTCTGAATTTGGGAGGACTGGCTTTTCATTCTGTTTTGGTGGCGAGTGCAGCATCACAAGTGGATAAAGAATGGCATTTGTAGTCTGGGAGGGATTTTAATAGAAGTAAACATTCATTTTAAAGAGAAAGAAGAGAGACTCTGAGGGAAAATAAACTTTCTGGGCTTAAAGAACTCAAACCAAGACAGAGAAGGGGCCTTTGAAATTTGCAGGGTGTCTGTGTCTCTTACCCTACCCCCAAAATGTACCTGTGTCTCCCTTCTTTTTTTCCTCTCTCCTTCCAACCAAGTTAAGATGACTCCAAACATAATTTGGATGTTAATACAGACCATGCTTCACACCATGTTCCCAAGGGCAGAGGGAACAGGACTGAGCCCAGCTGGGCACCTGCTCTCCAGGGCTGGGCTCAGCAGGGTTTCCACCCACAGACACATGTGCTCAGGACAACCAAGTAACAAGTGACAGGAGGAAACATCCTCGGGTTACAGCAGAGGAGGTTTGGTTAGTATATTAGGAAAATTTCTCTATGGAAACAGTTGTCAAACCCTGAAACAGACTGCCTGGGGCAGTGGTGGAGCCCCCAGTGGTACCTGGGCATGGGTGACTGGTGGGCCTGACAGTACTTTGGGGAATGGTTGGACTCTATGAGCTTAGGGGGCTTTTGCAGCCTAAAGGATTCCATGGCAGTATTGATGACACTCCCACATTCCCAGCCAGGCTGCTGCCGAAGGTGCCTCCAAGCTCCTGGAGCACATCCCACCCTGGCCAGGAAAAAGAAATCCCTTTTATCTCAGGTCCTGGAACATTTCAAATGGGGTGAGGGACTACCAGGCTCAAATCCACCTTGTCCAAGTTCAGACTTTGTCCTTTGCCCTCAGCCAGTGCCTCCTGTAGGAACAGTTCTCATTTATATAAATAACTGTGTACAGCTTGAAGAAGAGACTGCAGATCAGTGCTCTTTGATATTTCAGATGAGTAGTCTCTCCATTAGAGTACTAAATGGGACACAGACTTGCCCAGTCTTGCCCTGTTTTCATTTAAAAATGCCCGTTACCTCCCTGCCTTAGTTCCACAACCCGAAATGAGGAAAGTCATTCCAACCTCATGGACTCCAAGAAGTATTTCACCACATTCCTTCTTCAGCTGAGCTCACCCCCTACAGAGAGTCTTTCATCCTGGATAAATGGGAAGTCAATCTCCATATCATGAATTGTGAATATCCATTATCTGAATTTTGAAATTGAGAAAAAGAAAAGTACTGAGTTGTTTCTTGTCTGACTACCTTGGCACTTCTAATCTAAAATGTTTCTGGACCTATTGGCTAGGTTTTATTTTGTATTGAACAAGGAAATTACTGTACCTTTACATTATGAATAGTTGCCTTTGGTATTTTTTGTCTGAAAACTCTTTCAGAATTGGAAATTTATTGCAGTGGATGCTGAGGAACCGATTCGGGGACTCGTATTTGGCACAAATAGTGTCCCAGAGGTGATGAAAATGGACTGTATGCTCAGGGAAATGCCTGTGTACAGTGAGTGGACAGAGATGTTCATTGCACATCTGTTGTGTCGCACTTGGTCAAAAGACCATCTGGAAATGTGACCCTGTGGCTTCGTGTGGGCCACCACGTCCTCCTGCAGGACACCTGCCCAAGGCACGTGGCTGATTCAGAGCCTGAAGTTTGAAGAAACATTTTTAAGAAAAGGTTGCAGCTCAAAGTGATTAAAAACAATAAATAGTTGCTGTGTTTCTGTTGGCATGAAACTCGGACTGTGCTGGGGATGAGGGGGATTAGCAGCCCAGCAGTGATTCTCCATTCCCTCTCATCTTTGATCCCAGCCCTAGCGCACTTCTGGGGGCTGCACTTTGGGCAAATGTAAGGGTTTGGCCCCGGTACAAGGGTGACTGGATGGATTCAGCCTCCCAGAGCAGCCTCCAAACTGTGTGCAGCTCAGGCTCATGTTTGGATGTCATCCACTTTAGAAGTAAGAGCCACCCACAGAGAATTCATCTAATTTTAAACTTTCCAGGAGTGTTGGGAGGATTTGACAGGGATTCTCAGTTGGGGGCTGAAGTAGGTGGATAGGATATACAGATGAGATCCATGGCCAGATAAATAGGATCCTAGCAAGGAAGGCCCATCATGACATAAACACGTGTACATTCTCCTTAACCATTAGGTGTTCACTGGGGCCCTCTATGTCTGTCTGATCATTGATGCAATCATTGAAACTCTCTGAGAGACTAAAGGTGAGGCAGAGTAAAGTAGAGATGCCTGGTTATCATGGCTCAGAATTACTGGACAGCCAAGGAAACTCCAACCTGGGGAGTACCCACTGGAAAGAGGCTTTTAGCAGGACATAGGATGAAGGCTGGGTGGAGAAAGACTTGTTTTTGAGTTTCTGCAGGTTTCTCATAAACAGGACTTGGTGTTCCTGTTTATGTATCTACTCCTCCTGTATGCTTCAAACTCAGAACACATAACAAGTTCCATTTTTGGCAGGAAAAAAGGAGTATCTTGATTGCTTCTAGGTTGTCAAAAATTCTTTCCTCGGGGATAAGCTGCCTTCAGAATAATTGCCTGTAGAATTCTCAATGCTCAGAGACCTGCTGGGCAAAGTCCACCATGCACCAAAAAGAGAGTCTCTGTCCCAAACAATTTATATTCTGAATACAAGAAGTGGAAAGCAGACAGATAGGGAGTGCCAAAAAAACTGAAGATACACCTCTAGAGACTGCAACAGCGAGCAATCCACATTTGCCAGCTGCTAAACTCCCCTTGGCAAAGATTTCTGCTCAGCAGCTGTATCTGAATTGTTTCTATCAATCCAAATTATTCTCCCCCTTTCCTCTCATGCAATCTTTGTTACTTTATCTTTCTTTTTCCTCAGTTTTGCTGAGTTTTGTCTGCTGGTTTGTGCTTAGCATTTTGATTATTTCCTTTTATCTCCACAGCCCATATTTCTGTGGTTTTTTCCAAGACTTTGAGGATCCAGGTTACAACAGCTTAAATTACAGAGATGTCCAGACGTCTCCTAGGACTGTTTCCTCAGAGTCTGTTGTGATCTGAGTCCCCAGCACAGATTCTGGATAACTAACTTTTTGGGATGATGCTGTTAGATATGTGCAGAGCCTGGATCAGCATACCAAGTCATTTAGCTCACCTGTAACAGAATCCTAGGCTGGGTTGGGTTGGAATGGATTTTAAGGATCATCTCATTTCACCCAGTGCCATGGGCAGGGACAGCTTCCACTATCCCAGGTGGCTCCAAGCCCCAATGTCCCAGGGGCACTGCCAGGGATCCAGGGACAGCCACAGCTGCTCTGGGCACCCTGGGCCAGGGCCTGCCCACCCTCACACACAGCAATTCCTTCCCAAGATCCCATACACACCTCCCATCTTTCAGTTTAAAGCCATTCCCATTTGTCCTGTCACAACAAGCCCTGCTAAAAAGTTTGTCGTTGCTAGAGACAGACTCCTGCTTGTGGCTTGTGGTGGGCAATGGTGGAAACCTCTCCCTCTCTCACTGCTGCCACAGCACTGTGTCCCGGGGTCCTCTCTGGCAGCTCCCAGCCCCACAGAAAGTGAGACAGACCCTACAGAGGAACTGTGTTGTTTGATGGGCTTAGCAGAGAGGCTGCCAGGTGGAACCCAGCCAAGAGGCAGCAGACCGTGACGGACAGGCCCACACCACTTAGACAGCAGCAGTACCCAGGGGAAGAAACAGCCCAAGGAAAAACCCCTCACACACACTCACACGCACACGCACACGCACACCCACACCCACATACGTACACATCCACACTCACTCACGGGCCCAGCACAGCCGGAGGTCAGAGTCCAATTAGGTACTTTATAACTCATTGAGGCCTTGTCTGGCTTTCAGGCCTGGAAGAATGGCGGTGTGCGCACGTGAACCCGGGGCTGCGCCGGCACCAACAGCGATTTGCATTTGAAGTGAGTCACTGATCCCATTCCCAGGGGCTTTACTTGATGCATGGCTTAGCAGAGGGGCAGTTTGGTTTTATTTACAGCCGGGACTTGGCACACGCTGGCGGCTTCACATTCACTGGCAGCTCTGAGGGCATCAGCCTCATGAGCTGCCCCTCGTTTCCAGACACCACAGAAAGTTGGTCTGCGCAGGAGCCTGAGTGCCTTAGGACTTCCCAGCCCTGGAACCTCATCATCCCCTCTATATCTGACACTCTGAAAAGCTGAAGACTTTCCTGGCAGGTTCTGTCAGAGACAGAAGAGGTCCCAGAATTGTTTGGGTTGGGAGGGACCTTAAATCTCATCCTGTTCCATCTCCCGCCATGGTCAGGGACACCTGCTATCCCAGTTTGCTCCAAGCCCCATCCAAACTGTCCTTAAACACTCTCAGGAATTGGGAGTACCACCAGCTTCAGCCAGTGGGAGCTGAGGGAAGAGAAAATTATAAAACAGGTCAATCAAACAATCCCAGGAGATGCAGCTCAGAGCTTACCAGTAACCAGAGGTTGGTTAAGGCACGGGTGGAAGCTGGATGTGGTCAACGCATGAAAAACCTCAGCACTAACAGGGAACATAACAACGGAGGGAGTGAGAGGGCTTAAAAATAAAGGTTTATTGTCTTCCTAAATATGTTTATGCCGAGTCAGATCCATGCTCTTGCCAGTCTCCCATGTGATGAAAACAAATCAAGTGCAGCCAAAGAGTCAAAAAGTGAGTTCAGCAAGGTGAACACTCAATACCTGGAAATTCAAAGCCATTGTTTTAGATAACTGAAATATCTGAAATCAGAGAGAGATACCAGAGAAAAAATAATCATTGATCCACCAGATGCCCAGGCACATGGAAAAGTGGCCACTGATACCAAATTCTGCTGCAGTGGAAGTTATTTAGATATCAACATAAGACCCTAAGTCATAAAGGGAATAAAAAAATACTGAGGGGAACATAAAATCTGGCTGCGAGGATTGAAACTGAAGTTGCCTTCCCTTAGCAGCCTGAACAGGACCTATACTTTTTAAGATCCCTTCCAGCTTGCAGTACTTGGGCAGCTGAAAATCCAGAAAGCCAGGACAGGCTGTCACAGGAGAAAAGGCTTCTCCTCCCAAATCTAAAACCATGTGCAAATACAGAGGCAGAAACCTGATACATTCAGTCCTGGAGCCTGGCCAGCAGCTCAGGCTCCAGGGCTGAGCACATGTCCCTGATGCAGAGAGACCAGTCTCCTGAGCATAAAAAAATTATAAAGTGCTCTGTTTGCTTGCAGAATTTCTACCTGGAACACTAATTTGGAATATTATCAGTTACACATGCTTTAGGGAGTCTGGCTGTTGAATAGCCATCTGTTCTTTCTGGCATAGAGACAGAGGTTTCCCACATCTAGCTGCCTCTTTCAGGACAGCACTGCTTGGGACAAGATCTCAAGAGCCATAACCCTGCACTAGCTCAAACCCTGCCAAAAGCAATACACTTCTCATCTGGGGGAGAACCTAATTCTGCAACTGGTACAGCCCTAAAAAGAGCTGCTTAGATTTATCCAACTGCTTAAATGCACAATGGACTTTTTCTAAGCCTGACCTTTATTATGTATCCTCAGTATCTGAAAAATGCTGCCTGAACACACCCCAGAGTGACTGTGTCATAAAGGCTGGATCAGCATCCAGAGGCCTGAGTGCTCCAAATGTCATGAACCTGCAAAACTGGGCAGGAGAACAGCCTCACTTCCTGTAAAACTGATGCTCTCCAATTTTCCTTGGAATGGGCCCATAATGCAAAGTGTAGTTTCTGTACAGTTTCAGGTGTTTGGTAAACACTGACTGCGATATCCATATCTCCATCTATTAATGTAATTATTGTCTGGTGGGTGTGTGTACTACCATTAGGGCAAGGGGGAATGACTTCCCACTGCCAGAGGGCAGGGCTAGATATTGGGAAAGAGTTCGTATCTGTGAGGGTGGGGGGGCCCCATCCCTGGAAGTGTCCAAGGCCAGGCTAGACGGGGCTTGGAGCAATTTGGGACAGTGGAAGGTGTCCCCCCATGGCAGGGGGTGGAATGAGGTTATCTTTAAAGGTCCCTTCCAGCCTGAATAATTCTATAATTCCATTCAACTTCTCTGCCCCATCACAGTCTTTATAATGAGAAAAGGGTGTTTGAAGTTTTAGCAAATTCCACAGGGGATGTTTTGGAAGTGAAATTTCTTGTTTCATATAGGCAGAAAAAGAAACTGGGTTAGGAAAGGTGCCAATGTTGGGTTGTGCGTTAATTTGTTTGGTCATTTGGGATTTTTTTTAAGATTAAGAATCCCTAGGTATGCCTAACTTCTGTAGGATCAGCTGATAGAGCTGTGATTGTTTAGTCTCAAGAAAAAGTGGCACAGGGGGGACCTCATCACTCTCCACAACTCCCTGACAGGAGGGTGCAGCGAGGTGGGGGCTGGTCTCCTACCATCGCTGAAAAGAGACGACCAGGAGAAATGGCCTTCCTGAGGCTGAGAAAGGGGAATGGCCTAAGATGAGAGAGGGGACATTCAGATTAGATATTAGAAAATATAATTTCATTATTCGAGTGGTAGGGCATTGGATCAGTTTGCCCATGGGGCTGTGACCATCCCTGAAAGATGTTCAAGAGGAGTCAGGATCTGGCACTCGGAGAGGTGGTTTAGGGGTTACAGCGGCAGTGCTGGGTGGACAGCTGGGCTTAATGATCTTAAAGTATCTTCCAGCTTTGATGATTCTATGATTCTATTTTGTCTAAAAAACCACACAGATCTGAGGAAAGAAATGTGGCAAAGGCGTTCTTCCTTGTACCCACCAGTGAACACACTGGGAGATCTCTGAAAGGAGTGCAGCCCCTCCAGGTGAGAGAAGGTGTTGGCAGATGTTCGACCTCTGCAAACCCCAAAGGATCAGTCCCTGGAGGCCTGGCTGTCAGCAGGGCAGCATGAAGAAGCAGGTGCCTCTCACACAGGGTTCATCACTCCAGCTCCACAACAAGCACCAAGTCCCACCAGGGGACTGAGCCTTCACTGACCCCAAGATCAGAGCTGGAGGGAGCTTTTCCTAATCACTTCTGAGAACTTTGGCAATTCAGGAATACTGTGTGGTGTATAAGTGTTACATGGGGGTTTGGTTCAGGGACAGACCTCAAGCTCTCGAGACTGAGTGGAGGGAAGTTGTGTGTCCTGGGGGAGATAATTTATCTGGTGCTTCTCTGCAGAGGTATTTAGTGGAACTATGCAGAGAAATGGGAGCCACTGATGGGTTTTGTGACCTGGCTGATTCACCTTGCTTCCTCTAGACCTTAATTTCCCTCCCTACTCTTCTTATTGCTGGTTTATGCAGGGTGATCCCTGCCAGATCCCTGGCTCTTTATTTAGTAAATACCTGTACAGCACCTGAAAAATGGGATTTTGATCTGTTTTAAGGCCTCCAAGATCTACTCTCGTTCCCATACCAATTAAATTGTCTGAAATCAACTCTGCTCTATCATGCAAGGCGATCTACTGCCATCTCTTTATCTTCCCTTCATGTTGAGCAGCAGGAGTAAAGAAAAACAGAGAGAAAACAAATAAGCCCTGGCAGAGCCAAATGGGCTTCATATGGAGTTAATTCTTGTTTTGTTGTTGCACACACTGCAGTGATTTCTGCCCTCCTTTAATTCATCTCCCTCCCAGCCAGTATAGGCTTGCACTGATGCAGCTGAAAGTGGAACAAGGCCCATGGTCCATAAACACTTCACTTCAAGATTAAAAGTATTCCATAAAAGCAAGCTGTGTTGTTGTCAGCTGTTTCCAGATGAGGGGAAAATGGATTATCCTTCAACTTGGTCAAGAAAAATATCATATTGCGTAGCCAGATGCTGGAAATCCGGTTTGAAACAAACCAAAACTGGTTTGAGATACAAAGAAAAGTATGTTATCTTGTTACGTCTGGTAGCAAATAGGGTTCAGATGCTACAGTGTCTGACACAATTCATTCAAGATTTCTTCTCTTTTTTTCTATGTAGCATCGAGGATTTTATTAGCTTATTCCTTGTTTGGTCTTTGACCGTTCTAAAAATTGAAAACAAGGAGTTTTTCTCCCACACCCTGTCTGCTGCCAAGGCAGAGCAGTTTGCTGTCTTAGTGAAGAGCAGGTCTTACCTGCAGGGGACAAATACCCAGCAAACAGCAGTGGGTAAAAAGTCAAGGGAGAAGTGTTGTTTTCTTGCAGTGCTGGAGCAGCCTTGGTCAAGGGAGCTGGGAAGGAGCTGGAGCCCCAGGAGAGGCTGAGGGAGCTGGGAAAGGAGCTCAGCCTGGAGAAAAGGAGGCTCAGGGGGGACCTTGTGGCTCTGCACAAGTCCCTGACAGGAGGGGGCAGCCGGGGGGGGTCAGGCTCTGCTCGCAGGGAACAGGGACAGGAGGAGAGGGAATGGCTTCAGGCTGGGCCAGGGGAGGTTTAGGTTGGACATGAAAAAAAATTTCTCCATGGAAAGGATTGTCCATGGACAATTGCACAGCTGCCCAGGTGGAGTCCCCATCCTGGAGAAGATTTGAAAGTTTAATGGGTGTGGCACTTGGGGACATGGGTGAGTGGTGGCCTTGGCAGAGCTGGGGATGGTTGAACTCAGAGGGCTTTTTCGTCCTACACAATTCTGTGATTCCATAACCAAACCACTGGGGAACTCTCTTGTGTTAAAAAGCAGAGTGAGTTTGGTGCTATTAAACACTGAGCTCGCTGTTGCCATATAGGAGAGGTTTGCAGAAGAAGCCCTCTGGATGCCTTGGAGAAATGATGGTTTTGTTAAGTAAAGGTTAATATGTCGAGGTTAGACATATTTGGGAAATCCTCTTGGTACTATGTGGAGGTTGCTAAAGTTTTTGGAGCTGTTCCAGACACCTATAGATAAGATTTTATGTGGGCTGCAGTTTGGGTGAGATGGAGAAGTCTCAGTTAAATTCCAAATAGTTGTCTATTACATCCTCTGTGTTTACATTTGATCTAATTGATGCTTAAAATTTCATCTTAAGCATTTAAGTTGGATCGAAAATTCTGCTCTTATAGAAGCTGGAGAGTTGGCTGTGATGGTTGGGCTTTTCTGAAGGTTATTTTTTTGTGGTTTTTTTTTGTTTTGTTTTGTTTTTTTAAGAGATAAAAACCTCAACATTGAAAATGCAGAGGGGTTATCAGGCTAACCGATATTTTTACTACTGGATGTATCAATAAATAGATAGATGGATACTTCCACTCCACAGCCTACACTCCTCAGGATGCTGATAATTTAGACAAGGTTTATGTGTGGACCTTTCCCTTTCTACCATGCCAGGGCTGAGAGCAGTCACATGTCCCAAAATTCATCCCATGCTGTGCTTCTCTCACTTTTTGTCCCATATGCTGAGAGCCCTGCGGCAGGACCCTTGTGATGCATGACAAGCACATGGTGGGAGGCACTCTCCACCTTGTGAGACACTTGGAAGTCAAAACACCTATTTGACAACTTGAAATCACTGATTTTCACACCAAAGGCAGGGCTAATATTGGTTCAAGATCTGCTTCAGTGTCCAGCCTTTCCAGGAGTTGCAAGAAAGTGATCAGAGAAGGGTTGATATACAGTTCCAGCCCTGTGCAGCAGGTGAGCATAGGCTGGAGAAGAGGATTTATCTCCAGATCTGGAAATCTGGAGTGCTCCAAGACAGAAATTCCTGCATATGTAGAAACCACTGTGTGAAACCTGTGTTTCTTGTCTCTTGGAAAGGGAAAGCATCAACCACAAAGTCCATAAAATGCTGAATTCTAGCAGGAGCACTTGCAAACATGCTGGAGAACTGGTCTGGGGGGGCCAGGTTTAGGAATGATATGGTCTCCTCTGCTGCAGAACAGGCCTTTGTGCAGGGAGTGTTACCACCTTAGACTTGTTTTCTGAGTGTTTTGAAGAATAAGGGACACAATACCAGTAAATGGTGAATAGAAAGGGGAGGTCATCAAGGGATGGGCAGGGAGGACACCTCCTCTGCATGGCTGGGTGTGTCCTCTGAACAGTCCAGAAGAGCTCAGTCTGATCCCTTCTTCCTTGAGCACGTGAACACCTTAGACACACTTCAGGACACTGAAATGCACCAGTATAGACAAGACCAGTGGTATTGTCATGGGGAGAGAAAAGCACTTTATCTGTAGTTTTACTGTACCAGCTCTTCTTTTAGAGTTTCTTCTTTTGTTTCTTTTTCCTCTCTGAACTTTTTATGTGATTAGGAAGTGGCTGAGCTGGAAATTTCCTTGCTTATTTCTCAATGCTGCTGGTGCTCTGAGGACAGTTCAGGAATGCCAATGGTCTGTGGAGAGTTGCTCTGTCCCTAATCAATCTTCACTTAGTTTTGTCTTTCCTTTGCCATCTGACAGGAAATGACTCCTTCAGTTTGATGCTCCCCAGCCCGAGAACCACCAGGCTGCCAGAGCTTGGGGAACACATCCCTGGGCTGCTGCCCAAGAAGTCTGGTCATGGACAAGTGGAGTGAGTTGGTTGTACTCCAGTGACTGGTGGGAGGCTGCTCTGCAGCTTTACAGGACTAATGAGGGGCAGCAGCAGCTTTCTGGCGTGCTCCCTTGAGAGTGCAAGGAACATGCTGCGGACAGGACTGTGCCCATAAACAGGGAATTTAAAGCTAGCCCTTGGTGACCCAGTATCAGGGACTGTTTATTCTGCAGATTCCAGCGAGGTGGGAGCTCTGATAATGTTCTCCTACTGTTGAAAAAAGTTGCCAAAATAAGCATGCCCCTTTTTTCACCCTTGGTCAACGCTGGTCCTTGATGTTTTGCTTGGAGTTGAGGGGCTGTGTCTGCCTTCCTTCTTATTCTAACCTGTGCTTCCACTCAGCTGTGTGCAGGATTGCCACATGGGTGTCTGGGGTCACTCTTAGCACATCGTAAGACATCCATTGGGAGCTTTCAGATGCTCTACAACTGTGCTGAGTTTCCTGTGCATCTGCAGTAGAATTGTCTCAGACCCATCATCCTTTCACTTGAAAGAAGTACCACAAGATCAAGATGGAGCCAGCATAAACGTTTCTCTTTAAATAGATTTCACCTTTGAAAACCACCTTCAGCCGGGCTGGGCAGCTGGTGATGTCCCTTCCCACCTCAAACATCAGCAAGCTGCTCACGTTCAAATCTGGAGCGATTTCACCTGTGCTTGTGGACAGCAGGTGTAGTAAGCACAATGAGTTATGGGGATGCCGCTGAGGGATTTCTGGCCTCAGGACCTGGGTAGGCTTCAAGCATCCTGCAGGAACAGAGACCACTAACGCCATGGTTTGCTTTCAGCAGATTCCCGAGGAGTTTAGAGAGCATTTGCTCTGTCCATGCCAGTCTGTGACCTTTGAATTGTCCTTGGGTATCAATATTGATGACCAACCTTGGATCTACTTTCCAGTTCTGTGCTATAGCCAGAGACCCTTCTTGTGGTCAGCCAGCAAGTCAAAATAATACAACTGTGATTGCTTCAGCACCATCTCCAGAGACCCTGGAGAGGCAACAGGAGTCCAGTGGCCAAGACGGAGATGCTTGGTGTGCATTTTGCAATAGGTCACCTCTCACTGCAATGGGTGCAGGGATCGTCTGCTGTTTTACAAGCACTGGGAGTTTTTTGTTGTCTCTTGTGACTTTCCCCAGAACTTTCTGCCATGGGGTAGTGCATCAGTTCACAGAAAAATTCAAGGTAAAATATCCTAAAATCTGCAGTCTTTTGGGACCCAGCTGCTCCATCTTAACAAATGTATATGGGGGAACTAGAGTAGAGCTGCAGAGGGACTTTGGACAAGGGTCTGAAGGGACAGGACAAGGAGGAAATGATTCCCTCTGCCATAGGGCAGGGAGAGATGGGATCTTGGGAAGGAATTGCTGTCTGTGAGGGTGGGGAGGTGCTGGCACAGGGTGCCCAGAGAAGCTGTGGCTGCCCCATCCCTGGCAGTGTCCCAGACCAGGTTGGATGGGACTTGGAGCATTCTGGACTAGTGGAAGGTGTCCCTGTCCATGGCAGGGGATAGAATGAAATTATTTATAAGGTCCCTTCCAATGCAGGCCATTCTGGGGTTCTATGACTTTTTACCCCAAAGGCATGATGAAAAACTACATCAGTACCTGCCCAAACCTGGACTTGGTACTTTGCTTTGTCCATTGAATCCAGTCCCATTAAAGCTACAGGATGGGGTGTTCTAAGCAGGGCAGTCTGAATAGGCTGGCACAAACAGCCCCTTGGCCATAAGAGCAGCAAAATGCTGCTGAAACTGCTTAAGGAGGTAACTCAGTTGGATTACAGAAACAAATTTTGCTTCTTTTTAAAATAATGCCTTTTTTTTTTTAATTGGAGTTAAAAGCTGATACAGCAAAACTGGGAGAAAACAACACAGCAGGAATTTATAAAAAAACAGCTTTTGTTTGTCAGCCAGAGTAGAACAATGTGCCTCTTTGTCTGCTGCATGGATTATGCAGGAATAAAATAATAAATAAAAGGGCTGCTGAATGGGGCTGACATCATGTGCCATCCCAAGGACACTTAATTACTAAGAGGAATAAATCATCCTTGGTTTACAAACAAACAGGCTTGCTGGTGTGCCCATCTCCCAAAGGGTAAATCAGCCCCAGCTCCCCCCTGGCAATGAGCAGCTGTTCCACCCCTCTGGCCAGGTCTGGAGCTGATGTAAAGCAGGTGCTGCAGGTGGCTTTTTCCTAGCTTTAAAGAAAAATCAGATTCATGGAGTGATCAGAGACCACAGCCCTGCTGCTGTACAACCACTGCAGATCCCCGCCGAGCAGTCCTTTGTCCTATATTCCCAAACTGACCACAAATTCAGGTAAGGGCTCGATATGATCATAAGGTAACCAGGTGATGGTGGCTCAGGAGCACACAGGATGTACCCTGGGAAGGTACATCCTTCCAAGCTGCTGATACAAACAGCAGAGCACAGCACTTCAGTCCCGGCTTACGTCAGCACTGTCCCAAGAAAGGCTCAACCTGCCATGAGTAGTAGCTGCTTCTTTGGCACACTCAAGCTGGGATTCATAGAGGTATCAAGGAGGGAGCCCTGTAAATTCCTTTGAGGTTTGGAATGTGTTGTTTGGCTCCTATAGCCTCTTCCAGCAAAGGGAGGGCTGTTCCTTGGCAAACAGCCTGGACCTCTGGTGGCCTCCACCACGGCTGAGTGACCATGCCTGCTGCTGTTATCACAGCTCCTGGTGGGAAATTCCACACTGCCTGGAGAGCTTTTTTTCTCCTGGGTTCACTAGGTGACCACTATGAGCCAGCAGCAGCATGACCCAGCCAAGAGGGACATCAGTGCATGTGTGTCCTCTGCTCACCTGTGCCTTACACCTCTCTCTGGAAGCTCAGCTTTATGAGATACAGGTGAGGGAGGGCTGACAGATGTGTTTCTCCTCCTCTGAGTGGTCCTAGGAGAGGATGCAGGTGGAGACTGAGCTCTGAGTTCCTCTGCACAGGAGCTGCATCTCTTCCAGCATCCCCAGAACACAAAGATTAAAGGCAGGGAGCAGATGGTGGCCTGGCTGACACAGGTTCTCCTCTATCCCTGTTTGCCAAAAAACCATATAAAATAGTTTTCTTGATCTCAGTTGCTTTGACACGTGACTCTAGAGCTGCAGGGACACAGGGAGACTGTCAGCTTTCTAAGGCAATGTCATTGTTCATCTTATCTGGGTGTTACAGGGGCTGTGGGCATCTTGGGTTTCTGCTCCTGGGCAGGAGAAACTCAGCCTCTGGTATTTTGAATCTTGCCCTGGATGCTCTTCTGTATTTGCCCATGGCCCAGCTGAGGACAGGAAGAGGGCTCAGAGAATTCCAGGAATTACATCCGGGGCAGTTGCACACATGTGGGGAAAGAAGACAAGCAGGACCTCAGGATTTGAAAAGAGTTGGAATATGGGTTGCCCTTGGTCAAGCTCTGTGCTGTGAGATTGCTTCTCAGCAATTGTGGTGGTGGAGGGACCACCAAGCTCATTCAGTGCCACCCCCCTGCCATGGGTAGGGACACCTTCCACTATCCCAGAGTGCTCCAAGTCCTGTCCAGCCTGGCCTTGGACACTGCCAGGGATCCAGGGACAGCCACAGCTGCTCTGGGCACCCTGGGCCAGGGCCTGCCCACCCTCACACACAGCAATTCCTTCCCAAGATCCCATCTCTCCCTGCCCTCTGGCACTGGGAAGCCATTCCCTGTGTGCTGGCCCTCCAGGCCTTGTCCCAAGTCCCTCTGCAGCTCTCCTGGAGCCCCTTTAGGCCCTGCCAGGGGCTCGGAGCTCTCCCTGGAGCCTTCTCTTGTGCAGGTGAGCAGCCCCAGCTCTCCCAGGCTGGCTCCAGAGCAGAGAGGCTCCAGGCCTGGCAGCATCTCCGTGGCCTCCTCTGGGCTGGCTCCAGCAGCTCCAGCTCCTTGTGCTGTTGGAGCCCAGAGCTGGGGCAGCTCTGCAGGTGGGGTCTCACATGAGAGGAGTAGCTCATATTTGGGTGCAGATATTGATACTTTGGAGGACCAACATGGGCTCACTGATTCTCTAAATTAGGCAGCATTGGACAGGGCTCATTCTTCTAAGACTTGAAAGAAAAAGCAATGAAGAGCATGGATATGAATCTACTGGGGAGAAGGAATGGACCATGGATGGGAGCCAACCCAAGGATGAAAATGGAAAAACATGGGTGCAGGTTTTCTTTCACAGATAATGGTTATGAAGAATTACCCAAAAAATCTGTCTTCTAAATGGTTTCTGGACATTAATGATGAAGAGCAGAGTCTGGCTTTGGCTCCAATGATTTGTAGAGGGTATGATTTAAATTAAAACAGTATTCATTAAAATGTTTGGGGTTTCTCTAACATCCAATTTTAGTGTAAGTGGAAGAGTGGAAAATTTTTTTCTGGTTGCCTTTCCAGTTATTTTCAGTATTAGTGATTATTATCTTAAGGAAATAGCATCTATTTAAATATCATAAAACTATTTGATTTTGTCCTTACTTCCCCCCACTACTTAATCACTTGTAATAGAGCTAGAAGAAAACACTGATGGGTAATTTTTTTTAGTCTTTCTTCATTTTTTCCTTGATCGTTTGGCAGCATTTCATTTACACTATCATATTTGTTGCTTTGCCCATCTGGCTGTCAGTTTTCTCCACTTATTTCTTATGGTCTTCCAACGGGGAAGGACAAACAACTTTAAAGAGCACCATTACAGGGAAGCAAAAGTTAACTGAAGATCTTTGGATCAGACTGAAAAACGAGAGCCTCCTTTGGCTCATCCCTGTAAAGATGAACTAGATATAAAGTTCATCGTGTCCTGTTAAGTAGCTGTTGGCCAGAACACAGGATCGGTCTAGGTCAGAGCTTTGATGTTGTTACTGGAGCTGGCTTGGAGGCAGCGTGTGATTTGGACTACAGACAGGAATTCAGGTCAATAACTGAGGATGATGAGTAGAAGCAACAGGACAAAAATGTGCACAGAGTTTTAGTTTCTCTAAATTTATGCTTCCTATTACTAGCCTTGTACAGCGCAGACTGTGCTCCTTGCCTGGGCATTCCAGCTCAGCTTCCTTCGCCTTCCTGGACCAGCATCTGTCCATGGGTTAGAACCCTCTAAACCTCTGCTGAGGGCCAAGGAAAAAATCCTTCAGTTTTCAAAGGAGGCCCAGCTGGAGCACTCGTATGTGCCCTGAGCCAAGGTCCTGCGGAGCAGTGCCTCCCTGGGTGACCCCGGCCTGGGTGACAGCGGCTGCTCCATGCTCTCGAGATGAGGAGGAAGCTTTGTAGACACAACTCCCAGAAAAGCTGTCTTGTCGCTGATTCTGCAGCCTTGGCTTTGATCACAGAAATCATCAAGGGAAAGATGTACAGTGTGTAAGTGCGCTGCTGCTCTCCTGGGGATGGATGTTCTGCCGTGACAGCCTTTGACAGCGTTACAGAATCATGGAATGGTTTGGGTGGGAAGGGACTGTAAAACTCACCCAGTGCCACCCCTGCCATGGGCAGGGACACCTTCCAGTAGCCCAGGTGGCTCCAAGCCCCAATGTCCAGTCTGGCCTCAGACACAGCCAAGGATCCAGGGACAGCCACAGCTGCTCTGGGCACCCTGGGCCAGGGCCTGCCCACCCTCACACACAACAATTCCTTCCCAAGATCCCATCTCTCCCTGCCCTCTGCCACTGGGAAGCCATTGGTGTGCTGGCTTTCCATGCTTTGTCCAAAGGTCTCCCTGGAGCCTCTTTTGCAGGTGAACATCCCCAGCTCTCCCAGCCAGCCTCTGGAGCAGAGGGGCTCCAGGCCTCAGAGCATCTCTGTGGGCCTTCTCTCCCTTCAAATCTTCAGTTTCATTCACCTTGATTTACCTTCGCTTGCCTTCATTAAACTAATGTGGATTAGACCTTATTAGACCAGATTGAACTAGTAGAAGAAAGCTCCTGTAAACAAAATAAACTCTTCAACTATTTTTTTTGCATGAAACTGTTCAGGAGAGACGACCATGAACTGCTCTGGTTTGTGTGCTGAGCTGTTAAGCAAGGTGAAGGCATCTGGGTTTTCTCTCTCTCACTGACTCATGGGGGGCTTTTAAGGCAAATCTCTTAACCTTGTCCTGCTATTGGTGAATTTTTCTGTGTTTGAATGGATTCTTTCTCCCAGCAATAAAGACAAAACTAACAAGCTATTTGTAGAGAGAGCAGCAAGGTTCTTGAATAACCTTACTCATCTGCAAACCACTCAAATCCACCAATCTGAAATTTAGAGAGGAATTTTAAGCTTTATTACTCAACTGATTTTGAGATCATTGGGTATTCCCTCCCTTACAATGTGTGAATAAAATGTAGTCCAGCTTTTCCATGGAGTGTCTTTGATGGGTTGTCCAATGACAGGTCTGGCTGTTTCACAGAGATAGCAGAGCAAGGATCTTCTCATTAACATCTGCACGTTTTATGGTGTGAGAGTATGATTGTTTCAGTACACTTGCCTAGCTCCGGCCAAGCTGATGTGGCCTTTCTCTTCATAACTTTGTAGGATATGTCTGTTTTCAGCCAAAAGTGGGATATGGAAATCCACATGGAAAAGAGCGGAGGAAAAATCAACCATATTTGCGTTCACGTTTTGTCCAAGTCTTGTGTCATTTCTTACTTTGTCTGAGCTGGTTTGCCTGTTTGCAGAGTGAAGAGAGGTGGAACAGCATGGTCTGGAAAGCCTTGTTTTATTGGTCCATCTTCCACGTTTTTTAATGTCATTAGAAGTCAGTTCAGAAGAAGAAGATTCTGAATGTTTGCACTTTGTGTCTTCTTTATACAGATTGCCGTAAATGTCCTAGAGCTTTGTGAAACAGCTGCAAAACAACCTGGAAGAGAAAGGAGAGAGATAGGAAAAAACAATAATCAAGCAATAAAAATAACCTGATTTTTAGTTTTACACTTGGGTCGGTTCTGGGTTGAGCTGCTGTAGCCGTCCCTCTGGGCAGCGTGAGGTCTCTGATGCCTTTGCGTTGATTTGCAGAAATTGGCAGACCCTTTTTGTTTGCTGCTGGGCTGGATGGGACTGCTGGGAAGGAATGAGCTGTATAATTTATGTTGGAATGTCAGCATCAGAACAGGCTGAACAAGGTAACATGACCACTTGTTTCACAGACTGAGGAGATCTTGGGTTTCCTGGACAGTCACAGCCATCTCTCAGTGACACTGCTCTTGGGGACCACTGGAAAGCTTTCCTTGCTGGAGTGAGGCTGGGTAATGGTTTCAGTTTGGGAAGCCAGCAAAAACCATGCTGTCCTTGTTCCTGGAAGGATTAGCTGGTCTTTTTCATCCCAAATGGACTTTTTGTGCCCATACTTTTGTAGCTTGGAAGTTGGGTGAGAGAGCTGGCACCAACTGCATTCGGGACCTCTGCTAATCCACCTCAGAGCACTGCCAAATGAGGGAGCAGCACACTCCAAATGGACTTTAGTTCAAATCACCTCCAAAGAGGGATGCTGGGACATGCTTGACAGGCTCCAGGGAGAGCTCCGAGCCCCTGGCAGGGCCTAAAGGGGCTCCAGGAGAGCTGCAGAGGGACTTGGGACAAGGCCTGGAGGGCCAGCACACAGGGAATGGCTTCCCAGTGCCAGAGGGCAGGGAGAGATGGGATCTTGGGAAGGAATTGCTGTGTGTGAGGGTGGGCAGGCCCTGGCCCAGGGTGCCCAGAGCAGCTGTGGCTGTCCCTGGATCCCTGGCAGTGTCCAAGGACAGGCTGGATGGGGTTGGGATAGTGGAAGGTGTCCCTACCCATGGCAGGGGGTTGGACTGAGCTGGAGTTTAAGGTCTCTTAACCCAAACGATTCAGGAATTATATGGTGCTCTGATTTTATGATTGTTGGTGAAAGTGCTCAGTTGCTGCTGCTTGTGAGGCTGGGGCAGCCCTGGATGGGGGTTGAGGAGGGCTATAAAACATTCCCCATGCTGGTCCTATTGTTCCTCAGCAGCCTGACCTCTGGGGGACCTGACTCATGGGGCTGAATGGAGTGGCTTTGAAAAAGTAACCTCAAGGAAACCTGGGGGAAGGGGAGAGATGCCAGGCAGCTGGGGGGACAGTGGTCCACCCTCAGCCCTGCCTGGCACAAATTTGGGATATGTCTGCTCTGCCAGGCCTAAATTCCTCAGAGACTTAAAAAATCCTAAATTCATTAGAGACTTAAAAATAAATACCCTCCTCCATTTGTTTCTCACTTGTCTAATGCACAACCGAACTCCCAGCTAGGGGAGCTGGCAGGGATGCATCCTGATGTGCTAGCAGGTGTGATTCCTCAAGATGTGGAACAGCAGGAGTGATGCATTTGGGAGCCAACATTTGCTGTGTGAAGGGCCAGACACCTGAAGAGTGTACGCCCATGGATGAGAAAGAGCGGCAGCCTGTTTGTCCTCTCTTATGAGGTTGTATTCTTCCCCCTTTTCCTTTAGAGGCCAGCTCCTGCTTGTCTTTGCAGGAGACTAACCCTGCAAGAGGCACCAGCCCTTGTGCTGCAGCTGTGTCCATGGGGTAGCAGCCAAAAAATGAGTTCCAGATATCTGGAATGACTTCTGGTGTTAGTTCCCCCACACACACTTTGTAAAGGGTGGAAGGGAGCCCCACAGGAACACATCAGAAAACAGCTCCAGCTCTGGGGTGCAGAATAATCAGGGGCCCTACAAGCACCAAATACCTCTGCCAAATCCACCAAGACAGTTTTCCTTGCAGACAGGCACTGCTGAGCTTTCCATAAGGAAAGGTTAACTAAGTAATTTCATGCAAATCTTCCTCAGCTCAGAGGTATTTGCTCTGTTTGCAAAGTCCTTCTGCTGCTGTTGGATTTGTGCCATCAGTTTGTGTCAGGCGCAGGCAGAGCACAATAAGAGGCTTCCCTTTAAATATGGTAGTGTGGCTGCTGGGAAAAGCTGGGAAAACTCAGTTAGTGATTAAATTTGGATAAGCTTTCTTAGAAGTGTTCACCAATGGGCTTGTTAGTGAAGTCAGGCAAAGGTGAAGCATTTCAAGCAAAATATAAGTGGCATTTAATGAAGGAAAAAAGCATTAATGGAAGAAATCAGAGGAGGAGAGGGAGTTTGTCTAAACTTGTCCTGACTAGCCTGGCACAGCAGCAATGGTCTTTGCAGAGTCCACTGTGTTCACTGCAATAGCCATAGAAAGTAACACAAAATCCTGCTTTTCCCCGGCCAACTGCAGCGGTGGCATTGCCATGTCTGAAAGAAAGCAGCACGGGAAGGGAAGGTTAATGGTTTTGGTAGAGTCTCCTGAATGTGGCTTCTGGTCACTGTGGGGAAGGGGCAGCCAGAGCATCCATCTACTGCAAACCAGAGAAGGATTTTGATCTTCTGATATTCATTCTGCTAGAAAAAAGATGATCCCTCAGTACTGATACAGCATGTCCTCAGTGCTGGGCTGAAGCTGAAAGCAAACCTGTAATCACAGTTTGGGTGCTCCAAGCCCTGTCCAGCCTGGCCTTGGACACTGCCAGGGATCCAGGGACAGCCACAGCTGCTCTGGGCACCCTGGGCCAGGGCCTGCCCACCCTCACACACAGCAATTCCTTCCCAAGATCCCATCTCTCCCTGCCCTCTGGCACTGGGAAGCCATTCCCTGTGTGCTGGCCCTCCAGGCCTTGTCCCAAGTCCCTCTGCAGCTCTCCTGGAGCCCCTTTAGGCCCTGCCAGGGGCTCGGAGCTCTCCCTGGAGCCTTCTCTTGTGCAGGTGAGCAGCCCCAGCTCTCCCAGGCTGGCTCCAGAGCAGAGAGGCTCCAGGCCTGGCAGCATCTCCGTGTCCCCCCTCTCCTAATGTTTCATGAGGGGCATCCCTGCAGAGCAGATGTAGATACAGAGTGACTTTGCACCATTCCTGAAGGCCCTCAGTGATGGATGCATAGAGAGAACAGCCTGTCCTTGGCAACATAGTGGAGCTGAGGAAGAAGGAGGGTGCTGTACCTGGCTGCAGGTATCAGGACCTGCAGAGAGAAGCAAGACAGTCATACACAGCTGTTCTGGCAAGGAATGTCAAAGCTTTGGTAGATTGCTCTCCACAACTCCCTGAGAGGAGGGCACAGCCGGGGGGGAGTTGGTCTCTGCTCCCAGGGAACAAGGGACAGGATGAGAGGGAATGGCCTCAAGCTGTGCCAGGGGAGGTTCAGGTTGCAAATTTGGAAAAATTTCTTAATGGAAAGGGTTGTCAGGACCTGGCAGAGCTGCCCAGAGCAGTGGTGGAGATCTCACCTGGTAGTGAGTGGATGTGGCACTTGGGGACATGGGTCAGTGGTGGCCTTGGCAGTGCTGGACTCGATGTTCATGGAGGATCTTTCCACCTAAATGATTCTGTGATCAATAACGAGACTTTACCGATTTTTACAAAGCCCTTTATTTTTTATCTCAAGGCTTATAAAAACTGTTACTCGAAACCAAAGTGTTTAAAACTTTACATATATACAATATGAGAAATAAATTATGTTTTAAGTCATACAAAAACCACAATATACAAATAGGGCTTTGAAACTTCTCTAAGTATGGCATGGCAACAAGTCACAGATACTTACCAAAGGCTTCAGTTATCGAAGACTTTGCATAAAACCATGAAAAAAAATATCCCCAAATGTGCTTGCTTTGGTTGGATTGAAGCTCTACAAAAGCTGAAGAGATTTGCAGGCCTCAGAAGGACTTGCTAGGACTTCAGAACTCAGTGCACCACCTGGCAACATCATTTTTGAGACTGCCTTTCTGCATGCCAAAAGATCAAGGGTTGTTTTACCAATTCTCTTTCCAAAAATAAAAAAAAGGGGGGAAAAAAAGAAAAAAAGCAAGCAACCAAAACAAAACCTAGTTCACCACCTGACAAGGTCCACTCTGCTGTAACAAAAAGGACAGCTGTAGAGTCTGTCCAACTCAAAGCAAAGCCAAGATTACCTGGGACCAGGGAATCCAACCGGGGTGTTGTGACAATGAAGGCAGCATGTTTGGCACTTTACTCATAAATAAGGTCTTAATTATGCATTGGTACTACAACAGCTTCTGAACAGAGGGGAACACATTCTCAGCAGTTGAAAGGAGTGGTGGAAAGCTCTTCTGAGGCAGCACGGTGCTTCACCTCCCTCCATCCCTGTGGTCAGTACAAGGGCAGCTGTTCTTCACCCCTTAGAAAGGGATCCACACGTGGGAGCAGGCGGCCCCACTGCGGACACTGACCAGGCAGTGAGGAGCACCTGCCACCACCACCACCATCTGCACTGTGTCCTGCCCCAGGAACAGGGGGGACAGAGCACTGCCTTCTTATCAGGCCACGTGTCAGGTAAATAGACATTTCAGTATCAGAATGGATTATTTTTAAGGCAAGCAAAGGAAAACTTGAAGTTAAGTGGCATTGTGCTTATCCCCAGCCCTTCCCTGGACAACCCCACACCCTTGACCTGTGCTGGTCTCACCTTCCCACAGCCCACAGTGCTACACGGCTATGGTAACTCCTACCCTAGGTGCTAATTTGTTCTTGGCAGCTCTGTCACCCACAGTCTAATGGGTAGCGTGGTTATTTGTCTTTTCAACTCCACTGGCAGGCAGACCAGAAGATCATAGCTGAGGTCTCAGTCTGTGAAGATCTCATCCATAGTCCTGGTTAATGGGAGCAAGGAAGGGAAAATGCAGCGTGTAACAGGTCAAGGTAAGGTTAAATGCACAAACCAGGCTCCTTGGGAAAGGGAAAATGGAGTTTTAGTTATTCTAGGTCTAGGACCACAGTCCATCAATTGCTCCTCAGTTTCTTGCATCCAGTCCAAGATGTCCTTAAGAGCTAGTTTCTTTAAGTGCTACCAAGCCAGGTTTTCCCCAGAGCATCTTGTCACCTGTGTGGTCTTCATGCATCTAGGTTGCTTGGTTGTAAGTCTTTAGGGGAGCCTTCAGAGCAGATTGGAGACAGATCTGGGAAAAACAGAGGGCAGAAAAGATACCTAGTTAAATTCAGAAGTTAAGAGGAGTCATGAAGTATTTCTAAGAATTTCTGGGGTGCCAAGAACAGGTTTGGACAGCACAGGTTGGTGTTTGATTCTGTCAAAGCCACACTTTGCCCAGTAGCTACTCAGTGAGAGCCTACAGCAGACATTATGCAGGCTGCAAGCAGAAAATACAGGGTTGGAGCTAGACCCTGTGTGCAGCTCCATTTGGAATGGACAGATGTTTGCAGGCTCAATCTCCAAGGAGGGAACTATAATATTGCACTGACTTGGCAGAAACAGGGAACTGAACAGCAAGTAATCACTCATGATTTCTGGGAGGAAGGATCATTTCCTAGACAAAATGGTGTGCTGGAGGTGAGCTCAGCGCCTCTGCCTCGTGCACAAGCTGCACAGCACAAGCAAGCAGGAAGGGCACATCTGCCAGTAATTCTGTTTTATGGGGTTACCAAGTAGCATATCAAAACAGCCTTTTATTGTACCTGCAGGACTGTTTACTTGATCTTTCAAGACTTGTGGCAGAGGAACAAGTTTTTGCACAGGGGTTTCATTCACAGAATTGTTTGCTACCATACATAGCACAGCTTGCTGATTTCTGCCAATCCTGGAACGGGACCAGCTCACATTTCTGAGCTGAGCTCTCCTGCCCAGGAGGGCTGTGCAAAGCTCAACTTCCACAGGGCTCTGCTAGCCCTAACAAGCACTTTGTCCTCTGGATTGGAAGTGACAAAGCTCCAAGTCTACAAACTGAAATTTAAGAGAGGGCAAAAGGCTGAGCCAAATCCAAAGGAAAGTATCATTTAGTCAAATGAACAGGGATTCATTCAAAACATGACCGGAGGGATCTGAGGCAATCAGGTTTTCACTGCTGGGACCAGACTTTCTGGAAGTCATGCTCTGAGGATAGTTCTGGGTGCCTGGGAAGTCTCCCAGAGGTTAAGCAAGGCTGAGATGCTTCAGCAGTGGCAGAGTTTGCACTCTCCTGACCCAGAGGAGATCCACAGGCCTGGAGATGAAGCTGTAGGAGTCAGGGCTACATGTAACACCATGGCAAGCCCTCACCTGTGTCTTGCTTATGCAGTTGAGCTCAAACTTTAACCAAGAGATTGCTTGACAGCTCAGGGTCTTATACCAGACTGAAATGATCTTTGAGGCAATGCTCTGCCCTTCTCTCAGCTTCCCTGGTTTTACAGGGCAGTTAACAGATGCTTCTTACTTACCTTTCCACTCTTGTACAGCTCTGGGGCATTGGTGGCACCTCAATTTAGCACCTACCACAATTAGGACCAAGGACTGTGCTACACCCATTTGGCAGCAAACATGTAAAGGTACAAGGTGACAGTCCAGGGTCAGAAGGGAGTATAATATCATCCACTTAGCAATAGATATGGCATACATGAAAATTAAGTCTGATAGCAGTGAACCTTAGGCTAAAATTCTTTATCTTTTATGAAAGAAATAAAGGGAGTCTAAAGAAAAAAAAAAAGAGAAGGTTCCACTCATTCCAGCCAAGCCACATGCATCAGACAGGATTTCTCTTGACTGATTTCCATACCTTTTCTGCCATTCCTCGGTGCATTTCACAAACCAGAGCTCTTTGCCAGGAGATATACTGGTTAGCTGGGAATCCTCCACGCAGAAAGCAAACCTAGAGGAGGTGGAATCAGAAGTCAAGGTACCCGCTGTCTCCATGATTAACAATTAACAAGTACTACAGATTGCTGCTAATTCCAGGACAATTCGTTTGACTAGACATCCATGCCACAGAGCGTTTGGATACACCATCAGCCAGTTGAGTGGCTGTTTTATTTCCTACTTCAATATTTTAACTGGGGATCTTTGCTTCTGCTAGCCCTATGTTTCACAGAAGCCAGGATGCAGAATACCTTACAGATGACAGGTGATGGTGATTTAAAGCTCTGAGAAATGTGGGAAATTGTCAGTGTCAGCTGCTGCTCTTTGACAGATCTGGGTTACCTTTAGAACAACATTAACAAAAGATGTGGGAGTGCAGTGCTATGTGCTTGGCAGTTTTAATACTTTTTGGATGCTCAGGTAACTTTCCATTTGCAGAGAATCATAGAATCAGAGAATGATTTGGGTGGGATGGGACCTTAAAAATCATTCCTGCCAGAGCAGAGAATCTTCCACTAGAATTCTGTAGTCAATTCTATGACCCAGGGATATGGGTCGGGCTTGGAAAGGCTCTTAAAAAATCACCTAGTTCCAACCCCCCAGGCAGATCCCAGTAGGTCAGTGCAGTGCATGAGGGGCTGGTGTTACTGGTTGCAGGAGGACCATGTTACTAGTTGCAGTTTTAGGTCCTCCAGGTTGTGCCAAATCAGCACATTAAGCCTGTAAATAATAGCCATGACCATCCATGTTGCAGTACTTTCAGTGCTCAGTGTTTTAATGCTTCAGGTACAATCTAAACCACCTTGCAACAGGTTACTTTAGTCCCCAGGGGATGACACAGTATCAAAACAAAGCAAAAGGACACCCCAGATCTGCTCTGTGGTGACCAGTTTTGCTTAAAGCCTGTTTGCAGCCTTGTGCTGGATAGTCACCTGCTCTCCTACACCGTGAGGGAGCATTAGCTGGTGACACTAAAAATGAAAGACAGCTCAGGATACCAACTACAGCCAAAACACCAGCCATTTTTCCTGGTTCTGTGTTGATGTTTCAGGTCAGTTCAAATGCAGCCTAGCACAATTGTTACCTCTGCTGTGTTTCCCCAGATTTCACACGTATTCGTCTGATGTGGAGCTCCTGGGAGGAATTTGCCGGCCTGTACCAGTAGCTCCTCAGCTCTTTCCACAGATCATACCACGACTGAGATGTCCCCTCCCAGGTGAGCTTTATTTTCAGAAGTTCACCCATGTCCTCCTCAGTATAGACCAGGAAGGTGTTCGTAGCGTTTAGGCCAATTAGATCAAGCCTGAAAGAGAGGCAGAGACTCAGAATTTTTTTCCTTATGGAAGCATGCCAGGTGCTCCTTTGTTCTGTGCCAGGAGTGTAACAGAGCCCTTGCAGCTTATCAAGTGTTGCATGTTCAACTGTCACCAGTTAATTACTGATTACACTGACATGAGCTCAGAGAGCTGGTTCCACACAACACATTGAGAACTTAGCTTGGCCATCCTTCCATAGCTTAAAGGTGGGTTTCATGCCTGGTCTTTCTTTTGGGAGAGGCTAAAGGAGGTCAGCAGTGCCTCGAGATATTCCAGACTACATCCAAATGGTGGAAGGGAAAAGCAAAACAAAAACAAACAAACAAACAAACAAACAAGAAAAACAAAAAACCAAACCAACCAACCAAAAAACCACACACACAAAAAAGCAATGAGCCATGAAGGCTAACATATAGAATATAGAGGACTGGACACATTAAAATCTTCTTAATTCTTCCAGTAAAAAATTATAATTAGCCTAGCAAATGAAAGGCTTTTTTGAAAGGTGATGAAGTGAAGCTGCTAAACTGGGATGCAATGCCAGTTTTAGCAGAGGAAAAAGAATGCTGGCATCCTGTGTAGTCCCTTCTTACTTAGGTAAGGACACAAAAGGCAGATCACTTACATTTCTAAAGAGAGAGGCTCAGAGTCTCCATTGGTGCCGTGGAGGGTGACAGAGAAGGTGGGATCCACCTCTCCCAAGCCCTTATAGCTGAAGACATGCATTTTCATCTGGTAGTGGTAGACTGGAGAGAAAGGAGAGAGCAGAGATGGAACCAGCTGTGCTGAAAGAGACATCGCCCAGTGTTGCTCAGTGTGAAACGGTGTCAGCTAGCAAAGACCAGACCCTTCCTTTAGTGAGACATCACTGATCACTTTTTCCTGCCCTTACTGATTACAAATTTGAGTTTTACACAACAACTGCAGCAGGTCCACCCTGGGGAAGGCTGCCCAGATCTTAGACTGCCCTGAGGTTGAGTTCTGCAAGCACAGAAGGTGAACTGCATTCCTGCTCAAAAGGCAGAGTGTTCCTGTGGGTTGATTCCACAGGGAGGAAGGAGCACAGTAACGCCACAGGACAGCAGAGCAGCTGGGGGCCAGCGGAACACCGATGCCTGGAGCTTTGGGGTGATGCTGCTCCTCCGCCTCTGCATCCTTCCCAACACCACTGCTCCCACAGGGAGGCCGTGCTCCTCCGGGGAGGAGAAGCATACCTTTGAAGGGCATGTCAGCCCTGGTTTTCAGGTACATCTTGCTGTTCCTCTTGTGCCGGATCCTGCGGGCGTTGTAGCCGATGCCGTTGCAGCGGTTCTTGCGGCAGCTCAGGCAGATGCCCTTCTTGAAGCGACTGGAATCGGTGCACTGAAACGCGAAGCTCTGCTTGTCCTGGTTCACCAGGGAGTCCACGAAGAGGTGCACAGACCGCTCGTGCTCACACTTAACAACTTCGCCGATTGCTAGCGAGGCAGGTACAAGGGAGACACTTGGTTTAAGCAGTTGTCACCCCAGCAGCCCGTAAGATAAAGTGAGCTATGCCTTTCTGCTGCCCAACAAGAGCTGAGCATGGCCAAACTTCAACAGTTCTCTAACAGCAGCAATTCAGGAGATTAGTGGGAGATGCTCACTTAGTCCCTACCATGAGGAGCTTTAAGAGGATCCTAGTCCCAGCATAAGAAGACCATAGATTATGATCTTGGAGTGAGAATGTGCTGCACAATTAAAAGCAGGTATAATTTCTAGCAACTATCTCCAGTAGTATAGACAGTTTAGAAGGAAAAAATTGTTTTCTTTGCTTTTTAAAAAAAGATCATCCCCCCACATTAACCCAAGTCTATTTGTGAGTTGTCTACACCAACCAGAGGTAAAAGGTAAAGAGAACTTACTCCCGTAAGCAATGGCCCCCAGGACATCACTTAGGCCACAGCCAGGCTGGAAGTCTCCCCCATTAGGGTAGATGTCAATGTGGCCCACAGGCATCTGGATCCCAATGCTAACACCCAGTGTTTCCCTGGTGTAGGTGTGAAGGACATCCACAAAGTTGGCATCATCGGGGGAGAGGCGCCTGCTGGGGTCCACTCCTTCAAACATGGGGCCAGCGGGATCCAAGCCTGGAGTCAGAGAGAGAACACAAGGGGCTAGGTAAGAAATTGGGCTGTTTCATACAGAATACGGCCAGAAACGTGCTGCTGGCAGGTATTGGGGTATTGGGGGATAGTACCAGCCCCACTGCTGGCACTATCCCCCAAGATGTCTCCACCATGGGCTCACTGAGGGTACAGATAAAGATGGCTCACACCAGTTTTGGAGCAATACAACCCAATAGTAGCCCCATGATCAGATTTCCTGTAGAAAGCAAAGAGCCTGCACCAGATCATGGTGAAGAGATGATTCAAGAGGCAGCTCCTTACACCAGAAGAGCTGGAACCCAAAGCTGCCTCAGTGATATTTAGGCTGTTTTCAGACTGTGCATATGGAGGGACTAACAATTTAAGCAGCAGCCAGGTAATCCCTGCATCTGAGATCCCATTATGGGTTTGGGATGCTCTGTTAACCCCCAAGTCTCACCCCCAGCCTGAAACTGCACTCCAGAGCATTTCTGCAACTTGACTGTCAGGTGATTTTTTTTTTCCTGATTAACTAAATACAGACATTTACTGCTAGGCTCTGTGGAATTCTCACTGCCAGTGTCACATATAAATGCTTAATGCAACCCCTTGTACTATGCCCTAAGTTCTCACATGTTGAAATCAGCTTTCCTCTGGAGCTGGAAGCAAACTCTTCAGATATTTCCAGAATGAGGGACTAGAGTTGTTAGACCTTTTTTTTTTTTTTTTAATCAGACATCCTGTGGGACAAACAGCACCCAATAGCTCTCACTTCCATTCGTTTTTGAGCTATAATTACAAAAACAGTATCACTCAGAGGAATAGCAGTTGGGTAGTAAGAGCTTGAGGTGAACTTTGTTTCGAACCCACATTTAAATTCAAATAAACCCAGGATCAGTTTGTCCTGCATAAGGTTTTTTCATTGAAGCCCTACTATAATTGATGTGAAGAGACCTGTGCTTTCCACTGCTGCCACAAGTAGAAAACTTGTCATTTCTGGAAGAATAACACCAAAACAACATTGTAGCAACACAGGAAATGAGCCTCTTCGGGGAAACTCGCTGCCAGGAAGGACAGGGGAGAGACTGCTTAAAAAGCCACTTACCTGTAATTCTGCCTATAGTGCCATGGACGTGGTTACCAGCAAAGCCAGCCACATGGGCACCCAGGCTGTACCCAATCAAGTGGACATTCTCAAGCTTGAAGAGGGGGTTTTCCTGCAAGGAAAAGAAAATATGAGAGTTTGACCCCCTGTATTTTAGGGCATCTGGTGCTGCTTCTATCTGCAGGAATATAAAGTCCAGTTGCAAGATGAGATTGGAGGGAGGGAGCAGATGAGCATGCTTCGTTTTGTATTTCATCCAGATGAGTGGAATGGTTTGGATGGCACTCGTGGTTTGCCCATGTTCCAGCCCCAATTATGATATTCTTTATCATAAAAAAAAACAAACTTTCCCCTGGGACCTGCCAGCAGACTCAGCAGTGGCTATGGCCTCAGGTGCCAAGTGCAGCACCATGGACCTCTCCATCTCCTTCCCCACCCTCCTGCCAAGCCAGGGCTGGCTCTGAATGCCCGACTCCTGAATCCACATTGCTCAGGCAGCACTCCCAAACCTGAACTGCCCTTCAGCACCGCTGAGCGAGCACGCTGCAAGGCAGCATCTCTCAGGGAGGCAGGGCAGCAGCACTGCAGCTATGAGCCATCACCTGGCCAAGCCCTGGGGCGGGTGTTACAGCAGAGCCTGCCCCACTGGTGAGCCTGGGAGCTGGTGAACGCTCTGCAGCCTTGTGCAACAGTCCCTCACCGAGTATTACAACAGAGGCTGCTCTCAGCTTGCACTACCTGTAACCAGTCAAGCAGCCTCGCTATGGTTTTTCCAACAATCTGAGTGTTGTTCACGGCATCGGTGTAGAGCTGGTGGGCAAGAGAGAGCCAGTCCACCACGACCACGTTGGCATCCTTCTCCCTCTCCTGCAGAGCTGACACCAAGCTGTCGAGCCAGGTTTCGAACATGCCACTCATCTAAAAAGAGATTCAGGTGTCAGTTTCCAGCTCACAGGACCAAGATGACACATCCACAGTCAAGTTATTTGCATGTCATTTACATACGCTGCTCCAGCTGCATGCTGCTCCTCTGCAAGCCCCAATACCTCTCAGCAATGCAGTAAGAGCATGCATTGCAATGGAGTAAGAAAAACAGGTTTTGAGAGACTCTGGCTGTAATTACCCACTTGCCTTTCAGGGCAGGAGGGAGAGGCATTCGTTACGTGCCACCTTATCGCACTTTTTCTCAAGAGTTTCAGAAATTCTGATGGATTGCAAAATTATTCTCCAGACCTGGCACTGTGGTTTGCGTAAGCCCTGGCAGAGCTGATAAGTCCTCTCGTGCCGCGCACTTGGCCTCATCAAATGCCAAATTAAAATCTTGATAAAGACTGCATGCCCTCTTTTTTCTTTATCAAGGAGACCACATAGCAGATGTCAGGGCTGGGGACTCAGCTACAATTACAGGTCTATACACGTGCCTGTCAAGTCAAGTGTCACATTCACAGTGGTCAGTTGGATTTTAGTGCCATGTTCACATTATAGAGCTATGAAGTGATCTTGAGCAGTTATGAATGAGTTGGGTGATTTCAGAGTTCCTAAGCCTGACCCAGAATGCTTTGATCCAGAGACCTCAATAGAGGTGCAGCTTTTAAGAGACTGTTGTGCTCAGAACATGAAAAGTTTTCCCACGTTCCTATATTCATAGAATTCTAGAATTGTTTGGGTGGGAAAGGGCCTTAAAGATCATCTAGTTTCAACTCCCCTGCCATGGACAGAGACATCTTCCACTAGACCAGGTTGTTCAAAGTGCCATCCAGCCTCGCCTTGAACACCTCAGGGATGAGGCAGTCACAGAAATTCCTGAAAATAAATATTCTGGAGACACAGCCCATTTGCAGGGCAGTTTGCTCTCTCTGAGTGAGCGGGCTAAGCATTGCCCGCGATTCTTCACACTTACCGTCCAGCCGTGAATGATGAAGAAGGTTTTAGATGTCAGGTTGAACTTGCAGTCCTCCAGGCACTGCTGCTGGCCGATGGCGAGCGCGCAACCATCCTCACTGGCGTCCGACGACGAGCGGAGACCGAACTTCACCCGCGCCTTCTGTGCCGGCACACGCTCCGCGCTGCGATCTGCGAGCCAGCGGGAGAGAAGGGTCAGCAAAGCGCCTCCGAACCCGCCTGCCCCGGGAGGGAGCGAACCCGCTCCGCGGCTCGCCCGGTCCCGCGTGGGACCGCGCTCACCCACCTCCTGCCGCCGGCAGCGCCGCCTCCGCGCCCCGCGCCGCCATGCAACAGGACACGGCGCTGCACAGCAGGAGTAAGAGCCTCCTCATGGCTCGGGAGGATGGCCGGAAGGAGGGCTGGAGCAGGGAAGGGATGAATGGATGGACACACGCTCGGACGGACGCGCGGCGGCGGCGGCGGCGGCGCTTTAAGAGGGGCACCATGGGGCGGGGCCAGGCCGCCGCTCCCATTGGTCACGCCTCCCGTGACGTCACCG
>VZTN01028703.1:291973-311157 GCA_013400515.1 Erpornis zantholeuca
AGAAAGCAAGGAGAAGGCACCAGGGTCTCTGGTGGGTAAAGGAAAAAGGTGCAGGCAAATGATGAGCAAAAATGAGGAGTGTGGTGTCCCACCCCTAAGGAGAAGGGAGCACCCAGAATTTGTGGAAGCTCAGGGTCTAAAGGAAAGACAAAAGTCAGAGGGTCTGCAAAAGTTTAAAAGTTTTATTTGAAAATTGCACACTTGGCTTGAAAATTGGTGTGTATATCCCTGATTTTCTCATATAAACATATGGCAGTGGTGTTTGAGGAAGGAAGGAAGGAAGGAAGGAAGGAAGGAAGGAAGGAAGGAAGGAAGGAAGGAAGGAAGGGAATGGGAAATCAGGCACAGGAATTGCTTTGGCCCCCATCAATAGATATAAATGGAGAGAATTAATCTGACTTTCTGGCAGTGCTTTCTCAGGGTACTCAGTTTGTACTGCACACCTCTGTGAGCCTGGCTCAGCCCAGACACCCCCTGGCTCTGTGTGGGTCAACAGTTGGACTAGATGGTCATTGTAGATCACTTCCAACTGAAACATTCTACTTCTATTCTATTCTATTCTATTCTATTCTATTCTATTCTATTCTATTCTATTCTATTCTATTCTATTCTATTCTATTCCATTCCATTCCATTCCATTCCATTCCATTCCACTCCATTCCCTCATAGCTTTCTTATATGTGACAGGCTGCGCCTGGGGACTGCTGCTCCTCTCCTCTTCGGGGATCGTTTCTAGAACCTCTTAATTTCTGACTCTGCAGGATGAATACATGTTCTGGGATTGCCTCAAGTGTGTCCTGTTTCCAGAGGCTGGAGATGATGCTCATGCTCCTCAGGGAACGTGGGATTGAGCAGGATGTCCTGAGGATGAAACCTCTTCTCTGCAGCTGTGTGGTCCCTCTTGAGGAGCAGCATCCTGACAGCACTGACTGAAAAAAAAAGGACCTAGATTTCTCAGCTGCTGTCCACTACTGGACTTACTCCTGCAGGAAATGAGCCAGCCAAGCCTCATCACCAAACGCCTCGTAATTTAAAAAAAATTCTGGTGCCAAGAAGCCCCTTCCAGACTGCTGAACACCATGACATTATCGTGGTTTAACCACGACATCTTCTCATTCTCCTTCTGTTGTCTCTTGCTATTGTAAAGCTCCTCCTTTTGTCTGTGCATCTCCAGGCTCTGGGAGGGGAGTCCTGGTCTTTGCCTGTGGCTTCCAAGAATGACAGTAGCAGTGAGAATAGCTTAGCAACAGCAAGGCAAATGTGCATCAAAATAATTCCTGGCTTCTTTGGCCGAAAGGTGATGATCATCCAGGGAGATGCTCAGGGTCTGTTGTGATGGGCATCGTATCAACTCACAGAGCGTGGCTCGGCACTGACCTCTCTGTAACCCTCACGGTCTGGGGGGAAGGAGGCTCCCACCCAGAACTGCTTGGAAAATTGCAGTTCGTTAAGCCAAATAATTCTAAGGAAAAATTCCTAGTTTTGATTAGTTTTTCATTGGAAAAGATTTCATGGCTCCCAGATGAAATTTCTGGATATTGTAGTAAGTAATAAATAATAAAGGAAAATGGATAGTTATGCACTTTAAAAGACATGGAAGCTCGAGAGTTACAGCACTTGTTGGGATATTGGAGGCTTTACCTCAGTAACTGGTATGAGGGGGGCAATGCCTGCAGAGATAGTGGCTGTTCTCAGAGGCATTTTTCTGGCTCTCTTCCTCTCTCCTTGGCTCCATTCTTAAGTGATTTCCTAAAGGTCTCAATTCAGTCCAAAAGCAGAAGAGGAATGTTTTTGAGATCATGAGCATTTTTATAGGAAATATAAAAATGTTCCACTTAGCTGTAGTCACAAGCCCTTTGCAGGTGGGTGCTGGGTAGCTGAGTCTGGTTTCTTCTTCAGCACCAGACATGGTGAGCCAGAGCACAGTCATGAAATGTGGAAGTAGAAGGTACACGAGAGGAATCAAGCTTATTTTAGTAACAAAAAGCTAAAATCAGTATGATATGTAAATTAAGATGCCTAAATATTTAAAGATCTGGAGTCTGCTGGTGCTCTTAGGGAAGGACTAGACATGTTTTACAGCAGCAGCATTTAATCTGAGAGGTTTCCACACCCATGCATCCATCAAGAAGAAACTTTCAATGCTGTTTCTATACAAGAGGAACATTTCAAACCTGGGTTATGGTCAGCATCTTCTGCAGGATTTCAGCATCCCTGACAGAAAGGACTTCCAGGAGACTGAAGTCAGAAGACTTCTGCAAAATAATTGTCATTAATGTCTCTTGTCTCACCTTTAAAATTAGCATGTAGACACCTGCTTTCCTTACAGAAATGACCACACCATCAAAGAGCTGAGCGTTAAAGGAAAAAGGAAAATCCTTCATCATCACACCACCTCTTTAAAAACCTGTAGAGGTAGAGTAATTCTGGTGTGAGCAGTGCTGGAGATAACAAAAATAACTAACAGCAGCCTTTTGCAGAAACCCCACTGCCAACATTGCATCCCTCATCCTCCCACGGATGACCTGCCATGGAAAGACCAGCAGAGAGAGTTTTCTGAGGCCCAGGACAGGGTACCACTGCTGATATGAGTGACTGCAGGAGGAATTTGCACAGTATTCCTTTGGCTAAGATTGCATCCCATTGTGTTTGTATCTCTGGGAAAGCACGAGTGGAACACTGAGCCACTCCTCAGTGGCTCTTGGGCCTGTGAGGTGCTTGTTACTGAAAACAATGGCATATCAACAAGAGTTAAAGATGCTCCTATTAAGAATTTTTCATTTGAACAAGCTAAAGAGTGATGTAATATTTTTAGGTCAGGTATTCAGTGTCAAAGACTGCATTTAGAAACCTGAGAGTGTTATACCCCTCCTCTCTTCTTCCTGCCTGATTCTTCCTTTCTCCAGTGAACGAGGGAGTAGAAGGATAGTAGTAGGATAGAAGAAGGGGAGAAAAAGGCACACACTCTCTCTCTCTGTTCTTTTTAGTTATAAAATAGTTACTATTTTCAATTACAAAACACAGGCAGTGGAATCTGATGGAATTGATGCTAGTTTACCGCATGGCTCCTTCTGTCTAACTTGTTTCTGAGGTGATAGAGGATGAAAGGTAGAGAACAAGGTGAGAGAGGAAAGGGCTGCTCACATGGCAGCAACCTCAGGATGCACTGAGCTGGGGTGAAGGCCTGGGAAGGACCCCCACATCAGACAGGTGTGCAGAGCTGACTGCATCCCAAGGGATCTGAGAGGTCCTGGAGAGGCAGCTCTACAGCGAAATATCATCCTGGGTTAATCCTTGTTTCACCCTGTGCCTGCTCAGCCCAGGAACTCTTGGTTTGTCATCATCCCATCACACAATAATTATTTTATGCTTAGTGCTTGCAGCAGAGGGGGGACATATTATTTCTGTGGCACAGTTTCTGCTCTGGATGTTTTTGTTCTGAGAGTGTCAAACTGGGGTGAAAACAGGCTGTGGTGTCTTTGTTTCACAGCCACTCTTTACCCCACAAAGTTTTGCCTCCCCTCCTCACCCTTTCAAATACAGCCCCTCTATGAACATGCTTTATAGGACCAATACTTCATACCCCTGTGTAGGTTTGTTTGCTTACAGAAGAGGCTAATCTCCACCAGGTTATGAAATCAGCTCACATGCTTCAGTGGCCTTACCCACTATTGATATCCCTGTTCGATCCCCATTGAGCTCTCTTTGTTGGAGGTAACCCTTTCTCCTACTCCTTCTAAGCTGATTTCTTAAGCCACCTCATTCAAGTCCCACATCCCCATGGTATTTAGATGTAGTAAAAATGACTGGGGGGAAAATAAATGGCAGCTAGCGAGCCCACTAAACTGTCTGACTATTAATGGTCCTGTTAGTTGCAAATTTACTTTACCACAAAGCCCCCAGCATGTAATCCTTTGATGAATGCCTTTGATTGTGAGGGAATATTTACAGCTGACCCTGCCAGAGTCTGCAAACCTGCAATGGGCCTCCTGTCCCACATTAAATCCGCTGGCATCTGTTCCTGGGTTCTTATCAAGCACATGCTCTGTCGGTGCAGTGTTTGGGCTGTAGTGCTCGCAGATATGGTGGGCCTTGAAGAATAAATCCCCACATTCCTGCGAAATGCTAATTCTTGTGAACGTTGTCACACAGGGTTACAGTTTGTACCTGTCTCCAGGCATCGCCATACACTGGGAGGTTTCCAGGAGGCTTTGATCCCTCCTGGCTGTCCCCTCCCCATGGCAGGACCCCAGTCCTGTTGCTGGACCACCCTTCACCACAGACAAAATTCCTCTTACTTCTTCAAACTTACGCTGTTTTCCCAGACATGTATGAGCAACATGAAGTGATTTTTATTATGGTTTTTATTCCTTTTTGCCCTTGCCCACGTCTTGCATGAGCCCCTGGGTTGCTGTGAGACCCTCAAGTGATCTTGCTCTCCTTCAGCCCCAGTTCGGCTGTGCAGCAGCTCAGGCTAGAAGCCAGAGAGAGCTCTGTGTGTCCTGATGCCTGTTCGCTGTGCCCAAGCAGACAAGAGGAATTCAGCTTGTCATTCCCAGCATGTCCCGTGGTCGATGAGATGGATCCAGGCTGCTTGGCTGCTTTGTGTCAGACAGAAGGCCCAGTGCTGTGTGGTGGGCCTGCTCCATCCACTCTGCAGACAAGGATGCCTTTAGGTCTGTGCTGAGGAATGACATGTATTTTCTCTCTTCTTACACTTTTACGCAAAATTCACATTTTTCCATCCAAGCTGGATGAATGCTGAGCATGTCTGGGCTTGAACATGGACTTGGAGCCAAGCTCATTGGCAGTGCAGAGCTGTTGTGGGTGGCCAGATGGATATTTGCTTCTTCTCCTTTCTGAAGTCCTGTTTTGGTGGGATTGGAGAAACATCTCAGAAGTTTGTGATTACTTGATTCTTCAGTTGGTGGATAGTGAGTTCTCAACAGAGCTTCTGTTTTAAGTCTCCTTCATCCAGAAAAGAGAAAATACTAAAAAAGTAATAAATCACTTAAGCTGCTCCACTGTCTTTTTTGTAAGAGGAGCCTGGGGCTGCCAGAGAGCCCTGAGAGGAGTTGGTAGTGCAGTTGCTTTCTTTAGGGATTGCTCTAGAGTGTATATCCTTATCCAAATGCTTTTTCTTCAAATCTGCAGGAATGTTTGGTCCAGGTGTGGAGCGGATGTGGTAGCACCACCAGGGAGTTGTACCCAACACTCAGATGGGCTGCAGCTCCAGTGAAGACAGTAGGAACTGGCAGTGCAGGCAGTGGCTCTCCTGCCCACTGAGATGGGTCTGTTGGACCGGGCAGAGCTCCAGCTTTGGGATTATTTCTGGTAATTAGCAGGTAAAATATCTTACATTTATGGCAGAATAATGAACAAGCTGACAACTCCTTCTTTTCTGAAAACTCTCCAGACTAAGCCCTAAACCAGTTGTCTGGAGCCAGGTTGCAAAGGGCTTGGAGGAACCTCATCTAGCAGAAGGTGTCCCTGCACAGAGCAGGGGCTTTGGAAACAGACAGATCTTTAAGGTCACTTACACCCAAACCCATTCTATTATGCTATTATTAATTTTCAGCATGCCTAAATCCACTTTAAATCTATCTCAGGCTTTCAAAACTGATCCTGTAAATCTGGATGGACACCAACCCCTGAAACTCTGAGCATGCCACTCAACTTCCAGTGTCTACTGGAAATAATACAAGTTTTTTATTAAAACCAACAAATTTGTTACTTACTTTAGCAAAGCCCTGTGAAAACAGATGTTAGTTCTCACCATTGTTGTTAATTTGTGCCCAAGCTTTATGGTTCCAAATCTCAGGTAATTGTTTCTTCCAGGGCAGTTGTTGTGTCAGCTCACACAAGCTCTTCATCTATTTCTGGTCCTGGTTGCTGATTCAGCTGCTGTTTAGGAGACCCTGTGGCAGTATTTCACTGTGATTCACACACTGAAGAGGGATCGTATTTTCAACCACAAACATAGACTTTACGCACTGTCTTTTGTGTTTCAGAAAAAGGGTGACAAACAGCCTGAGGACAGGAATAAGCTGGACAAGATGCTGCTGTGTATCATCAAGGTCAGTATCATTTGTTCTCCAACACTCTGCTCTTTCTTTACCCTACCCTTTGAACAATTTGTCTTCTCCAATCCCTGCAGGGTGTAGAGCTGGGATTTGCCTGAGATAGGGAAAAGCCTCAAGTTACCCTTGGAAACAGAGTCTCCTGCTTTTCTCAGATGTTGGCCTTAGACCCAACAGTATTACTCATTGAGGTTTTCACCAGGTTGCACATTTTACTTTGACAACTCATCAGTTATCCCATCCCTGAACCAAGTCTTATTAGTCAGTGTCTCAATGAAAAGGACACCTACCACATCTATTAGCAGACTGTGCAATGGGGTGATGGGATGCTGGTCCTCACCAGCCACTGTTTCGCCTTCTGGACATTTACTCGTAATTGCCTAACTTCTCCCATTTATTGTGTTTATTGAATGCATGCATCACCTTAATAAGAAGAATCAATGGCTCTGTAATTAATTAAGAAGACTTTGGGACATTTCTTAGTGCCTTGGACTCATGTTCCTGTCTGTAATGTACAGATGCTTCTGACATTCATCCCAGGACTTCCCAGTCCAAGGCCAGACTGGGATGAGGGCAGGGGAAAATCAAAAGGGCTTCTCTGTACAGGTCAGGTATACCCTGGGCTGCATCACCAGCAGTGTGATAGGCAGGTCAAGGTGGGAGATTCTGCCCCTCTGCCCCACTCAGCTGAGACCCCACCTGCAGAGCTGCCCCAGCCCTGGGTCCCAACAGCACAAGGACCTGGAGCTGCTGGAGCCAGCCCAGAGGAGGCCACGGAGATGCTGCCAGGCCTGGAGCCTCTCTGCTCTGGAGCCAGCCTGGGAGAGCTGGGGCTGCTCACCTGCACAAGAGAAGGCTCCAGGGAGAGCTCCGAGCCCCTGGCAGGGCCTAAAGGGGCTCCAGGAGAGCTGCAGAGGGACTTGGGACAAGGCCTGGAGGGCCAGCACACAGGGAATGGCTTCCCAGTGCCAGAGGGCAGGGAGAGATGGGATCTTGGGAAGGAATTGCTGTGTGTGAGGGTGGGCAGGCCCTGGCCCAGGGTGCCCAGAGCAGCTGTGGCTGTCCCTGGATCCCTGGCAGTGTCCAAGGCTAGGCTGGACATTGGGTCTGGGAGCAACCTGGGAGAGTGGAAGGTGTCTCTGCCCATGGCAGGGGACAGAATGAGAGGATTTTTAGGATCCCTTCCAACCCAAATCATTCTGGGATTCCATTCCATTATATACTTTACAGAGCAAGGGTGGCATCTTCTAAGCAGAGGCCTGCTGGGCAAGAAGGACAGGGGAGCAGTAGCAGCAGACATCCCCAGTCTGGGATATGAGTGCAGGACCCATCCCACTAATCAACTCCCTGAATGGAACGCTCCTTGTACAATTCCTTTTGTCTCCACTTCCGTATCTGTCCAGGATGCAGGTCTAGCTCCTGAGTGAGTCACGGGGATGGCTGAGGGGTGAGGTGGGAGCTGGAGGTGTGCTACCTATAGGGGCCTCCTGCCACAGCCTTGCCCAGCAGTCCCTACCCATCATATGACCTTCCCAAGCACTGCATGTGACTGGGCCATGCATGCTGGAAAAGACCAGGCAGAGCGGAGGGGAGAGGCTGGAGAGGGGGAGGGCAGCACAGCTAGAGAGGATTAGTCAGCTGGACAGATAGGGAAAGCTTTGAAAGAGGGGGCTTGTGTCAAAGTTGTTGCAATAGCAGTAGGGGAAGTAGCTGGATGACTGGAAGACAGGCATGGAGTGAGCTGGGAGGGAGGGATGACCTCAGAGGTGACATTTGGGATCAAAGTGGAGCTAGTTTGTGTTTTGTGGGGAGGAAGACACTGCAATCGTCAGAGCAGGAGGGATCAGAAACTTAGGAAGAATCTCTGACCATAAGAATAGTAATGAATGACTACAAAACCACGCACTGGGATGAAAAATGAAGATGCTGGAAAGATTGCTACGGACATGAAGTTTAGATTTTCAGGGCTGTTGCTTCTTGCTGTGCCATGAACAGAAAGCTGTCTGCTGTCTGAAATTTTGGCACAGGCTGTGTTAATAGGCATCATCCAAGCTCATCTCTCAGCTCTGAGCAGAACTCTGTAAAGTCAGGTCCTGTCTGTCCTAGGTCCCTGAATACTTTGTCTGTCAGCAGGGAGGTGGAGAAGCCCCTGCAATAGAAAAGCAAGTTTGTTGTGGTCTATCAGCTGATCCAGAGGAGCTCTTAAGCAGGGCAGCTGCAAAAACAGCAGACAGAGTTATAGAATCATGGAATCATTTAAGGGTGGGAAATGCCTCTAAGGTGCATGAGTCCAGCTGCCAACCCAGCACTGCCACATTAATCACAACTGTAACAGAGGAAAGGAGGAGGATTCTTTGATCCATTTTGTTTAGGAGATGCAGTGCAACAAAGAGAGTTTCAGGCTCTGTTTCACAGTACAGGCCACATTCAGCTTTAGAAATGTTGACAGGATTCACAGATCAAGAGAAGCTGAGGTTGGGAAGGGCCAGCAGAGGCTGTCCAGAGCAACCCCCCTGCAGTTCAAGGCAGAGTCAGCCAGAGCTGGTTGCCCAGGATATTGTCTCTGGCCCACCTGCTTCAGGGTTCAACCATTCTCTTTGTTTAAATAGAATTCCCCACAGTTTAATTTGTAACTAAATTGTGGGCAATATTTCTGATTCCAGGGATAATTTAGGTTTCATTAATCAAAAGCACATTTAAAGCAGTACTTCTTGGTTATGAGCTAGGCAGGTTAGGGCAAATGTAAACCCACGATTTAATTTATCCCAGAAAGCGTTTATGATTAGGCACTTACATGATGCCTTTATTCACTCATTACAGAGATTGGCCATTCCTGGTATTTAAAGCCATGAACGAGCAGTCATAGACCTGCACAACCTGCGTAAATGGGTATGCTGTCAAAAACTGCATTGAATAAACACAAAGTTTAGCTACAAGGTTATTTAATCACACAAGAGGTTTGTTTTATCAGTGATTCCCTCCTAGCTGGTTGTGTAGGGGGTGGATGAACCCGTAGCTTTGGACAATATGCCAAAAAAGTTAAGTATTAAGAAAACATCACCGATTGCTGTGGTCTGGGTTTTTTTGTTTTGTTTTGACTATGATCCTGGCAGGCAGGTCACCAGCAGCGTGGGGAAGGTGCTGTGGCTGCTGTGTCACACTTCAGAACTGGTGACAGCGAGGACAGATACTTGGCTGTCATGACGCTGAGCTCCCCAGCTCTTTCCTCACCTCTGCTCTGGGTACAGCATCCACATGACAGAAATTATTTAAATGGGATGTGCAGCTAATCTCTCCTTGCAAAGAATCGTCTGTGGTTTAGGAGGACTCACAGGGCATCAAAAGCATTTTGGTTGTTCACGTGTTTTAGATTATACACTTACAATAAGTTATATATGTACATGTATGTACAGATATAAGCACATAAATATAGGCATACAAATAACTTTTCTGCCTAAGTAAAGATCTTCTGGCTCCCTATGAAAGCATCTCTTCTTAAAAGTCACAGGAAGGAATATATAACATAACTGAGCTCTTCAAGTGGCCAAGACAGAATTACTGATGCAAAGCAAATCTCTGAAGGTCAGTCCATCTTTTGGAGGTGCATTTCTCCATGTAGCGAAAGGACAAGGAGCAATGGTTTCCCAGCGCTGAAGGGCAGAGATGGATGGGATATCGGGAAGGAATTGCTGCCTGTGAGGGTGGGGAGGCCCTGGCCCAGGGTGCCCAGAGCAGCTGTGGCTGTCCCTGGATCTGTGAAAGTGTCCAAGGCCAGAATGGACAAGACTTGGAGCACCCTGGGATAGTGGAAGGTGTCCCTGCCCATAGCAGGGGGTGGGATGGGATGACCTTTCAAGTCCCATCCAACTCAAACCATTCAATGAATCTGTGATTCTATGATCTTGCTCCTGTGACTCACTACCTGGGTCAGCAGATTTTAAGATGCACATGGAGAACTTGCCTACCATGTGTCCAAATGATGCTGTTTTGCTGACCATGGGAGGAAAAGGCAAATAGTGGGGGTGAGCTGTGCCTCTGGAGGAGACAAGCATCTGGGATGAGGAGGGCAGGAGACCATAGGCTGGTCAGCGGAGAGTATTTCAGAGAAAGAAGGTGCAGGCAGCTGTCTGATGGCTGGAAAGCCCCAGTGTTTGCAGCATTCAAGCTGGTTTCAATTTAAAATGTCTTTGTCTTCAAGATTTTCTGCTTAAACATTAGGACAAGTAACCATTTGTGTGTAATTTTGTGAATGACAGTTTAATATCCCCACATAACCCCTGGCCTCCAAAAGCTGTGTCTCTAAGAGAAATGCCAGGATATCTACAAAAAGATTTGACGAATTGTTTTCCATTCCCATGCAAAGAATGGGTCAGGCTCTCTCCTATAGCACAGTAGATACGAGGTGTGTTTTAGCAAGCTGGTGCTGAGCTTGGTCAGTCAGCCCCAGTGCTTCTATGTCTTACAGGGTGTTTAGCACAACCCCTCCCGTGGCTCCAGCTGTCCCTCTGTTAGAAGTGACACCCCCCCCAAAGCCAGGGCTGTGCTTGAGCTGAGTGTCAGCCTGGAAGGTGAGCAGGAAAGTCCCCTGGCTGGAACTGAACTCCATGTAGTTTTAGACCTGCCACAAAAACATAACCCCAGCCAGCAAAAACGTAACTCCAGCCAGTCTTGGAGCTCACCTGTCCCTCTGGTCAGGAGGAATGATGACTGTCAGGGACACTGGCTGATTGTCACATTTGGCTCCCAGTAGCACTGATAAGGCCACTTGTTTACTCACAGCTAAAGACACAGACGGACTTACATGAGACAACATTCCTGTACCTGTACACTCCCTGTTGCCTGCTGGGCCTTTCCACAGCAGGATAAGGGGTGCAGCCCCCTTCCAGTCCCAGGAGCACAGCCAGAGGAGAGAATCATGGAATCAGCAAATGGTTTGAGTTGGAAGGGACCTTAAAGCTCATCCAGTCCCACCCCCTTGCCATGGGCAGGGACACTCTCCAAGGTTGCTCCGAGCTCTGTCCAGCCTGGCCTTGGACACTGCCAGGGATCCAGGGGCAGCCACAGCTGCTCTGGGCACCCTGGGCCAGGGCCTGCCCACCCTCACACACAGCAATTCCTTCCCAAGATCCCATCTCTCCCTGCCCTCTGGCACTGGGAAGCCATTCCCTGTGTGCTGGCCCTCCAGGCCTTGTCCCAAGTCCCTCTGCAGCTCTCCTGGAGCCCCTTTAGGCCCTGCCAGGGGCTCGGAGCTCTCCCTGGAGCCTTCTCTTGTGCAGGTGAGCAGCCCCAGCTCTCCCAGGCTGGCTCCAGAACAGAGGAGATGGCAGAAACCTCTGCTGCCATTGTGATCAGCCCTTCATAGGAGGATGTTCCCAGCAGGAGCTCCCAGAGGACAAAGGGCAGGTTATGCTCAGGTGTGAGCACAGCTGCATGTTTACTGTCCGTACTTGCTGGGACAGTGAGGTTTCCCTGGTCATGCACGGCACAGGCACGAGGGCTGGGCAGTATGGACAGGGGAGCCAAGAGGGATGGCACCAGCAGAGTGTAAGGTAAAGTCCTGTGGAACTGAGGTTCCAGTATGGTTAGGAAGTGGTTGCTTCCTATTCAGGAGTTTTCAAGAACATTATTTTGGACTTACCTGCCTGAATTTTCTGCTTAGGATCCAAAAGCTCTCTTGGAGCTCATACAACCCAAATATCCAAGGCAGGTTGTGCAGTAGGGGAATAACCTGGTTAAATCCCAACAAGAGCACAAGCTCAGCTGCCACAGCCCTGATCCCAGCACCAGGTGTGTGCTAGGCTGCCCATGATAGCACTTGTCAAGCTCCCAGCAAAGCTGAAAACAAGCATTTCAGGGAAGGGGTCACAGCCCCAAGGAGTTTTTGGACACTGCTCCCAGGGATGCACAGGGTGGGATCATTGTGGTGTCTGCGCAGGGCTAGGAGCTGGACTCCCTGACCCTCCCTGGTGGGTCCTTCCCAGCTCAGGATCTTCTGTGTTTCTGTGATACCCTTCCACCACTGCAAACCCTCAGCAGCTGAGTAAAACCGTTCCACCTGTAGGGAAACAGAAAATGTATTTATTTTGGGTTTGATTGATGAACAGAAGTGATAATCCCCATCATTGTGTCAAGTGTCAAGTAGTTGTGTTTCACACCTCTCCTCGAGCTTTCCCTGAATGTCTCCTTGTTTCTGTGCTCTGCTACCAAGAAGCAGCTGTGTGTAAAGGTGCTTTGCATGGAGAGACTGGGCTCCTGCCCCAGGAGAAAACAGAGGAAGGTGCAGAAGGAAGGGCAGAAAGGATGAAGAGTTGAATTCAGGTGTGTTCTGAAAAGGGGTTCACACAGTACAGCAGAGAAGGCTGTACAAATGTAGGAGAACCTCAGCTTTAGCCAATTTAAATTTATTTAAATTAATGCTATATAATGTTCCCCAAAGAAGCTCCGGCTGCCCCTGGATCCCTGATAGTGTCCCAGGCCAGGCTGGACGGGGCTTGGAGCACCCTGGGATAGTGGGAGGTGTCCTGCCCATGGCAGGGCAGGGGGTGGGATGGGATGATCTTTAAGGTTCCTTCCAAACCATTCTCTGGTTGTATGAAAGTGAACAAATAATATTTGCCTACACCCCAGCATATTTCCCTCTCTGAGATCAGTGCTTGAAATTGCTTGGAGACTTTGCAGAGATTTTCTCTGAAACCAAAAAGCCACATTTTAAGGCAGGTAAATGGAGAGTTGCAGTAACAAGAGCTTTTACAGTTTTTTAGCCATGTAAATATTTGTGATAGCTCAAATATTTTCCTCTTCCCATCTGGGTGAAATCCTAGCTGCAGAGCTTTGGGGCTTTTTAGCCCTAAACAAGACATCCAAAAATAGCCTCCTGCTCAGAGCATTTACATGGACAGCAAGTTCTTCCTCTGCTTATTTCTAAACTCAGTTAAACCCAGACTCTTGTGCAGGGGAGGTGCTTGCACACTAGATTACTGCCCTCTCAGGAATATGTCTCTTTTTTTTTCCCCCCCATTCTGTCAATTTTTTCTCAACTAGACTTTGGCTGCAGCTGAGCACCACTTTCAGGAAACTAATTGCTTTTATTGAGCTGCTTCCCAACCAGTTCTAGTTGCAAATGCTGCCTAAAACGGAAAAGAAAAATCACTTATTTTAATGAGTCCGTCTGTGATTATTTTACAATGGTGCAATAAACACCAGTTGAGGTTTATAAATATGTATTTGAATGAATCTCTTCTTTCTGGTTTCCTGGACACCTCTGTGAGCGATGTGCTGCTCTATTCCCATCCTGAGCTGCCATCTAATGGTGAAAATGGTGCTGGCTGCGGGGATGAGAGTTGGACTGGATTATCTCAGAGATCTTTTCCAGACTTAACAATTCTGTGACCTCAAGTTAGGGGTTGGGTTCTGCTCCCAGAGAACAAGGGGCAGGAGGAGAGGACAAGGCCCCAAGTTGTGCCAGGGGATGTTCAGGTTGGGTACAAGGAGGAACTTCCTCATGGAAAGGCCTTGGAAGTGGGTGCGCAGGAGTCCCCGTCCCTGGAGGCGTTCAAGGAAGGCCTGGACACGGCACTCAGGGCTCTGGGCTGGGTGACAAGGTGGGGATTTGGCACAGGCTGGGCTCGATGATCTCGGAGGGCTTTTCCAATCTAAATGATCCTGACTGATTGATTGATTGAATCCTGAGCTGGGAAGTACCCACAAGGACCATCGAGTCCTGCTCCTCAACAATCCCTGTGCATCCCTGTCCAAGCACTCCTGGAGCTCTGGCAGCCTCGGGGCCGTGCCCATTCCCTGGGGAGCCTGGGCAGTGCCCAGCACTCTCTGGGGGAAGAGCCTTTCCCTTCAACCTAAACCTCCCTGGGTCTTGTCAGCGGTCACCAGGGAAGAGAAATCAACGCCTGACCTTCCTCCCCCCTCACGAGGAAGTTTTAACTGCGATGAGCCTCCCCTCAAGTCTCGTCCAGCCGAACAGACCAAGTGCCCTCAGCCGCCCCTCATATGGCTTCCCCTCCAGGTCCTTGACCATTTTCGCAGCCGTCCTTTGGACGCTCTCTAACAGTTTAATAGCGGTCTTATACTGCGGTGACTAAAACCGCTCACAACGTTCAAGGTGAAGCCACACCAGTGTGGAGGAGCGCGGGGAAATCCCCTCCCTTGGTGGTGCTGTGCCTGATGCACACTAAAAGCACCTGGACAGTGAGCTGGGGGCGAACAAGGCGGTGTCTTTCCCCACGGGAGGTTTCATTCACAGGAACGGTGAGGGAACCGCTGTCTCCACACTCGGCCCTCACAGCGACGCGCCGCCGCCATGTTGGTGACACGGCGCTCCTGGGCCGTCCCCCTCCGAAATCTCGCGAGATTCACGCGCGCTGGCGGCGCGCCCCGCCCTTCCTCTTCCTCTGCCACCGCCGCCCCGAGGTGAGGAGCCATGGCTGGCCTGGTCCCGCGCCATCCGCCTCCATCCGCCCCCATCCCGCCCCATCCCCGCTGGCACCAGCGTCCCGGACACCGGGATCGGTCCGACATGCCCCTCGCCCGCGGTATTCCCCGGGATGGCGCGCGGGAGGGCGGGGAGGGATGCGGAGCGCGGAGAAGGGGCAGGCCTGGGAAAATTCATGGCTGCGATGATGACTTTCTTAGGACACCTTTGGATGTAACTGTGAAAAGAACGCGTAATTCCTGAGCAGCTGCGGCGGTAAGGGGAGCAGTCCGGGTCCTGCGCGCCAGTGTTGGAAATTAAATATGTTTTAATTGGTGTTTTTCAGCTGAGCTCTCAAGATGGTGCGCTACTCCCTGGATCCGGAGAACCCCACAAAATGTGAGTTGGTCCTTTAGGAGAATTCGTGTGGGATTTGACGGAAGGCGGTGAGGTTTTGATTCTAATACGTGGTCTTTTTTCTATTTTGTAGCATGCAAGTCACGGGGATCTAACCTGCGTGTGCACTTCAAGGTAAGGAGTGTGTGAGTAGCCGGAATTGTAAATTCATTTGTTGTTTTACTCGTTTTTTGTTAGTTTTTGTTGTTATTTTTTAACAGAGGCCCAGACTGGCTTGGTTTGAAAGGGATCGTGAGGATTATTTTGTTCCACCCTCTGTCGAGGTTAGGGCCTGAGCTCCCGTTCAGCCTGGCCTTGGACACTGCCAGGGATCCAGGGACAGCCACAGCTGCTCTGGGCACCCTGGGCCAGGGCCTGCCCACCCTCACACACAGCAATTCCTTCCCAAGATCCCATTTAACCCCTCTTTTTAAGGAAGTGTCTTTTACTTCTTAATCGTTAAGGGATTGCTGTTAGCTGCTTGTAATTGTCTCCATCCACAAAAAAATAGAAGTCTGTGTCCCAAAATAGTCCCTGTCTAATTCAGATAACAAAATACTGCAGCAAAACGGTTGAAGTGAATTTATCAGATGTTGGGCTAGTGTTTGGTGTGAAATATGTCTCGTTTTTCCCACTCTTTTTGGTTGTGCGATGTTTGGCACAAGGACCTCAGTTTCTCTGGAAAGGCTTTAGGTGCAGAAAAGAATTCAGAATTGTTAATTAATCACCACACCAGAACTTACCAGATTTTTTTCTGCACAGTGTTACATTAAGTTTTCACTTTGTTTTCCTTTTTTATATTATGAACAGGTAGGATTTTAGTTAGAGCTGGCTTGCACAATTAGCAAGTGCTGTTGAGAAGACTGACCTTCTACCTTTAATTTTTATTTCCGAGTCTTTTTTTTCCTCTATAATTCCTTTAGGGAAAAAACATTGTTAACAATTGTCACAGTGTTTCCTCATCAGTTTCTGTGAAGTGCTGAATTTGACATTTTAGTAAGCATTTATCCATCAGGATCTCGTTTTTTTCAATTAGTGGCCAAAAGGGAGCTATTAAAAGTATAAGTACTTAAATTACAGTTTTATTGATAGTTAGAAATTTTCTTGTTGGATTTAGTCATTAGATTAAAAAAACCCCAGATGTACAGGAGCCACAAATTCAGTAGTAGCAGTCATGCCAAGGGTTAGAAAAGTAGGTAGCACAGAAAAAAGTGTTTGTTTTCATTCATTGGCATGGGTCTTCTTTGGGAAGTGCTTCCTTTCTAGGCAATAGAATTGTATGCAGGAAGGACAGAGGAGCAGTTGTGCTCATGCTGTCTCTTGGAAAGACGTGTTCAGAGGATCTTTTCTGTGCCCTGTGTTGGTAGAACACCCGGGAGACTGCGCAGGCCATCAAGGGCATGCACATCCGCAAGGCCACCAAGTACCTGAAGGATGTCACCCTGAAGAAGCAGTGTGTCCCCTTCCGGCGCTACAACGGCGGCGTCGGGAGATGTGCCCAGGTGAGCTCCTGGGAAGGATCCTTTGGCTGTGGGTGCTTAAGACACAAAGGTGATGTAGAGATGGTGTGGGTGTAGTCTGTCATTGTTGATGGTAAACTTGGATTGAAACAGAGAATCACAGGGTGGTTCGGGTTGGAAGGGACCCCAAAGCTCATCTCACTCCAATCCCCTGCCACGGGCAGGGACACCTTCCACCAGACCAGGTTGCTCAAGAGGGAGAAAAGAGTGGCTCTTAATTCCATTAGATGCATCTATTTGGAGTGTCTGCATCTGGCTGGCAGCATCAAGTCAAGGGATGAAATTTTGTTAGGTTTGGTGTACAGCAAAATAGAATAGATTCTAATCCATTCTAATCTGTAAAATCTGGGGTCCAATAGCACAGAAAAGACATAAACCTGTTGGAGCCAGCCCAGAGGAGGCCACGGAGATGCTGCCAGGCCTGGAGCCTCTCTGCTCTGGAGCCAGCCTGGGAGAGCTGGGGCTGCTCACCTGCACAAGAGAAGGCTCCAGGGAGAGCTCCGAGCCCCTGGCAGGGCCTAAAGGGGCTCCAGGAGAGCTGCAGAGGGACTTGGGACAAGGCCTGGAGGGCCAGCACACAGGGAATGGCTTCCCAGTGCCAGAGGGCAGGGAGAGATGGGATCTTGGGAAGGAATTGCTGTGTGTGAGGGTGGGCAGGCCCTGGCCCAGGGTGCCCAGAGCAGCTGTGGCTGTCCCTGGATCCCTGGCAGTGTCCAAGGCCAGGTTGGACATTGGGGCTTGGAGCAGCCTGGGATAGTGGAAGGTGTCCCTGCCCATGGCAGGGGTGGGGACTGGATGAACTTTGAGCTCTCCTCCCACCCAAGCCATTCTCTGATTCTGTAATGGCAAGTTAGAGGTGTATGATAGGTCACTTAAATGGAGTTGTACCAGGCCAAAAGCAAGACTCCCATTGTTGTCCTCTCATTCCAGGCCAAGCAGTGGGGCTGGACACAGGGCCGGTGGCCCAAGAAGAGTGCAGAGTTCTTGCTGCACATGCTGAAGAATGCAGAGAGCAACGCTGAGCTCAAGGTGGGTGTTACAAAGTGTTGGTGTCATGGTGTGTGTCAGCACCCCTGGCCTGGGTGTTGCTGACATGGAGAGGCACTTCCCACCTGCTTTGTCCACAAAACTGAGTTGTGTGGAGGCTTTGGTGTGGCTCCCTGTTTTAAAGCTGTGTATGTGTGTTCTTCAAGATAAAATGGCACCAACAGTTGTTTGCAGGGAAAAGCTAAATGAAAAATTGTTCACACAGAAGGGCTGTTTAAAATCTGTGAAACTGAAATCTGCAGATTCTTGGTCAGTTTGTATCTTTGTTACAGTGCTTAATTTGGTTGCTTTGTTGGCAGTTGTTGGAGTAACAGGTGACACCTTTAAGTAACCACAAAATAACCATAAGCAAGGAGCCAGCAGCACAATTCTGAATTATGTGTGAGGGGTGTGATTTTGATTGGTGCTTGCTTTGGTAAGTCTTCATGACACCACCTAGTTCAGCAGTTCATTGGTAAAACCTTGGAAAACCCTCAGCTCCGTGATATCACCAAGATTGGCTGTTCCAGTTTCAGCAGTGGTGTCTGGGGTGATTACTCACATTTTTGTTGCAGAGATGATTAATTTGAAGATGAAAATGGGTTACAGGTTTTATTCCTTGCCAGGGCCTCGATGTGGATTCCCTGGTCATCGAGCACATCCAGGTGAACAAGGCTCCCAAGATGCGCCGGCGCACGTACCGGGCACACGGCAGGATCAACCCCTACATGAGCTCCCCGTGCCACATCGAGATGATCCTCACGGAGAAGGAGCAGATCGTGCCCAAGCCAGAGGAGGAAGTTGCCCAGAAGAAAAAGGTACTGCATGTGGTGTGCTCCATTCCTGTAAGGAGTGCTGAGTGTCTGGCAGAGAGAGGGGTTGCTGTGATGACCATCTTAGGACACCTTTGGAATACCCATGAAAAAAATTTAGGTCTTTCTGAGCAACCCCATTTTTAAATTTTTAACAGAATATTAAGCACTTAAGAACACTTTAAGAACCACTTTTTTTGTTGCACAGGGGGTTTGTTCTTTCCTCCCTCATAACAGCCACAGCATTCCCAGTCTGCATGTGTGAACCTGGGGTGTGTGCAATAAAATGAGTTGAATTTAGCGCCTGCGAGCAATGTAGTGCTTGTAGGGACTCCTCTTCATGTGCAGGTGTGATGAGTGTCATTCATTAGGGAATTCCCAACAGTTCTCAGCACTTGGAGAGGATGACTTTGGCATGTTTTGGGAAGCTCTTGTCTCATTTCACCACTTTCTTCTTTCTGTGTTTGTTTCCCAGATCTCCCAGAAGAAGCTGAAGAAGCAAAAGCTAATGGCTCGGGAGTAAATCTGCATGGACAGATGTACATAAATAAAATTTTAAAATTTGGATTGATTCTGTTGCTCTGCTGTGAGTTCTGACCTGGCACTGGGCGTTGCTGTGGAACAAAGGCAGTGAATATTACACAGGCATAGATTGGTTTGGCTGGGAAGAGATTTTGAAGTACATCCAGTTTCACTTCATGGGCAGGGACCCCTTCCATTCTCCCAGTTTGCTCCAAGACCCAGTGTCCAGCCTGGCCTTGGGCACTGCCAGGGATTCAGGGGCAGCCACAGCTGCTCTGGGCACCCAGGGCCAGGGCCTGCTCACCCGCACAGCCAGAAATGCCTTCCCCGTACCCGCCCGAGCAGCCGGGCCGCCGTTCCCGCGGGCAGCCGGGGCCGTCCCGCGGCTCCCCCGCCTTCCGAC
>VZTN01028703.1:311249-335834 GCA_013400515.1 Erpornis zantholeuca
TGCCGCTTGCCATTGGCCGGCAGCGCCGCCCCGGAAGCGCGGGTCCGTTCCGGTGCGGGCGCAGGTGGGTGCGGAGCGCCGGGAGCAGGGAGCGATCGATCCCTTCCCCACATCCTACCGCGCCCCGCCCGCCGCTGCCGCTCCGCGCGTGCCCGGTAGCACCGGTAACCCGGGGCGCACGGGTGTACCGGCCCCAACCGCCCTCGGAGAGCAGAACGGCAACGCCTGACATAAGTCAGCCTCCCAGTCTAGCTCGTCCTCTATGGAGAACGGGGAAAAAACGGCGTTTTTGCCCTTGTAGCGTTTTCCAGCCGCTGGGAGCAAAGCCCTGCCGAGCCGAGGTTTGCCCGTCAGCGTTTTCCGTGATGGCCCCGCGCGTGGGGGCTCACAGAAACCAGCAACAAAATAACCTGCCGGTTAAAGTCTGACCACCTTCTTATTCTTCTTTTTTTCCTTTTTTGTCCTTTCTTCCTTGCTAACCAGGTGGCGGAGCATCACCAAATCGCAGGAGGAATTCATCAGGACGGTGTCTCACTCTGATCCCAGGGATCGCTGGTGCATCCGGCAGAGGTAGGGATGATTTTTTGGTGAGGAATCTTCACAGGAAGCAGCTGCAGAAACAACACAACACGAGCTGTTCCCCTAGAAAAGAGCGTGGAGGACCAGCACACAGGGAATGGCTTCCTAGTGCCAGAGGGCAGGGAGAGATGGGATCTTGGGAAGGAATTGCTGTGTGTGAGGGTGGGCAGGCCCTGGCCCAGTGTGCCCAGAGCAGCTGTGGCTGTCCCTGGATCCCTGGCAGTGTCCAAGGCCAGGCTGGACAGGGCTTGGAGCAACCTGGGATGGTCGCAGGTGTCCCCGCCCATGGCAGGAGGGTGGCAGGAAATTATCTTGAAGGTCCCTTCCAACCCACATAATTCAGTAATGATTCTACAGCCTGAGGTGTTTCCTCCAACCACTTTCTTCACCTACTGGATGAATCCGTAACATTTTGCTGGAAATTTAATATTTAGGGATTTCTGGTGGAAAGAGCATCTGAATTATTTTTTTTAAATAAGTTTAAAGGATTAACTCATTTGTGTTAATATGAGATTCCACTCAGACTTCAGAGAGCAGGTTTAAGCTGTATTTAAAGCAGCCAGAATAGAACCTGGAATTACTCAGCTGGAAACTTATGTTTTTCCAGAGGGCTAAAAATCTTCAGGATAGCTTAAAAAAAACCAAACCAAAACTGGTCTGTAGTGAAGTGTGCACATCTGTCTTTTCGTTCTCCATCTTGGAAAGCTTTTGTTTTGCTTCTTGGTGTGAGAATTGAGATGTCAGCAGCTCTGAGAGAGGGACTGTGAAGGGCAAAGTTGTGTGGCAGCAGAGTATGTCTAATATATTGCTCATCAGCACTGGCAGGGACAGGTCTGGCTCTAATTAACTGCTTCCTCTCCCAGTTGTACCTCTCTGCCCCCTTGCTTTGCTTTTCTGCCTTTTTTTTTTTTTTTTAGCATAGACTGCAGGGTGCCAATTTTGAAGACTTCTGCAGTTTCAGAGAGAGGGGATGGTTCATTTTCTAGTAGTGAATGGGGTTGGTGTGGGATCAAGTGAGGCCAGGAGGAAGAAAGTAACCCATATTGTATTTCTCTCAAATCCTGACTGGATTCTCTTCCCTTCTCCCACTGTTCTGCCCTTCAGTGGTAGCAACCCACTGAATGGGTTGGCTTCCTGCTGTCTAATTTCTCCTTAACTAAAAATGGATTAAGCAAAACAAACCCTTTGGACTCCTAATATAGCAAGAACTGGGCTTATATCTGCAGCTTGCTGCTTAAACTGTTTTTGTATGGTTTAATCAAAAACTCTTATTTCCTGAATTTGTTTTTCTTAGTTGTATCTGTAGGAGTGATGAATTAATAGCAAATTGGTTTGGGTTTTTTGTTAAAAGGGCAAGAATGTTCCCTTTGCTGGAGATTTTGTAACATTGGAAGACACAGCATTTTTTAAACTTTAACAGCTAATTTGTAATTAAGGAATAATCTATGTTTGAGTATCAACTCTGTTTTTTATTCATTATTTAAATACCGCCCTTGGCTTGCAGCACACAAACACTGCCACCCTACGCTGTTTTCTCCCCCCCTCACCATCTTTGCCCAGCACAGGAGGGAGCCATGGTGTGCATTCCATGCATCGTGATCCCTGTTCTGCTCTGGCTCTACAAGAAGTTCGTGGAGCCCTACATCTACCCCGTGATCGCGCCCCTCCTCAACCGCATGCGCTGCAAGAAGGCTGTGCAGGAACCAGCAGATGCTGGGTCAGCAGGCTGCTCTGGCGACCCTCAGGGACCTTCAGCCACCACAGAAGACCAGGAGGATGGATCTGGAAGCCATAAAGTAAGATTAATTCACCCAGCTAACTGGGGAAGCTCCAGGATGAGCCACCCAGTGGTAGTGCGGGGCAGGCACCACAGGAGGGTGAATAGTTGGGTGTATTTGCAAACATGCTGGGGGTTATTTTCTTAGAAACAGCAGTTACCACTGTCGAGCCAGCTAGAAATAATTGCTTCAATAATTGCTTCCTATCCCTCTGGTCTCGGAGGGATAGGAATTGTGCCCATGTCCTGAAACAGCTTAATTAGTTTTTTTGTTTGTTTTTTTAAAGACTGGCTGTTCTTTCAGAGAAGAAAAAAAGTTAAATATTTGGTAAATCACAACAGATGTATGAAGCAGAACTTTAAAGCAGCCCCTTTCTTCAGCCAGCTCTGCCAGTTGTAATGGGGGAAGATGCTTAGTGCATGTAAATTATGCTTTTATTATTTGTCTTCTATCAAAATGCAAGGACTTGTAAATGTTGTCACTGCCCTCATTCCTCCCTTCCCCCTGAAGCCATAATTATTTGTAAATCTACACAGACACCACCACTTTTGGTTCTTTCTCCGTATTTCTTCACAGATCTTCACTGGCCTTGCTTATAAAAGCCATTTTTGTCACCAGCTGTTCCTGGTTTAGGTGTGAAGTTCTAATTTGACATCCCATTAATGACTCTGTTTTATTTGCAGTCTGAAAGCAATGGTGTTGCAAATGGAAATGCTGCAAAGAGATCCACGGCAGTTTATGACAAGAAAACAGCTTAAAGGAGTTAATTCCTGAGGATTTTATTCCCTCATCTCCAGTATGAACTGCTGATATTTCTCTCACTTTGGGACTTTTTTCTTTGCACATTTTAGCTGAATAAAATCTTCATTGCCTGCAGGAGAGAGTCTCTTTTGCCACTAAAATGGCAGCTGGCTAATTTGTTGATTTAAAATATTTGAGAGCTGAAGTTCTTGTATTTTTCTCGCTGGAACTACTGTTCATCTCCCATCAGTTTGGTGTGATTAGAGTTTAGGTTAAATAACTTACATTTAGCTTCCATAGATAATTTATTTGTATCTTAGCATCTTGATGTCATTAAGTGCTAGTGCAATACTTGAGGTTTTCACCTTAAAGGCTTTATCTGTTCTTGGTGAAGAACTGTGGACTGCATTACAACAACAAAAGCTCATAGTTTATCTATGAAGAGTTTAGATTTTTCATGCCAGATAAATGGATGAGCTAAAGGAGTTATGCTACATACAAAATTTTCTTAGCTTACTAAAAGCAGAAGGTCTCGATGTGATATTTCCATTAATTATTTTCCTTGAAATATTGTCTTTTTTTTCCTGAAGAGGAGCAGCAGAGTCATGATGCAAGAGAATGTTGCTTTATGTAATTTTGTAGTGATTTAAAATGGTGCCATTCTGGCTTTAAAAAAAAACCCCAACGTACAACAAAACATCTCTAACATGCTTGTGGAATTTTAATTGTAATAAACCAGGATTTTATTTAAAAATAAGTCGCTTCATACAATTATTACACAGAATCACAAAATTCTTTGGCTTCAGAGCTATAAACACCTCAAGTGGTGACAAAATCTTTGGAAACTTGGAGACAGGGCCCAGGCAGAAGGAGATCCCAAAATAACTGAGTTCATGGTAAAGTGAACTGGGAAAGCTTTGCCTCCTCCTGGGAAGATGGATTCTGATGCTGACTTGCATCCCAACTGTAAAGGGTTTTAAGTGTCCCTGTGCATAGTAAAGAATAATGTGATAATTCCTGCTTTTTCCTGTCTGCCAAATCAGAGAGCTCTTTAAAAGATTCAAAATGAAACCATTCCAGCAGTTTTGGATTGCTCTTTATGATTTAATTTCCCTAAACTCCTCCCTCAGGCAGGCCTGAAAATGCACCTTTTTATACAGACAGTCCTTGAACTGTCACCATGGTCCAGTCTTGTTCTTGTGACTGTGATTTCTCTCACCAGATAATTCATTACTCTGGTATCTAATTTTGCCCACCCAGTGCCTGTGATGAGGTGCCTCATTCCTGCCAGTGCCTTCTTTGGTCAGAGCTGGTGTGAATCGATGTGCAGCATTCACAGATGTGCCCCTGTAGCCACAGCCTTGGCTTTGCAATGAGCTCAGTCACAGACACCTCCATGTGAGACCTTGATTAATGATGTTTGCTCCCCTTAATGAGTGAGTCTGTTCGGACCTGAGTTTGGAATTGCTCTTTAACCAGCTCTTACCTCATCTTTGGAACATAACCCCCCCAAAGGATCAGAGTATCACAGCTTTCTCCTAGATAAGTGAATCCCAGGGTCATTTAGGTCGGAAAAGACCATCAAATCCAACCTGTGACCAATCCCTACCTTGTCACCAGCCCAGAGCTCTGACTGCTACATCCTGTCATTCCTTGGACACCTCCAGGGGTGGCCACTCTGTGCCAAGGCTTGAGCACCCTTTCCATGGGGAAATTCCTCCTCACGTCCACCCTGAGTCTCCCCTGGCCCAGCCTGAGGCTGTTCCCTCTCCTCCTGTCCCTGTTCCCTGCCAGCAGAGCCTGACCCCCCCCGGCTGCCCCCTCCTGTCAGGGACTTGTGCAGAGCCACAAGGTCCCCCCTGAGCCTCCTTTTCTCCAGCCTGAGCCTTTCCCAGCTCCCTCAGCTGCTCCTGGGGCTCCAGCACCTTCTCAGCTCTGTTCCCTGCCCTGGACATGCTCCAGCCCCTCCATGTCTCTCTTGTCTTGAGGGACACAGGATTGGAGATGCCTCAGTCACGTCTGGTCCAAGCTGCAGCATTGCAAGAGCTAAACAAGAATACATGTTCTGACATCCTGAGCATTGCTGAAGAGATTGTCCCTTCCATGATGTTTTAGTATGTTGGGCATCTCATAAACAGGCCATAGTTGTAGAGTATATCCTCCTCTAAACAGCTGTGAACACAACAAAGAGTAGAGCAAGAGCTTTAGTGGGGCTCCTTTAATATGTAAATATATTCAGTGAATTTATGAAGTCTGCATAATTAATTTTTTTTAGTTATTTAGGATATTTTTACAGAAGGAAGTGCATCACACAGCAACAAAGAAAATAAAGTGCACAGTAAATCAGACTGCAGGCTTCACCAGGCTTCCAGCTGTGTGCCTGCACTGTATTTAAACACCAGGCCTTCTGAAAAAAACATGAAAACAGGCAGATAATGCAAGTAAGATTACACATTTATGCTCTCTGGAATGGTGTTCTACTGCTTTTATTAGCTGCAGTTAAACCCTAAAGTGAGCAATCCACATCACAAAACTTTCTGTATGAGGCACTTCACTGGATGTCCTGTCAGGAGATTTGTATTGTAGCTCTTCCACTCTTGTTCTTTTTCAAGAACAGGTCAATAATCCTGTCGTGAATAATCCTGTGTTGTGAATAGTTAAATAAAAATCAAGTGAAAGCAAAAGTCCAAGCCTGGGCAGGAGTGCAGGAGACCATCTGCTAGGACTCAAAGGAGCACACAAAGCCTTCTTTAAGAAAAATAAGCAGTCAGAAATAAAGAAAATCCTCACGTGAGAGAATAATATCTATCAAGTGAGTTGAATTTAACTGAGAAAATTCCCATGTGCTTGTTACTTGCTAAAAACAAGATTTATAAAAGGTTTAGGCACCTGATGGTGGCATGTGGACATCTACCACAATTTCCTGGACCATGTAGCAGCTTTGTTTAAACCGAAGACTTTTAGAAAATTTCAGAGTTGGCATCTTTAGGGGACCACAGTACTGAAAACTAGTCCTAAGCTCTTCAGCATTAAACCTGTCTGGCTTTATTTAAGTACTACTGAGGAAAGATCAATAAATCAATATTTGAAAAACCATCATTCAAATAAACTAATTTCAAGTAGTTTTCTTAATGGGAAGGTCTAAATGGGATGTGGTACCTTCTGTGTGTTGCACAAGTGGCTGGATGCCAAGAAGTGAATTGAAAAACATATTTTAAAAAATACAAGTATATGCCCAAAACTTTTAAATAAAAATTAATTAATTTTATGTTTCTGATTATTTTGATCGGCCTGATCCTGAAAGGAAATTCTAGTGTATTAAATTGCACATAATCAGCTGCTAAGAGTGTCTAAACTGGCAATAAAGTTAAATTCTGATCTAATGACAGTAACGCAATATGCTGTTATTACCCAGATGTAGCAATCATGTCCCAGCTGAATTCTGGGAGCTGTTGGGCATGCTGCTGAGCTTCAGTCTTCAGAGTCACTCCTTCATGATTTCTGTAAAATGCAGAACATTATTGCTGAAAAAACAGTGGCTTCAGAGGTTGCAGGTAAAGGAAATGAAGAGAAATTTAATTTACACTTAGGTTACCTAAATCTCCTTCAGTGAGAAATAATTCTGTTTCATTAAACTGCCTAAGACGTGGAAGAAGGGATTATCTTCCTTGTGCAGTTTCCTGTTTGATAGAGCATGCTTGCTGAACCAAATCATATTTTGGTTGTAACAGACTGTCATTATTCCTGTTTGCAGCAAAGCTGGCTGCAGAAATTTAATTGAAAAGGTCCAGAAGGCTGTGTTCGCCACGGTGATTCTTTTGTGCTAGAAATGCTTTTAGATAATAGTGCTGTATCTTTCTTTCACTGTTGTTTTAGAATCATAGAATGGTTTGTGTTGGAAAGGGCCTTAAATCTCATCCCCCCTGCCATGGGCAGGGACACCTTCTGCTATCCAAGGTTGCTCGAAGCCCTGTCCAACCTGGCCTTGGGATGACAATGAAACATAAATTGACATGTCGTGAATAGGTGTGTTTATACACACACAGATGTAGCCATGCTTGTCTTCGGTGTGGGGATTGCTCTACAACTCCTTTTTTTTGGCACACCAAAAGAAAATTGCCGTGCTGTTGAGCACACACCACCTCTTTGGCTGCAGCCATTCCTATCGAACACTGTGTGAACACCAGGACAAGCCCCATACCAGGACTGTTGCTGTAACGTGGCAATGTTTACGCAGGGCTACACCCCACTTGTGCTGTTTGCAGACATGCTGTTGGCATGCACAGCCCAGGGATAGGGGTGTGTAAGAGCCCTGCTGGGGATTTGCTGTCACATACACCAGATGGAATGTGGAAATAAACTCAGGACTACATCAGGAAGGGTTTCCCGTTGTCTTGGTTTGAGACAAAACCCAGGGGAGAAATATCCCCCGATAGAAAGCAGGATTTCAACCACCCCTCCCCCCACCAGGTTCGGGAAAAAGAAATATTTCCTCGGAGGAAAATGAAGAGGGAAAAACTATTTATTTAACAAAACACATAGAGAAAGAAAAAACCAAGAAATGATAAATAATGCTAAACAATAAAAAACTGCTTGGGAAAGGGAAGGGAAAAAAAAACCTGAAGAAGTCCTTCCAGCTTTGATCTTTCTCGCTGAGTCAAACTGGGGAATTTCCCCCCCCCACCAAACCAGTGGAGAGGATCCACAGAGGGAAGCCGATTCTCCCAGTGAGGTCTTCCGAGGTTCTGATGCTCCAAGTCCAGAAGAAAAAGAGAAACCAAAGTCCCAAAAAGAAGGAAGAAAAAAACTTCTTCTCTCTCTTCCGCTCGAAGGAAAAGAAGAAAAAACCGAGACGAGAGAAAAAAAAAAACTCTTGCCAGCCAGCGTCCCCCACACCTGACCTTGAACAAAGATTCCTGTGGACTGTTTTTTTTCCTCCCCTCTCAGGCACAGACAGGCATAAAATTCACTTTCTGGGCATAAAGCAGACGATATAGGATATATCATACACCATAAAAATCACCCCAAGACACCCGTTTAAAGAGCCAGCGGGTACTTTGGAATCTGCTGTTGATGGCACAAACCCCGCTTTAGAGATGAAGGTTATCCTTGGACAAGAAATGATTTAAAGCAGCATGAGGGCAGGATGGAGCTTGGTAAATCATCCAACCTTCAGGCATTCATTGTTGGTTCCATTTTCTGGGCTTACCTCATGTCCCACTGAAAAGTGGGATGCAGAGTAGACAATCAGAATGAACCCCAGAATAATTGGGTGGGAAGGAAGCTTAAAGCTCATATTTTCCAAACCCTTGCCATGGGCAGGGACACTTTCCACTGTCCCAGGGTGCTCCAAGCCCTGTCCAACCTGCCAGGAATTCAGAGGCAGCCACAGCTGCTCTGGGCACCCTGGGCCAGGGCCTGCCCACCCTCACACACAGCAATTCCTTCCCAAGATCCCATCTCTCCCTGCCCTCTGGCACTGGGAAGCCATTCCCTGTGTGCTGGCCCTCCAGGCCTTGTCCCAAGTCCCTCTGCAGCTCTCCTGGAGCCCCTTTAGGCCCTGCCAGGGGCTCGGAGCTCTCCCTGGAGCCTTCTCTTGTGCAGGTGAGCAGCCCCAGCTCTCCCAGGCTGGCTCCAGAGCAGAGAGGCTCCAGGCCTGGCAGCATCTCCGTGGCCTCCTCTGGGCTGGCTCCAGCAGCTCCAGCTCCTTGTGCTGTTGGAGCCCAGGGCTGGGGCAGCTCTGCAGGTNGCCGCCGACTCTGCCACCGACCTCGGGCCCAGGGCACGGACGGTAAGCGCGGCCTCGGCGGTGCCTTCGAGGGGCATGGGCGACGAGAGGACCCGGCGGGCGCCGGCTCCGAAAGGGGACCCCGAGATCCCCCGGTTGCCCCGACGTCACCGTCCCCTCGTGGCGCGGGCCTGTGTCGCGATAGATGAAGGGATGCCTTGCGTAATTCGACACCGGCGCTGCGCAGAGTTGCCGGGGCACCGGCACCCGCCGTGTCCGCGTCGGCGCTGGGGCATCTCCAGGGATCCTTCACAGGGTTCCTGGGTTGTACCTGTGTCCCTTAGGGATCCAGGAATCGATCCCTTGCTGGGTCCCCTGCATGTCCTTGTGTCCCTTACGTGTCCAAGGATCCCTGCCAGGTTTCCCAGGATGTGCCTGTGTCTCTTTACTCAGATCTTTAGTGCTCCCTGACAGGGATCCTGTGATCCCTCAGAGTTACTGGGATGTCCCTGTGTCCCTTTAAATGCGCCCAGGACTGGAAAGGCAGAGATTCATACCCATATTTTTCTTTCGTGCTCTTAATGATATTTGTTTTTCATGATTAGATGATAAATTGACTTATTTTCCATCCCGTTCTTGAGAACCAGAGGCTTTTCTAGTGCTCTGCAGGATGTCAAATTTTTTTGGGCTCACTTTGCCTCCTCACTTATACCACATTGTTTTCATATTTATGAATGATAGTATTTATCAAAAGTGAGGCATATTTTAGTTTAAAATTGAATTGGTATCTTGCCTTAGTTGCCAGGCTTTGTATTACGTCATACGCCTTCATGCCAAACACTGTTTGTTTATTTATTTATTCTTTTTAATCTCCTGTGCTGGGTGTAGGGAGTTCAAGGGGCTGTAATCTGATTTTTTCCCTCTCCTGTGCAAAGGGATAACGTTCTGGGCTGCAGTTCTAATCATTGTAGGTATTTGCAGAAGTAAGTAAGCTGTTGGTATTTCCATCACGGATCACTTCTGGAGTGCAGGAGAGCAGAAAAAGGCTCCCGGATGGTTGGGTCCAGTGTCCCAACACAGGGTTGTGTAACCCCACGTTGTGTCAATTCCCAACTGAAAAACGTTCAAGGTGCTCCAGTTGGGGCAACTGAAAAATTGCCATTGCTCCTTAGATTGCCAGGAGCTCGGGAAGGCCTCATGCCGTCCTTCCCAGGGGCTGTTTTCCCTTTCCATTGCTGCCGCATCAGCAGAGGGCCATCGACAGCCTGGGAAATGATGAACCCAGCTCAGGACTCACACCTGGCTGAAACATCCCTCAGCTCCTCCTCTTCCAGTCCTGTGCTGGTGTTTTACTAGCAGATCTTAAAATACTGCGTATTTACTGCTAAATCACTAAAAAAAATATTTATAGCAAATTATTGCTACACTCTGGTGCTTTCTTCCAGTGATTTTATCTGGGAGTAATAGGAAGATTCTGAGATCATAGAATCCCAGGCTGGTTTGGGTGGGGAAGGACCTTAAGGATCATCCCATTTCAGCCCCTGCCATGAACAGGGACACCTTCCACTGGACCAGGTTGCTCCAAGCCCTGTCCAGGCTGGCCTTGGACACTTCCAGGGTTGGGGCAGCCACAGTTGCTCTGGGCAACCTGTGCCACCCTCACAGCAGGAGTTCCATCCCAAAATCTAATCCACACCTGCCCTTTGGCAGTTTCCATCATGCTATGTTTTGAAGATGTTAAGATGTTTTTAACATGCTAATGACTGACAAAAGTCACTGAAAAGCAAGAAGTCCTGTTTGGTGGCTGATGAACTGATGTCAGAGTAGATGATTAATGATTTTAACAGTATTTTTCAAAGTGTATTCTCTAGAGTGGAAAGTCTATTCCACCTCAAAGTAATCCCGCACCCTGGCAAGTATAATTTAATTTGCAGTAGATCCTGAAGATGGGTGATATAAATCATGATGTGTAATATAATATAAAATTATTATGCATACAAAACAGATTTGTCTTTCTGCCTAACATGCGTTTTTATGCTGTAGATAGATCTTCACCCATGAGAAACTTTAAAAGCAGAGACAAATAATCCTGTTGCAAAAGTATGGTTAATGCTCAAATTGTGGAAGAGTACAGATACCAAAATAGTTGTATAAGCTTCGAAATATGTCAAAATATACCAATATTGAAACAAATGTGGGCCTTTTGATGAACATCTGAGCATCTGTTTGAAGCTTAAAAGTGGTTTAATTATCTTTTAGAAACATGGCTTTGGCCATTAGGCAAGTTTTACTTATGTCTGATAGCGAAAGACGGAGAAAAGTTTTCTGTATAACAGTAGTCTTAACATCCCTTCCATATAGAAGCTACTTGATTTATTAAGTTACGCAGGTTTATTTTGACTTGTGTTAACCAGCTGTCCATTTTAATAATGGTAGAAACAGTGAATTACTTCTAATTTGTTTTTAGGTAGGTATACTGAGGTTTTTTTAAAAAAATAGAGGGAAGGAACAAAGTCATCAAAACATTCTCATATTGAACAAAATTTCCAACACTATAATCCTTTATAGATTGGTGTAAAATCAGGGAGTTGGTGTAAAACTGGTTTTCAAGCCATTGCTGTATTTGTGGTAATAAAAGTCTCTTTTTGCCCCCTGGAAGAAGGTAAGGTCAAAACAGCAGCATTGGTTCTGATGTGCACTATATTCTTAAGCTGTAAAGTCAGGTCTCAGTATGGGTTGTGCATATTCTTGATTTGTTTTTTTTTGGGCTCCATATCCCTTTGATATTCTTGTTTAAAGTTCAGTTTGTTGTTCTCATTTTATAGTTCCAGCACACCTGTCCTGGCTGGCAGCAGGAATCTCACTGGTGAGAGCAAACAAAACCTTTACAGAAATACCTGCCCACTGCAAAGAGTGGAGATAGTATTTGAATTTTCACTTCTTGAAACTTTTGAAAAATGTGTTATTTACCTGTAATAGTTTTGTAGCAGGTGTAGAGCCTTTTACACAGAAATTACAAGGTGTGCTTGACCCAGCCTTCTTCTCTTCTGACAGTGTTTACTAATTGGATTAAAGAATTTATTTCTGCATGTACTCCAAAAACAGTAGCTGCATTTGAGTGCTGACCTTTTCTTGGGGTGTTGGAATGGAAGAGTAAGGATAGAGGCAACTTATTTTATAATTAATTTTTTTTATATTTCTCCTCACACCACCTTTCCTCCCTTATGTGATAGAATGTTGTTGTAAAACTGATGCTATTATTCTGCTCTCAGATGGATAGGCTTGGTGCAGTATGTATTTTATAACATATTTTGTAGGAATTTCAACAGAAAAGTGATCTTTATATTTTTTGTAGCTTTAAATTTTAACTCTTGATAAATTTTATATATATACAGGCTTTTGAGTCTTCAGGGAGATTTGGGAGTGTAACCACCATCACTAAAATGAACGGAATTGAGTACTCTTTAATTGATCCTGTGGGATTTTGTATTAATGGACTAGAGATATGTTTTGTTGCATAAATTCCTTTGTATGTAAATTGGACAAAAAATCCTTAAATGTGATAAATGCTTATTTAGCTAAAAGTTATATAGGAGGTCTCTGAAGTTCTTAACAGAAAGGCATTTGTGAGATTCATGTGCAGGTTTCAGCAAAAGCTTCCTCAAGAGGTTTGACATGTACCTGCTGCCATGCCCTGATAAAACACAGTGACTGAGGGGATAGAAGACCAAAAGCTTCATACAGATTGGTTGTGTCACTGTTGGGTATGTGCTAATGGAAAGGCCAGTACATGTTGGGTGGAAATATGGTAACTTTGGGGTTTAGTTTGCCACGAGCCTGTATTTGCTTATTGGTGTTCAGGGCCATCAGGTAACATTTTAATATTTTTTAGAGCACTTTGTATCAGAAGTTTCTGATGTGAGGTGAAAGATTGGAATGGCATTTTTGTGTAAATTTTTTTTGATCTCTTATAACTTTAGAGAAAAGCAATTCGAGCAAGGTTGGTTTTTACCTCCTATGAGTCAGTAGTTCCAGTTCAGGACAAGGCTTTGAAGGTGACTAGTAGTTCACTTGAAATAAGGTATTTTGAGATTAGTAATGGGGCATCTCCTTATCAAAATTAGTAGATTTGGTGATTAAAAATTAGAGTGAGTGACCAGTAACCTGGAGGTTAGAGATTATATGTTATTGTAAAGAGAGTATGAAAATGTGTTAGTTTTCTGAGACGGCACTGAGGAACAAGATCAGTACATCTTAGTTTCATTTTTAGAATTTAGATTTTCATTTTTCTGTCATCTCCTTTCAGAACACCTTATTAAAATGTGACAAACTGTGTAGGGTGAGCTGTCAAAGACAATAGCATCCCTTGTTGAGCAGTTTGGGGAAGCACCATGACATCCGGGCTCACTCACATCCGAATTCTTCTCCTTGAAATACTCTGCCTCACCATGAAGGTTTTGAAAAATCCCATCTTCAGTTGTGAGCAGAACAACTGTCCGGTAGGTGGGATATGAAGGAAGCAGATTGTGCTCTTCAGAATTAGGCTTTTATTGATGACTGACTCCCACGAAAATGTTGTGGAAAAGGAACTGGAGCAGAAACACAGCATTGTCACTTTCAGCTGCTTACCTTCTCTGTGAGGGGCTTATTTGCCTGCAGTAAATCTATCAAAATTAATCACTTTGCTATGTGCAAGACTCTTCAGGCTTCAGTGGAACCCAGAAGGACCATACTGCTGTCACTGCACTGATGCTTGATTCAGGTTCTTGCTGTGGAAGGGGAAGGCACACGAACAGAGCAGGAGAACCGAAAGAGATGCTGTGTTTGTTCATCCAGCTGAGTAAACAGTGAGCAAGTCAGATAATTTATGTTGAGAGCTGCGTAAACACATTAAGATGTTGGGGTTTTATTATTGTTTTGCATTATGGGGACCGCTTCATGATTCTGTTGCATTTCATACTGCCATCCAAAGGTGCTTCTGTCCTAATGGGCTGAGCTTTACAGGAAGATGTTTTGGTATCTGGTGAATAGTGTGTCCTGGGCTGCTGCAAAGATAGGTTAGAGAATTGTATTATGATCCCTGACAGTGATGTCTTGGGTTTTAACTATTACATTTTTCAAATCCTGTACTGCCCAGTGTGTAACTCTGAAGTTTCTCATAGCCTGTTAGCTGCTGCTCTCTCATGCTAGATAGACATAACAGAGCCTCTCTAGCCTGCTTTCCAAGGACATTTTGACTGTCCTAGGTCCAAAAAGTATAAACCGAAAGCCTCTGGGAGGGTGGCAAGCTTGGGGAAATTGCATCATTAACTGAAGTTTTAATTGGAGAATTAACTCTGATATGCAAATGAATCAAACTTACAAAAGTGTGAAGAACTTGTGACCTGCTGTCCATCTTGGGATCCATCTCAGAAGTAGCCTCTGGCCTGGCCAGGGTGTACCTTTGAAGGCCCTTCAAATAAAAACCTACTTTGTTCCATTATTTCTTTCTAGTCTTGGTTTTTAGGTGGCCACTTCAGGCATCAACAGTAGCCATCAAACTTGGTAGTGTCTGAAAAGCAGTGGGTAGAGGAGAGACACAGGATTATCTAGAAAGCTGTGAGGGATGGTATTGGCCCCCAAGCTGCAAAGATAGACCCCTTCATGATCAGCTAAGGTTCTCTGAAAGAGCTCATATTTTGTATTTTTCACGAAAGCAGTTTACCTTTCTGCTACCTTTCACAAAACTGGAGTTTTTGTGGTTTTTTTGGGGATTTTTTTGGGAGAGTTTTTTGGGTATGTCTGAACAGTGAAATTTTACCCACTCCATTTACTTAAAGTCTGAAAAGTAAATGGGGTGGGTAAAGGGAACTGGAGAAAGGAGTGAAAGGAGTGGTTGCCAAAAAGGCAGTAGAAAAGGGGAGGAAAATTACAAATCAGTGTAAAGTAAAATGAGCAGGAACAGTCTTTCCTGCGTAACTCATTAACTTAAAAACAGTAGGAAACTTTTTTAATTGGTCACAAAGGATGCATTTATTCCATTCTGAAATCTCCCAGGCTGCTTGGTTTTGGCTAACTTGTGTAGCAGAGAAGGTGAATTCTTAACAGTGGTTTAATAGTGTTTGAAGATTGCTAGGCATTAAGTTATAGCTGGAATATTTTGACTAATTAACATACTTTCAAAACAAAGACTATTTAAAATGGCAAAAATCCCTAAAGTCTGAGGATTGTAAAGATCCCTTTTACCGGCATGAATTGTTATTGCCAGGTATTTCTGCATCATTAGTTTTGCTTAGCAAAATCTTACCAATTTAATTGGTAAAACCAAAATTCTTGCAGTTTTGTATGAAAACTAGTGAATGATCTCCTGGTATGAATGAAGTATTTGCATAACTGCATTTTGTCTCTGTAGAAAGATGAAATCTAATTTCTTGGGATTTTTTTTCAGCCTTGATAACAGCAGCAAAACTTCCCCAAAACAATTCCCAAAGTAGTGCAGGTGAATAAATACTTAATGTGCCTGGAAAATTGCAAAGTTGCTCAGAGAAATTGTGGCTGCCCCATCTGTGGAAGTGTTCCAGGTCAGGTGGGATGGGACTTGGGGCAGCCTGGGATAGTGGAAGGTGCCCCTGCCCATGGCAGGGGTGGAATGAGATGGGCTTTAAAGGTCCCTTCCAACACAAACCATTCTATGAATCTATGAAATATTACTGAACATGAATGAGTAGTCAGAATTCATGTGGACAGTAAAATTAGAATATTGGAGCTGAACAATACATAGTGTTAATATAACTTCTGTGTTTTGTGGAGAATGATGAATAAATATATTGCAGTAGTGTCATAATTCTGTGGCAAGCATTATGTTAGGATTTTGTGGGATGCTTTAATGTCTCTAGGGTGAAAGATGGTCTGAAACCTGCAGTTCTTGATACAAACAGGAATCAGCCAAAAACCTCAGTGCAGTGCTTTGGTGATACTGAATGAGCAGCATTACGTCTCATCTTCCCATCTTTACAATGATTCTAGCTGCTTTGCTTGGAAGGAAAACTATCTCCATTTGCTTTAGTTCATAAAGCTGCAAATTATAAAGGTAACCAGAGTCCTGCTATGTATGGAAATGAATTTTAGTTAGGTTTTCAAATGTTTTCAATATTTTCATATTGGTTGTGTTAAAGTGGTTGTGTTAAAGACCCAACTTAGTGACCAGATCTCAGATGACATTTAAAATCATATGTATGACCACCTCAGATTCTTAAACTTTAAAACAGCCATTTAAAAAAAATCCCATGGCTATATGTAATCTAAATTATTCAATTTGTCTGCAGACTCAGCCAGACTATCATGGCAAGCATAGTTTTGGAAAGGGAGCTGACTGTACTGGACAGATAAAATTCCAGCATTGGCAATTAATTTGTGAGACCAGTAGGAGATATAATCATGAAAGGAACTCTAATTACTTGTCTAAAATTATTTAAATAGAAGATATAGAGAACATGACAAGTTTTTTTCCCAAGTTCAATTGTACATGTCTGTACCTTGAGTTACACTTAGGAGCTCATACATGGCATCTATGAACTGCTTTAAACTTCCTTTCAGGGGAAAAATTACATTCTTGTTAGCATCATTGATAATTAATACTAAAATCTTCTAGAAGGAACAGTAAACTTGGGATTTATACCTACTCCTAGCAATTTGAGATTGGAATGAGTCCTGATGTGCAAAACAAACTCTGTTATGCTGCTCTAAAGCCTCTACTGCATCATGGAGTCAAGTTCTGGGACTAAACATATGGTGGATTTAATAGAGAATGACACTTGCAGACCAGGCTATAATTCTTTGGGGGTGTAATAACACTGAGTTAAACTAAATGAGTTGCTAATAAGTTGTGTCTGGGTTTGTTTTTTTTTTTTTTGGGGGGGGGGGGCGGGACAGAGGGGGCTGGAAATAAGTAGATTGGCTTTTAAAAAAATTTTATTTTAATGAACCATGCATTTATTTTGTGTATTTCAAGGAAAAAGAAATTAGATTTCATTGGTAATTTAGTGCTAGAGTAAGGATTGGCTTTCCTGGAGTGAAAGGGAATTTCCTGTGATTTGGTGTTTCTTGGGGCTGTCCCACTTCTGCATGTGAGGAAGCAGAAGCTGTTTAACCTTGTGTTTTGCAGTTTCTGTGAGATCCCCTTGAAGAGCCTTTCTGTGCAGTGAGGACTGTTATGGAAGTCAAATGTAAGAAAACCCATGGATAAATAAATAAATGTTTTAAATGCTTAAAGTGTACTGTTGTAATTCTGTTCCAAGTACTGTAACTTTTGTATTATCTAGACTTGAACCTCTATTAACCAGCATACAGGCACAGAGGCAGTGCCTCTTAATGAAAAGCAGTGTGCACATTTAAGTGGTAATATGTTTTATTTGAGTGATCTTTTCAGCTAAAGGCAGCTGTTTCTAAAAGAAACATTTAATAGCATGTTTGAAAATGCTTGAAGGTGGTGACTGCCATTTAATATTTTTTAGTAGCAGCTGTCTTGGAAATGTGTTTGAGATCATGGCTAGCATGTAACCAGCTAAGTTAAAGCATTGGGGTTAATCTGTTACTGTTGTTAAAATGCCTGGAAATTAATTACCTTTTTTTTTCCCCTATTTTAAATTATTTTTAGGCATTTTTCCTGTAGGATATTCATGAACTCTGAAGGAGAGTTTCCTGGGTCATTTGATGGCTGGAGTTCCTCAGAAGTGGCTTGCTTATTTACAGCAGGGTCTGTGGCTGTTCAGGTTGTAGGAGCTGAAGGTGCTCAGGCTGCATCAAGAAGTCATTGCAGAGCACTTTATCAGGCTTTGGGATAACACAAGTTCCTGATGGAAGGAGTTAGGTTTGTGTGTCTCTAAGTGTGGTCATTTACAGGAGGGATCGGTAAAACTTGCTGAGATTTTTACTTCAGAGGGGTATAGGGAGTGTAATGTACATAGGAAAGGAAAGAAACCACCTGGGGTGTAAGAGTGAGAAAAAAATCTGTATGTTTGTTTGCTCCAAGATTTGTTGGCTCTTGAATCAGTGGAAGTCAAAGCTCACAAAGTCTCCTTATCTACAAACTACTATCAAGTATTAAAAGCTCGGGCTAGCAGGTAGATTATTCTGACAGGTCTAGATGGCTTGATATTTATTTCATTTAGAGGAGAAAATAATCAGCTAGTGCCTTATTTTTCTGCCACTTTGGGGAAGGTCTGTGGACTCAAACATGTTCTCTGCTGTTTGGAAGGAGCCAGCTGGGCCTTAGGGCTGGAGGGCTCACAAGGGGCTCCATAGCTTGTGTTGCTCGGGAGCGTGGCTGTGGCCATGGAACTGGGCACATTCTTGAGCACTGTGATTTGACATTGACTCTGAAAGAAGGCAATAAAATTTTGCAAAGGCTTGCTGTTAAAGCCTTCTTTGTTTTGGATTTGTCTTAATGGTATTGAACCTGCTGACATGCTGTAGGAACTCTGGAAAGCAAGCATGACTCCTTTTCAAGAATTAGCTTGAAACCTGTTCCAGTTGCTGTGGGAAAGTGGCATAAATGGTGGGCTTTGGGAGCTACAGCAAGCTGGAAGAGTAGCTTATAAATAGAGAATATGGTGACTCATCATAGGAGAACAAGCTAAGGATTTTGGGCACTGTCAGTGCTCTGGCATGGAGAATTCAAGAGTTCCAGGTTAAGGTGGAAGGATTCGAAGGCAGGGTTCCAGCTTCCTCTTGGTTCTCTACACCATTGATTGTTTGTCTTGGAGCCAGAGAGCTGGAAAACGTGAGCAGAGAATGGGAACTTGAAGCAGATAGAGACTAGACTTGTCTTTTCTCCAAGAAATAAACATTTAAATGTCGGGCCTTTAAGTAATTTAAAGACACAGGGAAGGGGCTTGAATCAAAGTATGGGTCCAGGGCCAACAGCATCATTGTTGGCTTTTGCAGTAGTTGGACATGCTGCAATCATGTTCAGGTTGGGCTGGGCTTGGAGCAACCTGGTCCAGTGCAAGGTGTCCCTGCCAATGGCAGGAGGTGGGACAGGTTGAGCTTTAAGGTCCCTTCCAACTCAAACCATTCTGGAAACCAGTGGATGAAGAGCTGAGATGGCCATGTACACGCTGAATGTTCATTGTTCTAACTGATGATCCACTTTTCTCAGATATTATACCAATCATTTTTTCTTCTACTTTATAGCTTTAGTATTGATTGGCACTGTTTCAAGGGTAGAATATACTGATTGTGGGGATTTTTTCTTCAGGGCAGCAAAATTTATGTTCAGGAAAGATGTATGCATTCTGTTCTGTGAGTGAGCATTCAACCAAAGTTCTGGAAATCCTGTTAAACTGTTGCATTTTATAATTCTTTACTGTTTCTCCACAGAATTTCCTGGCACAAAGTTTCCTTTTCATTCCTAGGGTACTTCAGATTTCTCTTCTTGCAGGTAGTCCCTATGACAAAGATAGCTTTTTCAAGTGCTGTAGACAGTGCCTTCAGACCTTTCTGCTAAGAGAGGCTTTATGGGGTTATAAGGTCAGGTGTGAAGGGAGGTGGTGTAAACTCAACTGACCTTTTAAAAGCAGAGCTCCCTGGTTGCATCTTGGTGGAGGTACAGCGAACTGTTTTAAGAGCAAAGGGTCTTGTTTTGAGACGATTTAAAGGAGGACAAAGTCAGTGTTCAGTTGCACTGTATCCTGTCTTCTAGAGCAGGTTAAAGTGGTGGTGGAGGATGGAATACTGAAATGGAGGGGGAAGGAGTATGGAGTGGTATATTTCAGATAAAATTTAAAAAATAATCACCAATTTCCTTGGTTTTGTAGACATTTTAAAGATCTCTTTATTACTTAATATATCTTATATTCTGCTCTGTGACTCTGTTGGCCCTTTGTTGTTTCTGACATATTTCGGTACTTTGCAGTTGCTCTAAATCTCAAATATGAATTCTTCAGAGAACTTTCACTATGGCTGCTAACGTTGCAGCTTTTTGTTGCATCTTTTGTTTTTAGTAAGTTTTCCTCATATTTGTACAGTTCTTTATTAACTTCTATTAGAATGGCCTTTTCTGGAAGTAGTTGCTTCTGCGAAGTTGATGAGTTTTGACAGTATCGGTACAGTAGTGGTTCTTGTGTCTGATACCTTGTATCTGATACCTCATATCTGTATCTTTGTAGAAATCAAGGTAGGAGTTGCTGTTGGGTAGTAGCTTACATCTTCTCATACAGCTGTGTGTGTTTGTACCTTAGGCCAGCTCAGGAGTGAGTATTTAGGTTACAGTAAAGTTGCACAACACTTTTATCTTGATGGGGATGCCTTTTATTCATACAAACTTTTAAACCTATCAGTCACAGTTATTTTGTCCCAAAAGGTGGAAGATTATTGAAGCTGATGCCCTGGAAAGATGTGAGCTGCTTGGGATCGTATATGGCACACAGTTGATAGCATTGTGGTGGTTTTCTTTCTTTAATTAAATTGTTGATAGAGATGAGAAGCAGCATGAAGAAATCAAAGCTTCTCATTCCTCACACAGATCAAGTACAACACATATAGTTAGAGGGTTTGGAGTGCCAGCTTCTGCAGTGTTCCATCAAAAGGCAGTTGTGTTTCTGATGTGTTCATTTTATGGCTTTTTCCCGTTGAAGTAGTTGCCTGGAAGGAACCATGTAATTTTATAGAGGTCAGGAGGTTCATGTCTGGTCAGTGGTACCTTTGCTTGCTTGATAACAGCATGATAAGAGCTGTGCTTACTCTGAAAGGGCAGGAACTTTAAAGGTGTAGATCATTGGTGGCATGCAGGAATTAGCTGCATCTTTACAGAAATAGAAATTTTCTATTTATGCATATTCATTTTGAAAATACATTTCTGAATAGTATGTCAGCTTAACACCCCCGTTAGAATTGTGAATTCTGTGTAGTTTTCCCCACTGCTAGCAGCCTTGGTACTGAAAAAACTGTGCTGGAGTGTTCTTGCTGAGTATAATTTATTAAAATACAAGTGAGATGATGACTGAAGTAATAACACTGAAACCTTTATCTTCTTTGGCCAAAGATATTATTGTCCCAAGTTTGTTGAAAGGAAATCTTTCTAATACATTCCTGTGTGCCTGCTTCCTACATCTCAGTAATTTTTCAAGGGGGTGGTCTAAAGCTTTACTGGTGGCTAACTCAGGGTCTTTGTATTCCTTATTTGTACAAAAGACTCAAGATGTTTCTTTCCTTTTTTTTTTTTTTTCCTCAAAGACATGAAAATTTAGAAAGAGATTTGCCAAGTAAAGAAGATGGGAGCAAATAGCAGCAGCATCAGTGAGCTTCCAGAAAATGAGTACTTACAAAAACTGTCAGGATCAGAGCCCATCTCCGAGAATGACCCGTTCTGGAATCAGCTTCTGTCTTTTAGCTTCACCACTCCAACAAACAGGTAAGAGGGTGTTGAAGAGCTTTGATAATATGTTTATAGAAGTGGCCAGTCTGAAAGCATATGGTGGTTAATTATTCCTCTTTTAGGTAGCAGGGGAATAAATGCCTGTGTAAAGTAGGTTGTTGTTTCTAAGTTCAGGAGCGTTTTCCACCACCTCTTCCATTCCTGTGGGTTTCTTTTTTCTTTGTAATAGCTGTAATTGCTATTCATTCTCCAGGTAAAGATCAGAAATAGGGTCTGTAGTGTTGGGGGGGAACGTTTCTTTTCCTTGTTGTTTTAGGAAGCTTTCTTTTTCTTTGGTATAGCTTTTGGGTTGACTGGATTTGCTGAAGATTCCAACATTTGATGTTTCCTCTCAACTTAGAGTGAACTGTACTTCTTGCAAGATTTAATTGTAGGTTAGCTTTTTAGTTGGTTAGTCTGTATGGCTTTTTTTCACCCTCTTTTGCATTTTAAAAAGACTTTTGGTGTGTATTCTCCATAAAGATACTTTCTTAGTATCTGAAATTCAAACTTTGAATGCCTTTTCATTCCAGAAAGTGGTGTGGATATAAATAAAGTCAGCATTTTTTAGAGGATCCATAGCACATCTCCCAAAATAGAGACTTGAAGTTCTTGTAACTTCTGTTAACACAACTCCTAAATTGCTAAATTCCTTGGGCTGTGTGTTGATTATCAGTCTTACAAGAACATTCTGATGTTAATACCTTCAGGTGTTGCTTAAATTATTTTTACAGTTTTTAGTGTAAAAATGGTGCTTTTCTGTAAGTTACAGTTCAGGCAACTGTAATGGAAAATGGTTAAGGTAAATAACTGGGAGGCATTTACTAGGTGCTATTTTTGCAAAGAGTGAGGAGGAGGAAGTATTTTGGCTTCTGCCTGGAGAGAATAGCCAGAGGTTAGGAAGAAGGGATGGAGTTCTGGGCAGCTGTAAAGCTGGTAAAGGGCACTACTGAACTTGCAGTGTTTGAGCAAGCAGCTGTTTTTCCTCTATGATCCCTGAAGACAAGAATTATTTACAACCTACCTATGACTAATAAGATTGACAGTATTCTAACAACTTATATAATACTCTGTTGTTTGGGTTTTCTTAAGGGGGAATAATTACATATAAAACCCCACCAATTTCTTTTGGTTGTTCTATTTTTCATCTTTCCCTTATGAAAGTTAAGGAGTTTTTCTTAGCTTGGTTTTTATGCCTGTTTCATGGAATTCAGATCCAGCGCAGAGTAAATTTGCTAAAAAAAAAAACCCAAGCCAACAAAGCAAAAACGTAACCAAAAAAAACCCTCAAACAAGAAACATAATTAAAAAAACAAGCAGACCAATAAAACGATCCAAATGCAGGTTGAAAGCTTTAATTAGCTGAACACCAGATGGTGCTCTTGCCTGGCAGCTAGAGGAGAAATATTTTTAGAGACATCTTTTCTGCAGCTTAGTAATGGAAGGAAACAGAAATTTCCCATTTAGTTGCATCTACCTGAGGCAACCATTGGCAAGTGAAATCAGATGATGTTGGCTGCACAGCACCCTCAGCGTTTGTCTGTATCAGATAACCTTGCCTGCAGGAATGGAACAATAGAGGTCAATGTCAATTTCTGAGATTGAAAGCTTCCAAATTATCAAGTTAACTCTGTTTTTAATGAGGCTTAAGAGTCAGGAGCAAGATGGTTGTGTGTGATTTGTGGAAAGGAGCCAGTTTTCACCTGTCAAACAGGACAGAGTTTTACAGAGTTTTAAATTCACTTTTTCCAGTTGTCTGTTGTAAAACTAGGGACTGTTTGCAAGTATCATTGAAAGCTGTGTTGTAAGCGTTTTGTATTGGTTTTTTGTGGAGGCAGTTGGTTATACAGTAGAGTAAAAGATCTATTTCCTCAAGTTTTTGCAAAGATGGGACTAATGCTATTCCCAGGGAGAAGAGGGCTTTCTTCTCTGGGTGCTGCTTTGGACATAATTCTGCTCTACATATGTCAGTACCATAGGGGAGGAGGAGGAGAAAAACATTAGAAGACAAGGTGATAGGAAAATTCATGTTGGTAGGAAAAGCTATCAGCCAAACCAAAATTATCCAAGCAAAACCCAGCAAGATAGGAAAGTGGTGGGGCTGGGGTAGACTTTCTGCAACAGATGCCCAACAGACTCACCTTGTTGTCAATAAGCCTTGGCCCTAGCAAGGAAACAGTATCTGCAAGGAAGGCTTCCAAGGGGAATCTAAATTTGTGTAAGGCAGTTTGTGTGGTTCTTAATGCTTTTCGATGTATACTTTTTCTAGTTAGGAACTTCTGACTAGTGCTTTGTGGAAGCTGTTCCAAGTTAGTCCAGGTACTGTAGATCCCAAGTGTCAAACAGAGCTGGCTCTTCTGTGGAACAGTAGTCTTTGTGCCTTGGCTTGAGAGATGGGTAATTACTGTCTTTGTACTCGGAGAAACATGGAGACATGATACCGGATCTTAAAATAGCACCAGTTTCGGTGCTCTGCTGTCTTCATTTTCTTCTGCTTTGTGTGTCTTGGCACTCTGTATTTCTTTATTTGTCCTTGTTTTGCTTTTCTCTCTTTCCCCTTTCAGTTTGGTTGACGGCTTCCTCTTTTTAGCTGTGTCTCATCTTTGTGGTTCTCTCTTTTGGTTTCTTTTCTGACCTCTACCTGACTGAACGTGTTAATCTCTTTTTCTTGTTTCATGTGAAATAGTTTAGCATTGCTCATTTCCTCAGCCATGCCTTCTTTATTGGGTTTTATTTTTTCAGTCCTGTTGGCTTTTTGGTCTGTTTTTGTGAAGAGCACAAGGTAGTTTTCTTTATGGAATAAAGTTTGCCAAATACCAGTGCTGCTGACTGCAAAGTTGCTGTGTCTCTGTCAGTGACACTGATGCAAGATGCTCTTGCCCTTTCACTATCTCTTCCAGTGTTTATTTTGTTCTTCTGTGGATTTAATCAGGAACTAATCTATCTGGAAAACAACACAGCAGAAGTGTTTATTTTTTCAGCTAAGATAATTCCCTAGAGTGATTCATAGCTTGGCACCACAAAACAATTCTGGCACAATGAGGGACTGATTTTTTGGGACACAGCAACCTATTGGGCTAAAAGGTGGGATTGCTTAAACCTATTGCGCCATCCAAAAATGACCAGGAAAGTCTGTGATCAAAGCAGAGCTGGCTGCTATGAGTCTAATATTCTGCCTTTCCGGGCTACTTGTTCTTCCTCTCATACTGCTGATTTTCTTAACAATTAGGGAAATATTAAGAGGGAATATCAGCTGTTTGTAATCAGAAATTAGCTGATGGTGAACCCCTGCTCGCTGCCTGTTACTCCCCTGGTGTGAGTGAATAGTAACAGCCAGATCCAGCCCCGGGGTGTGGCAGGGAAAA
>VZTN01028703.1:335842-377766 GCA_013400515.1 Erpornis zantholeuca
GTAACAGCCAGATCCGGCCCCGGGGTGTGGCAGGTAAAGAAAGCCACTGGGGCCTTTAACAGTCTAGGAGGGGGAGCAGATAAGTGGCGCAGACATAAATGATAGCCAAAGGAACAGCTTCCAGCAGTTTGGTTTTAAGGTTGCCTCATGCTTTTCACTGTGAAAGGTTGTGATATCCTCTTCGAAAAAGCAAATCATGCATGCTAAGCAGGTACTGCTGAAGTGTCTGCTGAGACATTTCTGTTTTCAGCCATTAAGAAGTACTTGGTGCTCTATTTTCACACTCCTGCATGTTCTTTTTTTTTTCCTTCATGTGTCCTTATTTTTTGCACAGAATGCACTCGTGGGAGCTGAATTAAAATTGTATAAAACCTCTTAAATCTGCCACTTTTATCTATAACTTAGGTGACTGACCTATCAATCCAGTAGTGTCTGGATATTGGAAAAATAAAATACAGCTTTTCTGGGTGATTTTTTTTGTTACTGTCAGGATTAAGAGCTATTAGGTTTGCTTTGGAGTGTTAGTTCTCAGTCTAGGCAGACTTCGTGTTTGTTTGGCTTTTCTGTGATTTGCTACCAAGAATGCCACCTCCTCCTTAGTGGTGGTATTAGTTACAAGTATTTTCTGATGGAAAACTTAAAGTTAACTAAAGTAGAACTTGCTGAAAATCATGTGTTTAATATTTACTCTTCTGCTTTGTTCCTTCCCCAGAGTTATTAATGAGTTGCTGGTTCAAGAATAATGTCCATGGGCCTTTAATGGAAAGACATAAAAATAAGAAGCTTTTATGTTGCTTTAACATTAAAATGGTACAATAAATCATATACTGCCTTGCATTCTTTGATGTCTGTCCTCTAACTAGTCCATTAAAATCAGCATTCCCACAGTATGAATTTACTAAATGGGCTGGTTCTTCTGTTTTCTATTCAATGGCAAAGAAAAAAGGCCTTACCATGAGGAAAAAACACTCAGGAAAGCTGCTTGTTTTGGTTTTTCTCCTTTTTTTAGGGGGGTACTGGTCTGCTTTGGTTTGGGTCTTTTTCTTACCATACTAAGGGCAGATGTTGTGGTGTGAGTATGTTTATAATGGCAGCTTTTAGGCAGAATGCTTTCTCTTGTAATGTGGAGATACTTTAACTGAAGCCACTGCAACTTTGAAACAACTTCTGTTGTGGTGCTGTTAAAATAAAAGTGGATGAAACCACAAAGTTTCAAAGTTGGCCACCGTCAGGAAACAACCTTCACTATCTTAATAATTATGGTTTTGCTGAAGACTGATTGTTAGTAAATTTAAAGTAAGGCAGCTGAATTCAACCATTTAAAAATAATCATATTTATAATGCTGCTGGGTTTGTTGGGTTTTTTTTATTTGTGTTTTGTTTTGTTTTGTTTTTTTTCCCAATCTTCTTCTTTTTGGAAGTAATGTTTTTTACAATATATGCCAGAATAGCTAACTGCAGAATCCAGCTTTCTGGTAGTAAGAAGCCAGAAATAAAAATCTGCAGTCAATGAAAATGAAGAAATTTTATTGACGAATAGACTGCTCAATTTGCCATTCTTTCCCACTGCTGCTGAAAAGAGATTTTCTTACAGAAAACTAACTCCCTGATGAAGAAACTCTTGTACCGTGGTGAGTGATTGCAAACACAAAGTGATTAAATCCCAGTGAAATAAAGATTATCCTTGATTACTCTTTACTTTCACCCCTGATGTGTGATAGCTGCCGTCACACAGATGCTGCCCATGTACAGAGGGGTTTGTAGAGACAATTGGTATGCAAAATATTCTTATGACATGGTGTTGAGATGTTATAGAAAATAATCACTGCCACTGTAAAATTTCTCCTGTTTGGACACCTTTAAAATAAACAAAGACAAAACTATTTTATTTAAAGATGGCTGCATTGTCAAGGAAGCAAATTTCACCATTATTAATTTCACCATTATTAATTTCACCATTATTAATTTTGTTGAGGTCTGTGAACTTACCCTCTACATAAAACAAAAGCAAATAAAATATTTTTTTTCTTTTATTAAGTACTTAGAAAATGCTGGCCATCAGATCTCAGGATGAAGGAGGAACTCCTGTGAAGCCTGGAATTTTTTCCTGAAGTGTGTGGGAAGCAACTGTGCACCTCACATATTTGCTTGTATTCAAGTGAGCCAGTCAAGTCTGTATAGTTAAGAATACTTTGCTTTGAATCTTTTCTCTTTACCCTATATGTTCACAGCCCATTTGAATCCCCGCGTCAGGTGATACCTTTTGTTCATTTCTTGGAAAACTGTAGAACTGGTGAATATGTCAATATGTACAGCTTTCTCAAAGCGAGGTTGTTTGTTTCAGGTTGTGCCAGTTGAAGTACATGTGCAAACTCACCCAGGTCACTGTGATCATGGTGTTAAAGGTCCGTGGATTGAAGCTGGTGTCACAGAAGCCCAGAACAGTTTGAGCTGGAAGGAATCTTAAAAATCATCCTGTTCCACCCCTGCAATGGGCAGGGACACCTTCCACTAGCCCAGGCTGCTCTAAGCCCTGTCAATCCTGGCCTAGGATACTGTCAAGGATCCAGGGACAGCCACAGCTGCTCTGGGCACCCTGGGGCAGGGCCTGCCCACCCTCAGAGTTTGTTCCACATGCACATGACCATTTTCCGTAGTGATATCTCATGCAGGGTAGAACTGCCTGGATGTTGCTGGTGTGCCTGCATTTCTCCTACTAGTGCTCAGCAGAGCCATCAAGCAGCAGGAAGGGTTGACTTACTTTTCATACTTACGGCCTGTTTATTACTAGCAACAGATAATATGTTTCATGTTGTGAATATGCCAAATGTTTCTCAAAGAGAAGGAATTATTTTACACTCTATCCTTAACAAATCTGGTTCTAACTTTGTATGTTCTAGCCCATTTCACCAAGTGTCACATCCACGTGGCTTTTAAATCCGTCCTGCGATGGCAAGTCCAACACTGCCCTGGGCAGCCTGTGCCAGGGCTGGACGTCCCTCTCCATGAAGGAATTTTCCCCAATATCTAGTCTGAATCTTTCCTGGCCCAGCCTGAGGCTGTTCCCTCTCCTCCTGTCCCTGTTCCCTGCAAGCAGAGCCTGACCCCCCCCGGCTGCCCCCTCCTGTCAGGGACTTGTGCAGAGCCACAAGGTCCCCCCTGAGCCTCCTTTTCTCCAGCCTGAGCTCCTTTCCCAGCTCCCTCAGGTGCTTCTCATCAGATTTGTGCTCCAGACACATATTTGACATATATTTGACAATAGGGCAGTGTATTCCTCAGGTAAGGGTTTTCAGAGAGAATTGGAGCTTTTGTTTGTGATCAGTGCAGTCAAGGAGCTTCACTTTATCAGTGGTTGTTAGAGCTGAAATACTTATTAGCAGTGTTCTGTGTGGTGTAATGAAAGGGCAGATGTGTCAGTGTTGAGTTTCCATTCTTACATTCATTCATTAATCAGATGTCATCTCCACGGGGACTGCAGAGAAAAGTCAGTGCCACAGTTGGTTGTACCGGTTTTTTTGTGCCACCTTGTGAATCTTGGCTCTGGCATTTTCTACCCAAGTGTTAATGTGATTTACCTTCTGTCTCTTCACTGCACAAAAAAATACCCAGACAGCTTTTTCCATGTCTCTCACTTCTCTTCCCTGCCCAATCAAAGGAAAGAAAGTCTCTGCTAAGTTTGGCCCCAGGTACTTGGGAATGAGATGCTATTTTTTGTACCCCTCCATGATATTCACTCCATGAATCCATCCTTGGGGATGTAACAGTATTGAGTGTTTCACTGGGGTGTGCCTATTGGGGTGGTATTTCTGCTGTAATTCTCCCTCACTAGGTGTTTCTTTTGAGTGAACTGGAATTTTGCCGTAGCTGTTCCCTAGTCTTGCGTGTGACAAAATTCAGTTTTGTGTTCTTGTTGTATGAATAAGGGGCAGTGGGCTGTAGTTAATTTTTAAGCATTAAACTTCATTTTAGTATGGAAAAGAATGACTTGAGTGTTAAAAGCTTTGCTGAAGATCTGAAAGCCTTGCTTGCTTTGCCACTGTTTTTGATTCTGGCAACTTGTAGAAATTAAGCAACTCTGTGGAATTTGTTTGAGGACTTTGTGTGGGTTTTAATAACTCAAAGGGAATAAAAAAAATCTGTAAGAATGCTATACTTTGAAACCTAACCTTAGAAATTAGGGAGAAAATGAACCATAATTCAAAGCTGAATGTCTGCATTTATGGTTTAAATCCTGGAGCAGTTAAAATAACCACTCTGACTGTGTCCCCAGGATCTTTGGATAATAGGAGGGGTCATGTTGTGTTAGATTATGATTTTTCAGTACCTAAGAACTCTCTACTGAGTTGTTGTTTGTTGTAATATTCACCCTCCCTGCCTGCCAGGTCTTCGGAAGGAATAAATACTGATGACAAGCAGCCAGCTGGGCAAATTTAGAAGGTTTTGTTTTTTTAAAAAAGTGCAAGGTCACACAGACCTAGAAAACTGTTGTCCATAGTTGCTGGTGGCGTGTTCTTGCTCAATACCATTTGTTTTTAATTACTCTGCATGGAACAAGAGACCACCTTTGAGACCAAGTCTAATGTTTTTTTAAAGTGTATATCAAAGTGTAAGTTTGTTCTTTCTGAATCTTCTGTTTCAAAGCAGTTTGTAAGAGAAGAATGAATGCTGGTAATTGATATCAGGACAAGCCAATCTGCGTAATCTAAAGTTGTCTTAGGATATTCAGTTGTAGATGAAGAGCGGTCTCAGCTGTCAGCTTACTACACAGTAAATTAGTCTGGTATCCAAGAAAAATTGCAGGCATCTTAAAACTTAATTTGTTTGATGTCTCTATCTTGAATAGTTTCCTATTGAAGGGTTTTGAAATAATTATTTTGGCTGCTTTTTCTACAGTATCTTCTAGTCCTCATGAGTTGGGGCACAGCTCAAACTCCACAGCTTCCAAGAGCATGGCTCCACAGGGTTTTCAGCACTGGAGCTGCTTTGGCAGCTTCCCACACAGCACCACTGATAATCTCAGGTTGACACAACAGCGTGCTGTAAACTGGATTACCATGTAAACTTAAAAAAAGCACAGGACTTTAAAAAGAGAAGAGGACTGTGTTATGACTTCAAGCGTTGAATTACTAATATTTTTTTACTGTCCTTTAATTTGTGGCACTTCAGAAGTCCCTGAAGGTCAGTCTGTATGTTAATTCAGTCTGTATGGTAGGGTCTTCATGGTGTGACAAGAGGTGATAGTTTTAAACTAGAAGCGGATAGATTCAGACTAGATAGAAGGAAGAAATTTTGACAATGAGAGTGGTGGAACAGGGTGCCCTTTAGTTACTAATATTCATACTGCTCAATGTGGCATTGAACACAGTATCTGATGATTTGTCTTGTTTTCCCATCTGTTAAGGATGTTTTTGAGGATCAGTTGCCCTGTACTGGTAGGTCAGAAGTATGTGCTTGACGCAGCTGGTGTTTACTTTCAGTGGTTGCTGTCAGGTTTTGCTTTAGTGCTTTATTCTTTTCAGATGATGTTTTTCTGAGGCGTATCATGAGGCAATTAATGAAGTTACGAACAATTTGCTGTATCTGATGTGATTATTGCACTAGTATAATAACATTAGTTAAAAGGAAAGAGCTGCTTAGCTTGAGGTTAAATGTCAGATTGAGGTTTCTTTTTTAAAAAGGCATCATTTCGTGTGAAATTTCATGTAAAAAACATTCAAGTTCTTTCTGTAGGCTGCTGTTCTATTTGTATTTTCAGTAACACCAAGCTGAGCATGGCAGCACTGAAGTTGCAAAAGTGGTTATTAAATACTCATGGAATCACAGAATTGTTTCAATTGGAAAAGCCCATGAAGATCATGGAGTCCTACCATTTCCCAGCACTGCCCAGGCCACACCACTACCCTATGTCCCCAGGTGCCACATCCACACTACTTTTAAATCTTTCCAGGGATGGGGACTCCACCACTTCCCTGGGCAGCTGTGCCAGGGCTGGACAACCCTTTCCATGAAGGAATTTTCCCCAATATCCAAGCTAAAATTCCCTTGTTACAACTTGAGGCCATTCTCTCTCATCCTGTCCCTTATTCCCTGGGAGCAGACACCGAGATGATTTCACTCTGATGAGCAATTCAGTTTTGAATATTAGTTTCTTGTTTTAGAGTTGCTGTACTTCAGAAGGATATTGCACTGCCTGATGTTAGGATGACAGACCATCGGAATGAGCTGCTCAGGCAGCTTCTGGGGGTACTCGAAAGCAACCTGGACATAGTCAGGGGCTGCTTGCTGTAGGAGACCCTGCCTGAGCAGGGACATTGGACAAACTGACCTGTATGAGCTAGTGGATGGCTAAAATTAAGTTCTTTGTAGAAAGATTTTGTTTTTGTTTTGTAATGAAGTACAGGCACCCAATTGCTTGTGTAACCATTCTTATTTTCTTTTCCTCCTACCTAGTGCTGACTTAAAGCTCCTGGAAGAAGCCACAATCTCGGTCTGCAAGTCTTTAGGTGAGAAGTTGTGCCATCTTTTTTCCATGTACTTTACCAGAAAAATTGGGAAACTGCATCCTTGTGCACATTCATGCCTTTAGCATTCTATTTGTTTATGTTGCATGAGGAAGATTAAAGCAGTGTGAAGAGTGTTTTTATGTGTATCCCAAACCTTTAGAAACTTCAGTTACTGTTTTATGGAAATCGATATGACTGAAAGGTTTAAATAAATAATTCCATCTCTATTCTGTCTTTTTCCCTTTGCCGATTAAGCTGATCAGTAAGGGGAAAGAATTAGAGGATGAAAGGAAGGGATGATACGAAATGTGGTCAGTGGTGTTGCAAGAAGGTAAAAGATAGTTGTGAAGACCTGCCCAGTTTTCTGTCAGGAGGCTGTTGTGCTGTAGACAAGTCTGGGAAAGGAAGCAGTATGAATATGCATATCCCACATTTGGGATATTATAAATCTAGGATTCATTGTATGGACTAGTAAGTCATGTGCTGGAGAGTCTTGAAAGAAGAATGTCTGTACAGAAAAACAAGACATACTGTGCTTTATTTAGAAATATGAAAGATGTTGAAATTTGGTTTTTTTCTATATATCTATAAATCTATAAATTTAGTTTGAACTAGACAGTGTCAACTTACACATAGTTTGTGTAATTGTATCTTTATTTTTCCTCATCTAGTTGAGAAGAATCCTCGAACAGGAAACCTTGGATCATTGATTAAAGTCTTTCTTTCTAGAACCAAAGAGTTAAAAATTTCAGCAGAATGTCAGAAGTAAGTTCCCAGAAAAGAGCTGTGTGTGCCATTTAATTTTTTAAATATTCCTTTTGTTGCTAGCTCTTGAATTTTTTTACTCTACTAATTAACATCCTCACAGATTAAACCTTAGAATTCTCTTAAACTGTCATTTGAAACAGAACAAGTGTCTAAACACAGAAATTAAGTCTAATAGGTAAATAGATTACTGGGGGAAAATACATATTTGTGTGTTAGACTAACACATTTTTGTATAAATGGTGTAAGCTATGGGTACTACTGGTTTAGAGCTGTTTAAAAATTATCCAAACTTTTTAGCCAAAACTTAATGTATGAGCCATTATTCTATCTTGGAAATATTTCAAGTATCTATATCTATAAATATATAAATATGTATCAAAATACTGCTTTCAAGTTATGTCATGCAGCTGCCATTGGTTTCGTTTGCCTTTCAATAGTAGGAGAGAACTCCAAGAGGTTTCTTGTGCAGCGCTGTGGCATTTCTTTACAGGAGGATTTCTGTAGTTGTTCCCTGACACCCACAGATAAATGTTATCAGATCTGGAGCTGTAATTCCTCCTTGTTCCCAGGACTGCCGTTAAGTGTTTTGCTTGCATCTAAAATAAGACGTTACTTGTGCCCAGATAGCTCTCGCTGTTTTAATCCAAAGATACGTTGAAAGTATGGCTTCAGGCAATAGTTGGCTCTGTGGTGTTGTATGGGCTTCCCAGCAGTTGCTTATTGGGACTCAAAAAATTTTTATGCAGCTTTCATTCAGAAAGCTTGAAATATTTAGGTGTGTTACATAAGAAAATCTTGCTGTGTGGTGCCCATGAAGTCTATAAATGCCTACTGTCACCTGAAAGCTATTTACTTGGGAAGAGGGCTAAGGTTCAGGGAGACAAGAAACTTTCAGGTCTGAACCTGCAGGAAATTTTCAAATGTCTGTGTGCCTTGAGCTACAGCATCTAGAGACCTCTAGAAGTTTGCTGAACTCTTTGGTGAGTTCCTCAAAGAGCGATACTTCTGTTGACTGTGGTGATTTTAATGGTACAAATGTACTTAGGGATAAGGTTGTATTTTCTAAACTACTTTTTAAAATGTTCGCACTGTGTTTTCTGTAACATCAACTGCAGACGCCCTGCTTAAACACTGGCTTTTCCTTGCTTCAACTGTAGGAACTTTGTCTACTCTGACATTTATTTTCTAGTGTATTTTGATGCATGTTTGCTGGTGAAGCATTACTGATTCTTGTTTGTTCCGGCTTCTTTTCTAGCCACCTCTTTATCTGGCAGGCTCACAATGCACTGTTCATTATTTGCTGTTTGCTGAAAGTATTCATCAGTCGAATGTCAGAAGAGGAGCTGCAACTTCACTTTACTTACGAAGAGAAAGCAGGACCAAGCTCATATGGTGGGTACACACAAGCACTAGTGAAACAAACATCCCCTGAGAAACTTAAATGTCGTGATGTTTGTAGATGTGGCATGCAGGGACATGATTTAGTGCTGGACTAGTGAGTTAGGTTAATGGTTGTACTTGATCTTAAGAGTCTTTTCCCTCAGAGGCTTTGGGGATCAAAATAATTCCATGATTCTATGTTTTGGTTAGACTGAGAATCCCAAACTTTGCTTTAAAACCAGAAATTAAATACTAGAGAGTTAGGTTTTGCTTAATCTGTTCTTTTTTTTAACAGCTGTTGAGACGTGATGCTGTAGACCTACCTGAGCATTAATGATTTTCATACATTTTGAAAGGTGGTAATGGTCCTCTTTGGAGGAACAGAACGGAATTGGGGTGAAGCTGACCACATACAAACATTGTGGTGCCTTAAGTTTTAACTTTTTTATTGTTTCCAACCCTGCCCTGCCCAGTGTCACTCTGCAGTTCCCTGGAGCTCGTTCAGTGCTGTTCTCTCATGCTCACACACACACAACAAAGCCTCTCCAGCTCTCCAAGGACACCCAGACCCTCCTAGGCCCAACAACTGCAAACCACAATCTTGGGGGGAGGGGGGCAAGCTTGGGGAAATGACATAATTAGCTAAAGTGTTAATTGGTGAATTGATGCTGATATGCAAATAGACCAAACCTATAAAAGGGTGAGGAACTCATGACCTGTCATCCATGTTGGGATGCACTGAGGCAGGAGCCTCTGGAGCCCCAGGGTGTGACCTGTGAAGGCCTTTCAGATAAATACCTCCTTAATTCCCTTATTCCTGTCTATCTCTGTTTTTAGGTAGCTGTTTAAGGCATCAAATGGAACATTGATACTGCAGTTTAATGCATCTTTTCACATATTTTTCATAAACCAACAGCAGCCACAGAGTGGAATTAATGCAATTTTTAGGGGTCTAGTGAAGGAAAGTAATAGTACTATAGGTAGAATTGACCCATTGAGAAAGTGATTACTAAAATTTAATTTGGAGGCAATAGCTTATACAAGCTCATACAATAGCTTATACAAGAGTACAAGAAAAGTCACAGAATTTAGGCAGAATTACTAAAATAGTCCAGGAAATGGAGTATGTGTTACATGAGATGGAAGATGGCAGGAGAGATGCACAAGGATGAAGCTGTTATCTTTGAGTAGAGTAATACAAAAGCATTCAAAATCAGTTATGTTACTGCAAAAAGACAGTACAGCAAAAAGACATTCTGAATGCTGTCAGCCACAAGTCTTTGTGTAGCACTGTATCAAGATGCTCTCACAGAGTGCAGGATGGATAATGCTGCCATGGGAGCCTTGATTTCCTTTGCTTCAGTGTAAATCATGGAATCACTTAGGCTGGAATAGCCTCTAAGATCATCAAGTCAGACAGCTAGCCCAGCACTGCCAAGTCGAAGTCAAAGTACTGTTCAATTTGTAGTTGCATACTGTTTGTTGCGTAAAGCCTCAAAAGTCTCAGAATGCTGGAGCAGTGTGAGTGGATGGTGTGAGAACACCCCAGAGAGTCTGACTGTGGATTTTCTGCAATGAGGACACGTGTTGAGAACACCAAATCGCTGCTTGCTCATCAAACAGTGAAAACTGTTCATTAAAATCTGTTTAACTCCTTGGCGCCTGCCAGTGCTCTGGGGAAATCAGAATTGTGGTGCCAAAGGATTAAGAGGTACATGTTGAAATGTTTTAATGTATTTAAACTGTGATGAGTGATCTCCAGGAGGGAAGTCAGCTCGTCTGATGCACTGGAAAAGAAAACCTGCTTGTGTATAAGCTATCCCTGCAGACTGCCTGTGGGTTTATTCCTGGATCAAAAAAATGTCTCACCTCTTGCTTCAGTGTACAGCATGCCACAGTGGGATGGGTGGAAAAGCTGAGACTTTTGTCAGCTGGAACCTCTGCGATCTTTATTCCTTGCACTGGGAGTTTCTTGCAGTGTGGTATGGAAACCAATTCTTGTCACCAGGGTAGACCCATGTTTATACCATGTCTAGTAGCACTTGACTGTAATTCACAGTGACGTTTATTAGCAATAATTTTGTGCATATTGATGGCAAATGTACTTAGCAATTACCTCTGAGCAGGTTGTTCATGGGTTGTTGTTGATTAGGAAGGTAATTGTGTGTGGTCTGCTGGTGAGACAGGAAATGAGTCCCTCCTCAGCTCCTCTTTGGGTTTCCAATTGGAGATGGCTCTTGAGAACTTCCTCAGGGTATTGAGGTTCCTAGCACACTGAGATTACGTAGCCATTGAGTTTGATTCCTAAAAATCTTTTTTTAAAATATCTACAGAATGTGTTAATAAGGTATATACATTCCCATAGCTCTTATGCTCAGCTACTGGAAAGTAAAGTATCATTAATGAATTGTAATAAACTGTTGTTGTGCTAGGGCCTATTAAAATTAAGCAGAAGAAAATGAAGTGTTTTATTGTTTGTTTTTTTATAATTAAGTGTGGCTTATTGAATTTTTGGTTTCTAGTTTTCAGAAAGTAGACTATTCCTACTATATTTTATATTTATTATTATATTATTAATTTATTATGATGATGTTATTACTCCTATGTTCCTCATAATTTTACATAAATTTATTAGTACTTTTGTGGAAATTTACCATCTTTGGTAAATGTGCTTTTTAAAAGCTAAGTTCTTACTCATCCTTTCTGTTTTTTCATTTACCAGAGCTTGACATTAGTTATAATTCTTCAATTGTGAGCATGATAAAACAAGCCTTATGAAAGACATTATTATATGAATTGTATGATGTAAATAAAATACCCATATTAAGAAAAGCTTTAATACAGTGTCTGAATTTTGAAGTTTCTATATTTCCTTAATGCTTGGTGAGTAGTTACTGGAAAGAACAGTGCAACTACCCAACAACACAAACAACCTCTCTTCCCTGTGGTCCATTTTTGTATGCTTTGTTCAGTCTTTTAGCCTTCTGAGAAAAGAAGGCTGTTCTTTTCAGGATCACCTCCAACTCCTTTGGAACTCACTCTGTGGTGGTGTTTGTTTCCCTATGAGCATCACATTTTTATCCTTCTGGTTGGATAATATATTCTGGTGCCATGTTCTCTGATTTAAGTACAGCACCTGGGAGCTCAGCGCACATAACTGCGGTGTCAGCACATCAGGGTACTCACGCTGCAATCAGGCACTGCATCAGCACCTGCTCTGGGATATTTGGTGTGTCAGAGAGAAGTGTGTAATTATTATCTATGAGAGTCCTGTGTATGGAAAATATCCCTGTCACTGACTGCTCAAAAATACATATGCTGCTGTTTATGACATGGCCACTATTGTTTAGGTAGCATTTTTTATAATTGCCTTATCTGGAAGAATTCTCCTCCCAGATTTTGCAGTTCATATGCTTTCCCCTTTTCTAAATGTCCCATTTGTGCTTTTTACCTGCTAGACCATGCTTGAGGCTCAGAGGAAAGCTGAATGATTTTGTGTCGTAAAAAGAGATTTTTGTGACGTTTGAGTGCTTGTGACGTTTGGGTGTACTTTAGCCTAATGAAGAAATTGCCCTGGATTGAGTCCCTGCTGACATCACTGTTTATTGATTTCCTTCAAGAGAAGGCCTACCATTGACAGAAATGTATTCTTTTTGAGAGGTTTCAGATGGTTATTTACCCCAAGAAGTGCAGCCTTTGCCTCTTCATCCATGATTGGGAATTTGCTTATTATTTTGGAGAATATTGCACAATTTTGATTGCAGGAAAATCCACAGAGAAACGAACCCATATACTTTAGGATTCAGCTGAAAAATTCCTTGTATCAATAAATCCCAAACTAGAGTCAGCATCTGCTCAGCTGAGGCTGGACTTAGTCTCACTAAAACAAATCATTCATCTTTCCACTGTCTGTATCCCATTTCTGCAGAGTCTTTAACTGTATTGTGACTCAAAGATGTAAGAGAGCACATGCTAAATATTGTATTTTAAATCAGACCATCAATTGACCTATTCCCTGAGCTGTAGTAGGAAGCTTTATTTATTACCTGTGGAGAAGTTTTTGAACACAAAAGGGCTACTAAGGGCTGTTTGTGATATAGTAAAGCAAGTATGAGGACACAGAGGGAATAAATAACAACACATTTAAAGCCTTAAATGATTTCACAAGTGTTCAGCTATCACTTAAAGGAAATGAGGGAAGGCAATTAATTTATGTATTCATTATTAACACTCTTAAGTAGAAGTTGGAAGTTTTTGAGAGTTATTAGAGCTGAAGATCAAACCACAAAACCTAAAGAAGCTCTGTTTTGCAAGGAATTATTTATTTCATTACTCATGTCCAGGTTCTGTATGAACAACAGGGCAGAAAAACAAGTAGCATCTAAGGGAAGGATATACCTTGTTATGTCTGAATATCTTATTAATGTTAACATTCAGCACATCCACCTGATCAGGTCTTATCAATGTAGTAGTTAGGTTCTTGAGAGGATGGAGCTGGACTGGTTTTAGAATTGAGGCCTCCTGGCTTCTCTACTCTCCTCCGCATAAGACATTTTGCCCATGTACTGTGTGTTAATCCAGTGCTTGTAATGTATGTTACTTTGAAAAAGTAAAACCAAAAAAATTTAAAAAAAATTGTATTACCAAAAAAAAAATACAAACCACCAAACAAACCCAGCATGTATACATATATATATAAACAAAAACAAAAAAAACACCAAAAAATCAAAATCCATCAAATTACTTGCAAAATGAAATAATTCACATCTGAGGACTTAAAATATAGCTGCTTAAAAATTGGTACATCAGCATAACTGGACATTTAAAAACCTGTGTGATTGCAGTCACTTCTGCCATGGAGTTTGGAAGATGCACCTGTGACTCCTCTCCCTGCTCTAGTTTTAACTGGACAGGTTCACCCTGTACTTACTTTCCCCAAGGCTTTGCAGGTCTTTGATCCAAGTATGTGATCTATTATTGTGAATAAGTCTTGTGTGTATTTTCTTTATCCTGCCATTGAAAGAGGCATTGTCTGTGAAAACACAGAGTGTTCCTTGTTTATAGCTCTCTCTCACGTTATAGATTTGGCTTGCATCCTCCTCATTGTCTTGGCAAGATGAAAATTAAACAAGAATGTGTGTGCCCCAATTGGGAAAAGGATCCAGTAATTATTGTAGCTGAATGACATTGATTACTGCAATTAAGCTTTTAAAAAAAAAATTGAAATAACATCTTTCATTCTACAGGACTGTGCTAACCCAGTGTTTTCTTCCCTTATTTTGAATATTGTCTTGAGGGAAAAGCCTTCTTTCGTATTTAAATAACCTAATTCTCTCTTCAGATGAGTTGTACATATAGTATGGTGGAAGAAATGATGTTTTAAAAATGCACTCATTTTACTTTTTTAACCTGTTTCTTCTCAATGTCTTCTGTTAGGAGAAAAATTAGGTACCTGTTGGGAACTAGTAGCAGTCTTGCTTTATAAGCATTTTGTAGGTTCAGAAAGCTTTAGGAAAATGTCACATTCAAGTTACTTTAGAACATATTATCTATGCTCCATGATTGGCTGTGGTTTCTGTCCAAGGTTAAATACTCTGGGCAGTTCTTGGTTTTACTAACAGGAGCTGCATTGTGTTACTCATGGGGGATTCTATATAAAGGAAACCACGTTTCCGTGATAAAAAACTGATTTCCTTTAGAATGTGCAGTTCACAAGGTGACAATTTTTAATGTGTTTTTAATAAACTGATTGTGGAAAGAAAGAATTTTGCTTTATAGTGAATATTCCCTCTGGTGTGCTTCTTAAAATTGAGTTCTGGACTCAAGGACAAACTTGGGTTAAGCAGAGTAACACTGCTGTGACCTGGCTATAATGCCGTGTTTATATATGTTTATTTATTTGAAAGTACAAAATAAACAGGCATTTGGGTAATTATTGTGCTGCAGTGCTGTAATGCAGGGGATCACCTATGCCTGCTCTTAAGCCATTCAGCACTCTAAAACCCTCCGCTTCTTTATGATGTTACAGGTTTCTCATCATAATTTTATTTTTGAAAGCAGAATAAATCCTGATGAGCCAGGAGATTTATCTTCTGGGTTTTTTAGAATTATATGATAACTTCAAGTGGTTTAATAAGCTCTTTCCTCAGTGAGTTTTAAAAGTCTTTCATTACAGTTGCTTTTAAAAATTGCTAATGTAAAATACTACCGAGTTTTATTGATTAGAATAGTTGCAAGTTTTTAAATAATTTGGATCACTTCCATGCATTTTATCACATTTTGTATGACTAGAGAATTTGTGTTCCCTTAAAATGCATCCACTTGTCATTGAAATGTGTAAAACTTCTTCAATAAATAAATATATATTGATGAAAAAATTGTATATATATTACTTGAGAGCAATGGTGATGTGCTCAGTAGCTACATTCTTTTGACATTCTTCTAGAATATTGCTCAGTGTACATTAGACAAATGAAACTGTCTCTGATTATTCTTTGCTTGGATTTATAAAACAGAGTGGGAAAATACGTTAAGTGCAGGGAATCTTTAGAGGAGCCTTCACTGTGGTCAAGTGTGAAGTCACCAGTGATTAGTTCAACTGTTAGTAATAACACTATTTAATATGACCTTCTGTAAGTAGTAAAGGAAGTCTTGATGTGCTAAATGTTAGCATATTCCCACAATACCAACATCTCATTTAATTTATGCAGTTGTTATTAGTTACTTTCTTAATGTAAAAAGGGGAAGGCATCAATCACTATTTTCTCTGTTGGTAATCTCAAGTGCTTTCTATTTTAGGAAAAAGAATCCTATGTTCTTTAACAGGTAGAACTTCTAGTGTTTGTTCCTTGAGTAAGATACAGATCATCTCCATCTGTGTTTGAATCTTCACTTTGTTTTGGTATTTGAAAACTCAGAAATCCTTTGATACATTTATTTTTTAGGAACAGAGTGTGAAGACCTCATAGAGGAGTTGCTGTGTTGCCTCATCCAGCTCATTGTTGAAATTCCCCTCTTGTAAGTAGGCTTTTTTATTTATTTATTTTTTTTTTAGTCTTCTATAAACAGAGCATTTGAGAGCATGAAACTCGTAGTAATGGGATTATAATGTTTAAATAGTTGTATTTGAATGCTCCATGTGATGGAGCAGTACAGATAATGATAAGCTGCTACCAGTGCCAGCCCTCAATATTCTGTTGGAAGAAGTACATGATGAACGTCTCACACCCAGTTCAAACCATCAACAGAAGTTATTCCATTTGTTTCAGGTACCCCTGTCAGCACACAGACAATAACTGGTGGAAATGGTTGTGCTCATGGTACAGGGGAAGGTACAGTGGAGGTGTCACTTCAGCTCTGGGGTATGCAGTAAGATGAAAACTAAAGTTCTTCTGCAGTTCTGTGGGGGTTTAAATTGCAAAAATTAATCATATTGTGCTATTTAATACTGATTTCTGAAATTTCAGTGAATTGATGTCTGGAGAAGGGACAAGAGAAATGAATATGTGGAATGTTTCTGTAGATATGCAGATTTGTTTAAATGGCATTTTTTTCCATGCATCTGTTGTATTTGAGAGATACATATTTATGTACATATCCCACATCTTGTTGGGATATGTGTTGTAAAACATATGTAGGAGAAACATAAAACATTTTGTTCTTTGGAAATAAAAGTGTTCTTTCACTTTTGTGGAAGTGTTCCGATGAGTTTTAACTTTTTTCCCCATGATAAACTTTACTAAAGGTAGAGTGAGCAGTGTCTTTAGTGTTAAATTTCATTGTAGTCTGTGACTAAATTGTAGAGCCCCAGGTTAAGCATCATGGCTTTGGAAGAGTTTCAGATTGTTACAGTGTAGTGTAAAGCACTGCTGTTTTGTAGCTGAGATTGTTCTTTTGGTTGGAAAACTGACAAAGATGCAATGTTTTTTGAAACACTGCTGTCATTAAATACAGCTCTGTCAACATTAATGCGAGGGATTTGTGTAGGTAGAGTATAATGAATTAGAGGTGTGATTCAGAGTGTCATTCCACAGAGCTTGTCAGGACTTCCTGGAACAGATACAGGCTTTGTTTGGAGCAGATTAGAGGAAGTACAAAGGGCTGAGAGGACTGTGATATACGGACAAGTTCATAAATCCTGCAGGGTTTTATTTTTCTTTCTTGGAAGTACCAGTGTGTGTGTGTGTGTGTGTAGTCCAGTTCCTTTATTCTGCCTTTCCAGCAGAAGAAAATACACCAGCATGATTGTTCCTCACCCATTTCAACAACTGAACCTGTCAGCATCTCTATTCCTATGTGGATGTGGTTGCTGCAAATGGAAGCAGCTGCTGAAAGCATTTATATTACTATAAAACCTGGAGATGAAATGGTCTTATTTAAAAAGAAAATTATAAAGCCTGTCCATAATTTTAATATTGAGCTATATCAAAAACCTAGTTCCATAAGAGAGAGATTTAGAAGATTTTTGTTTTGTGGTTGGGGTATTTTTTGTCAAATTTAAGTTCTTTCAGCTAAATTTCTTGTGAAATAGCATGCTGCTGATTGCTAATAAAATACCAACAAAAATGTGTATTACTGTCTTGTTTATCACTAAAATATGTTTAACAATGTGATAATGCCTTAACTAAGAATTTTGTTCCCATATCATCAAAATGGAAGTAGGTAGAGGAAAGGAGGTATTGGAAAACTTGCTTTCTCTAATACACAGTCCAGCTATGTTCTTCATAAAGGTGTTATAATGTATTACTTTATTATTAATTTAGTTCAAGAGAGTGATTAGGATTGTTTTCATAGTTAGTTTACATCTTGCTTTCCTCCCTCTCCCTGGTCAGATATCACTAGAGATTCCTTCCCTATTTTGTTTCGAGGAAGTAAATTTCTGTCTTTAGTTGGAATGAATCAAGAGAATTGCAAGCCTAGTATGTGTTTTTGGGGAAGGAACAGATTGAGTGGAATACATGAAATAATCAAACTTGTTACGATTTTTGTGTCAGGACTTAAGATCACCTGCAAGTCAACAGACATCTTTGGCAGTCTGCAGTGGCACTGTAACAGTGTCTGTAAAGCTGCTTTTAAAGACGAATTTTTGTTGTGACAGACAATTAAAATCTCCATGCTGAGCTGGTCTTCAAAGTGTCATTCAGAGAGCAAAGATTTTGTTAGGAGCATTCAATAGCCTTAACAGAGGATTGTGACAGTTAGTGTGTCCCTTGGGCTCTGTAGATGCAGTTTGGTGAAGGAGTGAATACAGCTGGCAGCTGCTGTGTGAATATATCGCTTGTCTGCACCCCAGTTCAAGCTTCTATTTTTCTCATTCACTGAAACTGTAACATTATTTTGAAAGTGTGGAAGGCCATCTCCATATTCAGAATGCAGGAATAGAGGTACCTGTGCAGCTGTCTTGTGCTCCTTCCTTTTGAACTTGTTCTGAATGACACATGAGGTGCTTGGGATACCTGTGTGTGATATTTTGCAGGCATGATTGTTCCAGGCTGGTTGGAGAGCAGCCCTAAGGAGAAGGATTTTGGTATATTTGGTGATACCCCAGAGCCTGTGAAGCTTGACATGCCCCAACCATGTGCAGAAAGCTCCCGTGCCCTGGGCTGAGCTCCAGCAGAGGAGGGGGGATTCTCCCCCTCTGCCCCACTCAGCTGAGACCCCACCTGCAGAGCTGCCCCAGCCCTGGGCTCCAACAGCACAAGGAGCTGGAGCTGCTGGAGCCAGCCCAGAGGAGGCCACGGAGATGCTGCCAGGCCTGGAGCCTCTCTGCTCTGGAGCCAGCCTGGGAGAGCTGGGGCTGCTCACCTGCACAAGAGAAGGCTCCAGGGAGAGCTCCGAGCCCCTGGCAGGGCCTAAAGGGGCTCCAGGAGAGCTGCAGAGGGACTTGGGACAAGGCCTGGAGGGCCAGCACACAGGGAATGGCTTCCCAGTGCCAGAGGGCAGGGAGAGATGGGAACTTGGGAAGGAATTGCTGTGTGTGAGGGTGGGCAGGCCCTGGCCCAGGGTGCCCAGAGCAGCTGTGGCTGTCCCTGGATCCCTGGCAGTGTCCAAGGCCAGGCTGGACAGGGCTTGGAGCAACCTGGGCTGGTGGAAGGTGTCCCTGCCATGGCAGTGTTGAGATTGCATGAGCTTTAAGTTCTCTTTCCAACCCAAATCATTCTGGGATTCTAAATGTAAGAGTTTGGGCTTGGTAGGGACTAAATTCATCAAGTGTCTTTTCCTGAGTATGGGCAGATGCCACTCACTTCTGAGCTTGCTCTATTTATCAGCCTTTATCTGCCTATTATTGGCAGAATAAGCTCATTTCTGCCTACAAAACAACCTACAGTGTACTTGGAAATTGCAGGTGGACTCTGTTTCTCAGAATTAATAAGGAAGGTGTGGGATGTCAAAGAAGATAAATGTCAAATCTCTGTCCCTTATTATGAAACATAACTTTTTTGTTGGGAAAGGCTGCAGAACCTTTCTGGGAGGCAGAGCATTTCTGGGATTGTCTCTGTTTTTTACAGGGAAATTAAGAAAATCTTTCTCAAAGTTAGTTTGTATTGGAAAAGGCAAATGTGCTTTAAGGCAGAAATAGGTTGCAATAGGTACTCTGGGACTCGGCAATATTGTGGTGCTGTGTCTGAGAGTTATTAAAAATATCTTGAATTACCTTTCTGAAAAGCAGGCTGTGCTACATTGTACAAAATGCCAGGGATAAAGGTTTCAGGTTTAATTTTATAGAAAATACAGTTTTCAACAATTAGACTTGTGTTACTGTATGTTGGTATTTGATTTATGGTTCCCTTGGGTGTGCTATGGATACTCTGCTTTTTCTTTTGTTTTGCTAATGTTAGCACTCAAGAGTGTACACTAATGATTCGAACTGCATAGTCGGCAAAAAGATACAATACAATACAATATTCGTATTTAATTGTATGACTTTTATGTAGAAACTATTGCTAACATTTAGTTCCAGGATGGAACTCCCAAAGCTTTAAATTATAAAGGCTTCTTTCAGCACCTTGTTAAGAGCTGGTATCCATAACTGAACATCTGGTTGTTATCAGTGCATTTTCACTTCATTAAAAACTATAAATGCATGTGGAGGAAAAATGAAATACTGTGATCTAGTTACATCACTTCTAAGTAGCACCCTGTGGTGCCAGTACAAGTTAGTTTATATTTTTGTTACATTCCTTTATTTTCTCTAGTTATGGTTGTTTTAGGGTATAGTCTTAGTTGTTTGGAAATTTAAGTGTTGACAATGTTTTGACTCATTCAGGGATGCTTGCTGCATTTTATGGGAGCTTGAAAGTCAAATGTAGGAGGAAGACAGACAATATAATTGATTGTAAAGCTCTACAAAATAACTGCAGTGTAGGAAAGGTGCTGTGTATAGATAATGAGAAATGTTTAGGCTTTTTTTCTTGCCAGTTGTGAGCAGCAAAGACATTAAGAAATATTTTCTGTTCTAGCTCAGGAGTGCCGTATTTTAGTTATTTTTGTTACTTGCAAAAGAATAGGTCAGAATGGTGCTTTTTAAAAAGCATCTATTCAAGGAATTTTTATCAAGATTGTAGTAGCTCCATTATTTGGAAAGCTACGTGACTTTTGCATTTTTGGCAACTTTGTCTAATCATCAAAGGCAGACTTCCATCTGCTGAAACTGATGTTGAAGGTAGTGAAAACATCTAAACTGAGAAATTTGTGTTGCTTCACTTTGAAGAGCCTCTAAGTTTAAGACTATTGTGCTGTTACTACTACTGTTTAGGAGGGATCTGATTCATATAATGGGAGTTTTATTTGCCACTGCACTTTGGGGTGGTGCAGCAAATAAAATGTATTTATGTATTTGGAAGATTTTTTAAATCATTCATATTTATTTCTGATGGTAGATGTGCAGTGTTTTAGGTGTCTAAAGATCCTGAGTAGAACCTTTATCTGTATCACATATTCTTACTCAGTTCTAGTTTAGCTTTTATTTTAGAGTTAGATCAGTATTTCTCTATGACCTATCTGTTCACTAGGTGAGCTTTAACTTACAACAAACTTCCTCATCCCAGAGCATAGTATCAGAGGTCTATACAGTTTTTCGTATATTATGTTGTGTATCAAATTCCTAATCTGCTTTCTGATATGGTTTTCAGCCCTGTTTTCACAAAAGATGAGAGTGGAAAAACACCTGGTTGCAGGTATTTGGGTCTCAACAGCAAAGACAAAGAGAGACTGTGGCTTAGACTGCATCACTGAAATGCAGGATGTGATTCCTGTGGTCTGGCTCTGTGTAGAACTCTCTGATGGTCTAATATAGTTGTTTGAAAACCTGGGTCATCTTCTCATTCCGGGAGGTTGGAAGCTACACCTCGGAGTCACTGCAGCTGTCCATTTTTATGGGAATTTGGGCTGCTCTCCTGTGTTCTGTTGTTTGAAAAGTAGTGTCTTTTAATTAAAGTAGATATTGGTAACAAGATTTAGTGATATAAAAAGTAAATAGAGAAGAATACAGCTTCTCTGTGCAACATTTAAAAGTCCAGAACTTCTAGTATCTTTATACTATTTCCATATTGTTGATGCTGCCAGGCCTGGAGCCTCTCTGCTCTGGAGCCAGCCTGGGAGAGCTGGGGCTGCTCACCTGCACAAGAGAAGGCTCCAGGGAGAGCTCCGAGCCCCTGGCAGGGCCTAAAGGGGCTCCAGGAGAGCTGCAGAGGGACTTGGGACAAGGCCTGGAGGGCCAGCACACAGGGAATGGCTTCCCAGTGCCAGAGGGCAGGGAGAGATGGGATCTTGGGAAGGAATTGCTGTGTGTGAGGGTGGGCAGGCCCTGGCCCAGGGTGCCCAGAGGAGCTGTGGCTGTCCCTGGATCCCTGGCAGTGCCCAAGGCCAGGCTGGACATTGGAGCTTGGAGGTTTAGTGGAAGGTGTTCCTGCCCCTGACAGGGGGTTGGAATGGGATGAGCTTTAAGGTCCTTCCAACCCAAACCATTCTGGGGTTTTTTGTTTTCTCACCCTGTTCTTCTCCCAGTTGAGAATACCGACTGTGGGGGAGATGCAGTACAAAATGTCAGAGATGCTTTCTGCTTCCAGTCAGTGTTTGTTGAGTGTCCCCTTGGGACATCTCCCAAATGTTTGGAGTCAGCTGTAATCAGTGTAGAGCATTATCAGCTGCCAGAGTGCATATGTGCCATCAGTGAGTGTAAAATTAGGAGTGATTCCAAGAGGAAAGATTATGTTCTGTTTGAGTTGTTGTACTTGTATCCTGAGGCTGATAGCCAGATATTGTACTTGCTTTCCAGTTTTCAAAACTGATCCTATTCTCTGTGGTGACTCCTCTTTCACCTTTCTGGTGGGCCCTCAGGAAGCAGGGAAATGAAACCTGGTTCCTGTATGATTTGAGACTTTTTGTATGAATCAGCCCTTTTGGCAACTCTCCTGAATTAGAAAATGGGTTACCTTTTAACCTTTTAATACTCGGAGTAGACAGCTCTGGCTGGGTGAAAGTTCAGGAAAATATTTGAACAGGGAGGGGGCTTGGTCTAGGGGTGGGAGTTGAAATTTGGAGTTTGGTTTCTGACTGTTCAGGCTGTTTGCTCTATAGGTGTGAAATAATTTATGAGCTTTCAGCCTCTATGTGCTGATATAGAAATACCTGCATTTCACTGAGTAATTAAAGTGTTTACAACAGCATGTGCCTTCAGACTGTTAATTGGATCCCATAGCTGAGATTTTCCTCTATGGTGCCTCTGTGCTTCACCTTGGTTCCTCTGTCACAGACCTCTCTCAGAGGCAGGGAACAAAGCTGAATGACTGGGAGCACAGAAAGCATTTGTGAGCGGTGCTTGGCCTTGGAGAGAAGCCAGCAGCAGCAGGATGGTGACACACAGGTAGATTGTTGAAGTTCTTGGTAGGTGATGCTGATAGGAGGTCATCCACATGGTTTTGAATGGATAAAGCAGATGCCAGAATACTGGGAAGCTGTGATTTTAACAGGATCATAGTTCTTGTTCTGTTTGAGGTGATTGCATCATTTGGAGACAGTATGTAGGCTAAGGTTGGATAGGGCTTGGAGCAACCGGGTCTAGTGGGAGGTATTCCTGTCCATGTCAGGGGGTGGCAGTGGATGAGGTTTAAGGTCTCTTCTAACACCAACCAGTCTAGGATTCGACGATTCTAATTTACAAGTTTGCCACCAAAGTTAATAAATAAAATAAATCAACTAAAATGTATGTTCTTGGTGGAAGCACAGAAGAGAAGTGATATTCTCTCCAGTCCATATCCTAGAGGAATTAGGTACTGCACCAATTTCTTCAAAGCAGTACTACTGTAAGTCCAAATGTGCTGCTGCTTTTAAGCAGTACTGCCAGAGCTACAGAGGTCCCAGAGGAGCCCATGGTCTCTGTTACCTACCTGAAAAAACAGATTAAGATGGAACATGGTGCTGACTTAGTAGAATTTATTTCCTGGAGGTTGTGGACTCTCCATCTGTAAGTGTCCAGTAAGACCAGGTTGGACGAGGCTTGGAGCAACCTGGGACAGTGGAAGGTGTCCCTGCTCGTGGCAGTGGGTGGCACTGGGTGAGCTTTGAGGTCCCTTCTGACTCAAACCATTCTGTAATTCTAATTCTTGTCTTTTGATTTAATGAGTTGTTATCTAAAGATTACTGTAATTCAAACATCTCTTTGGTTGTTTAATTTAAAAGCTTTTATTGAGATGATCTGGCATCATTTGCTTTTGGAAGGAATCCACTGATGTATTAGTTTTTCATTGAAATGTAGACACTAAACACGTGTTAAATACATGCACACATTTGTTATACTAGTATCAGGGAATCTTGCATTTTGGAGCTCTTCATTCTATGAAGAATCCATAATTTAACATAATCTCAGATAGATATGGTATGAGGTGTCTTTTCCTCAGAGGGTGCATGTTTATGTATATGGTCTGTTGCCAGGAATCAGTTTTAACTTGGCTGTCACATGTGAGAACCTGGACCTGCTCCATCCAGACCAAGGATGTCACTGTGTATGAAGTGTGATACTAGGAGGACAGCTACCTGTGATAAGAGGAGAACCCAAATGCAGGAGAGAAACAATCACCCTGAATTCTAGACTTTGGTCTGTCTCAGATTCTTTCCTTGTGAAGGATGTTTTGAGAGACAGACCTGTAATATCTGCTAACTTGTCTACCTGATACGGGAATATATCACCCTGTGGAAAAGAGAGAGAGAGAATAAGAGGAAAAACTTGAGAATAACTAATGAATCCCCAAAAGAGAAAATCCAAAAGGGGAAAAAGAAAAGACCTCTGCATGTTTTGGTATCTTGCTTTATGAAGGCCATTTACACAGAACATAAGCTCTATCTGTGGATTTTGTATTTGTTTTGTAAGACACCTGAGAAGGAGAAAAAAATTTCCACAGAAGCTCAAAACAACATGCAGTTATTCTGGCTTTTTGAAATAAGTAGCTAAATAATTTTGACATGTAATTGATACATGAGTTCATTATTTCTAGTTTCCTCCTTATCTACAAGCAAACAGTTTTCAGGGGAAGTTGGAGATCAGCATAAATTCCATGTAAAGTCATTCTATATGATGGATAGCTTTGAATAAAATTACAAAAAAAAATCAAACCCAAGACCCCCTATACTACAGTCTCTCAGTATAAATAAACAGTATTTTCTTTGAAGTTGAAAGAGGTTCCTGGTAGTTCTTGTAACCCTTTAGAAATGCTTGAGTTTCGGAAAACTGTACATCTGACCCTTGGTGGAGAAAATAATTTTGCTCTGAAGCTTTATCCTTGTGCTGATAAATCGGGGATGACTGGGCCTGAGGGGTTACTCCACATATCAGGACCCTGGTTGTGTTTATGTCAGAGCAGATTTAATTTGAACAGATTCTACAGGTTGGAGTGGAGTGTTTCTATAGTTAATTATGCCCTGTCTGGATTTTGAACTGAGAGAAAATGAGAACTCACTAAACAGGACTGCTTGAATTTACCTTTCCACTTGTTTTTAATTTAAGAATTATATAAGGATAGTGAAAGCAGATATTTTTTCCTCACAAATTACAATAATCTCTTCGTTTATTTTTTAATGCTCATTCTTATCAAAACAGAATATAATTTTGTAACATTTCTTCAAATTTGCTATTCCATTTGTGTCGGTTATCATAAAAATAAATGAACGAATGATTGAAATGGAGAAAAAGTATACTAGACCCCAAAATTTGTTTCCTCTCTGCATAGTGACCCAGTGCATGTTGTAGTATTTCTACAAGTAATTTCTACAAAGTAATTTCTACAAAATAGAATGCTTTTCATTCATCCCCTTGGGGTAGTAGATAATGTTCTTATATGAACAACCTTTGTCATAATGATAAGTGTCTGAATAGTGTCTGAATGTTTTTTTTGTAATATCAAAAAAGTATTATTCCAAACTGTTGTTTTTATTTTGATAGAAAAAACCTTTTTTTTTTTTTGAATTTTTTTATTTTTTTCTGGTGGCTGAACCTTTGATAGTTGATATGTGTATATATAAGTCCTCTTTGCTTGGGATGCCTGTGGGTGGTGGATTGCACAGCACCCCTGGTTTGGAGAGAGGGAGCAGGCACTGTTCCTAGTCCAGCCTTGCTTCTGGCCTGAGGTGAATTTGCAGTGGAACTAGATCAGAGTGTAACCTCTGGCCTGATCTAATTACCAGCATTTATACTGGCAAACTTCCTCAAGAGTGGGCAAAAAGTCAGGTAACTTGCAGACAGTAAAAGTAATTCAAGAGGACACCATGATTTTCAGGAAAATGTTACTTAGGCAGTATGTCTCTTCCTGACCCATAACTTCACATGTTTGGTTTTCAAATATTCAAATCAGGCGAGAGAAAATAAAAATCAGTGAGTTTGCACAACCTTCAATTTTAAAAACATTTGTGTATCAGAGGTGGTGTGGCTGTGTGAATTGTGATCCAGGAAATTGTGATTCCAGTTTGCTGTTACTTTGAGTAAATAACTGCACTCTCTGCAGAAACTCTGGCCTGGAGCTGCTGCAGAAGAGCTTAAATTAAGCTGTCTGTGCATTGTGATGCATGAAATTCTTCTTTCAGACTTCACAGTAATGCATGTTATTTACAACGTATCTGGCAGCAAACTTGAGAATATTAAGCTACTTAAATATGTTACAAAATAGACTGGTTTCTTCTAAATAAAATCCTGTCTGTTTCAATGAGGCACACCAGCTCTGATCCTGAGACTAGTAAAAATCAATTTTTTTCTGTGGTTAAGTTACTTTGCTTCAGGAGATTGCAGGGTAGTTTTCAAGTCATCATTGTTGGAAAAAACGCTTAGTTTTATGCTTATACCTGTTTAACTATTGAGAATAAATTTTGAAAGGTGATATTGTAACAAAGAAAAATGTACCACCACTTAAACAACGTTGATGCTGATTTGTTCTTTGGTGTTTTGGTTTTTTAAAAATCTGAAATAGGGATACTATTAAATATTTGCATTTGACAATAATAAACAGATTTTCAGTTTCCAGTAGGTCCCAGGTCAAAAAAACGTGGTAATGGTTTCAGGGAAACTGTTGTAACTTAGCAATACTGGATTGTGAAGCATAACTGTGGAAATTAAGTAGTGACAGTGGGCAAAACATTAAAAGGGCTTGTGGTAACAATAATAATACTGAGTAACAATATTTCTAATGAACTACAGGATGGTTCTGTTGCACCAAATGAACTACCTCCTTTTGGAGGATGTAAAAGTGGTGTTTGGTTGAAAGCATTCAAGAATGATACTGGTTCATGTCCAAGTTACTTCATTGTGTTTTAAAAGATTTCTTGCAGTCTGCAATTTGTTACTAATTAAGGAGGAAAATGCCATTTTTCTCTCCCTTTTAAAAACAAGATTTGTGGCAAAGTCATTATAGGCAACGGTGGGAACAGAAAGCACAAGATACTTTTAATAGTGTGCCTGTCATCCACTCTGCTGCACAGCATTTCCTAATCAGCCTGAGCAAAATTAACTTTGCTGAGCTGTCTGGTGTCAGTGTTTAAGCATTGCAGCTCATTCTTTGTGAATACCTGTAATATCTTGAAATTTTCTACTTCCCTGTTGCCTCAGAAATACTATTTAAAACTGAACGATATTTGTGGTATCCTGACACCCTGAGTGTTTTGTACACTTCAACTGGCATTTGTATATTACATTCCTCTTATAGGGATCCAGTTTTCATGGCAGATGGAGCTAGGTAGACATTCATTCTCTCACTTAGCATGATGGTTTTGTGACAATTTTGTTTAACAGTACAAAGGACACACTTCTGAGAGATATTTATTATTTTTAGGAGGAAGTATAGTCTATCAATTGCAACTTGAGTGCTATGAGCAATACCTTTTTTTACATTGTTTTGTCCTTTGGCATATGAAAAACATGCATATTTCTAAGAAAAACAACCCATTTTTGGTATGAAATGATTCTGGGTTTCTTGAATTTGTTGTTTACGTGTTCCCAGTTGAAACTCTCTGTGCTACACCGTGTATAACTTCAGGTGAAGCTACCAAGTATTCTTGGAAATCAGCTTGTAAACAACCCAATAGATTAATCTCTGTAATTTTCCCTTTTTTTCTGCAGAGATATTACATACAGCATTTCTTTGGAAGCTGTGACAACTCTCATTGTGTTCCTCTCCTGCCAATTATTCCACAAAGAGATTCTGCGAGAGAGCATCATTCACAGATACCTGATGCATGGTCGATGGTATGTCCTGGTCTGGGGTGCTACCTAAGAGCAAAGCAAATGGGTTGCTTGTTTAGGTTGTTTGTACCTGAAAACAGAAGGCAGCAAAATTTTATGTTCATAGAAAATTTCTTCTGCTCAAAAGAAAAGAAAACAGAAAAGCAGACATCTCTAAAGAGATGTTTAAACCCTCTCTTGGAGGTTTTGGGTGGAAAGCTCACAGCCCAGAATTCAGTAAAACTATTTTGGAAATAGTTTTTATATTTTGAGGGTAGTTTCCTTAACTTAAAACAGCATTTACTTTTCAGGATGTTTTTTTGACTCAGCAGTGAGTCTTGTAGCACTGCAGCCTAGAGAACTCAGGTCCCTCAGAAATGCTAGAGCTTTCTTGCTATCCAGATAAGTAGCAGTCCTTGGAAAGATGAAGACACATGCTATGCTGAGCTGAAGGGAGCACTTAGCCAGGGTAAACTTGGTTGTGTGAGTAATACCACTTGTTCTGGCAAGTTGGTGGTTGTGTTCAAGTGCTTTGTCACAGTGGCTTGCATGCATTTTAATCATGCTCCCATTCATTCTCTTTCAACTTCAAGTTCCATGTGGGCAGATTTTTCATAAGTGTATTTATTGTCTGGTTTCCCGAAGTTTCTACTAGATGTAAGAGACAAATACTGCTCTGATATGCAGGGAAAGGAGGGAGGTTCAGCTTGGAGCACAGGGCAGACTTCAGCCCAAAACAGCAGCAGGATAGAGCCAGAGCCTCAGGATGTGTGGGGTGACCTGGTACTTCAGTCTCTGAACTGAAGGAATTGAGGGTTTGGGGGAAAATGGGGAATGTTTAGGGGAAGAGTTTGTATGTGGTCAAAGAGGTCTGATTTGGGAGTAGGAGGTGCCTGGCCTCTGGAGAGAGATGTGGGAATTTGGTGGCTGGGAATTGAGAGCAATGTTGGAGGGGTACTGGTGTGACATCTCACCCCCAAGGAGAAGGGAGCACCCAGGATTTGTAGATGCTCATGATCAAAAGGAATGTCAAAAGTCAGAGCAGTTCTATTAGTAAATTACACAGTTGGCATGGAAAACTGTGTGTTTGTCCCTGCTATCCCCGTGTAAGCACAGTGGGGTTTGGGTAAAAGGGGGAGCAGTGAAAAGGGAGAAAGAGAGAGACACAGAGAGAGAGAGAACTGGATCAAAGAAGGGGAGAGAGAAAGGAAAGAAAAAAGAGAGAGATCACTAGTCCTGGCTTCAGTGTCAATCCGCTGCTGGGATGTGCAGGGTCCTGGGGCCTTGGGCTTTGTGGGGCACCTTTTAAGGCCTGGAGAGAAGTTTGTCACTTCTTGTGCAAATCAATTCTTATTCACAGTCGGTTCTTTCAGACCTTTCTGGAAATGGGTTGGAGGCTTTGGGGTCTTGGATGGTCTCCTTCCCCCCTACAGTCCCTGGCCCTTCTCGGCCTCATCCCAGCGCCTGTGCTGAGCCAGGCTGTGCTTTTCTGTGGGAGCCACAACCAGGAGGTTTGTCCCAGAAAAGCTGCCCTTCCTCCATATGGCCCTTTCTGCAGCCACATCGTGGTCTTTCTCACGTGTGTTTTTACCGACAATCCTTGGCTGTTGTTCCCAAAAATCCTTGGTTGGCTCTATGGCCATCCAGCTGTTGGTGTCTGGGAAATGCATGTTAGCCCCTCACCGTCTGGGTTTCTGTGGATGGTTAAAGGGTCCATCCTAACAGAGCTCCTGTCTTTTCAGCTCTAATTCAGATGGGAATGGGAACCAGCTGTTTGCTTCTATGGGAATGCTACTTCATTTTGGAAATACTGTAACTTTTCAGTTAAACACAACAAATTCTATGGGCTTTTTTCATATTCACTGGTGTGATGTCGGTTGTTTCATTGGTCTTTGGAAATTCATGGAATCATGGAATCTTTGAGGTGTGAAAAGGTGTTTAAGATTGGTCGAGAGATGTTGTGGAGAGATGCTGTCGTTACCTGTTCTGTGTGACCAGAGCATGGAGTAAAAACTGAACAAGTACAGCATATCTTTCCATTGCATAAATATTTTTCCAGTTGTGTCTTGAGGTAAGTGAATACAATGATTTTACCAACTAAATGGTTTATTTAAAAGTAGTACTGAAAAAACAAAAATCAAAAAGCAGTTTTCGTGATTATGCTGTGGAAGATGCTCCTGCAGGCCCCTGCTGAAGTCCGGGCAGCTTTGGTGGGCAAGACCTTGGTGTTCTTTCCCTTTCCAGTCTTGTCGGCACTGGGAGAGTTACTGGCCATCTTTAATGCCAAACACCAACCTTTGCTCCCTACCTGGACTTTGTTGTGCCAGTTTTTGTGGGTCGTGAGTCAACTAAAGCTGGTTTTTTCTTTTATTTCCAGTCTCCCATACACCAGCAGGCTTGTGAAAACTTTGCTGTATAATTTCATTAGACAAGAGAGAAGCCCTCCTCCAGGGACCCATGTCTTTCAGCAGCAAACAGATGGAGGAGGACTGCTCTATGGAATTGCATCTGGGGTGGCAAGTGAGTCTTATTTTCTGTAAATTGTACTTCAGACCATATGAAGTATTGCCTTCTCTGTGCCCTCTCTTGCAGACACACCTGTAGCCCATTTCTTTTTTAGCAAGTGATACCTGTGTAGAAAAGCTGTCCACAGGCCTGCATGGCCCATCTTGAGACGTGTTAGAATCTGAAGCAATTATACCTGCAGGACAACAGATGGTAAAAGTATCACGTAGTCCCTGGGATTTTTTATTGACACATTAAATAACCTTCAACCAACCAAGTAGTGCTCTGTTTGATGAATCACATACTTCAGGTTACTTAAAGTGTTGTAAGAAATAGTTTTATGTGCATATTTTATTCTTTACAATAACTCGGTGGATATGGTGACCTGCTCTGTGGCTCTGCTTGAGCAAAAGGTTGGGCCTGGTGGTCTCAAGGGGTCCCTCCCAGGAGGGTTCTTTGATGTAAGGGAACAACCTAGATAGGAATTTTCATAACATATTGTGCTTTTCCCAGTAATTTGACTATGTTTTTTCCTGATTAGTATGACTAGATTCTGACCTTTCCCATGTGGATTGTTTGCTATAGAGAAATAGTGCCTGAAGAATAGCAAAGACTTTATGCCATTTGTTGTTCAGAAAAAGATTTCTCATTTTTGTTTTACTATATAGTCTGTTTTTGTTGGTGGCTGCTCCTTTCCCCACAACAGATGTGTTTTACTGGTATATAAAAATCCGTCCTAGAGGTTTTTTCCTTTCCACCAAATAAGAATAAAACATAATACAGTGCTAACAGCAAAGGTAGATATTATTTTCTTTCTCTCCGATAAACTGGAGAACACTTTGCAAGTCAGTTGCTGCTAAAACCGATACTATTTATTTGGCTCTTTTGTGAAATCCATTCACTGGCAGCCTCCTGAGGGAATATTAAAGTTCAGGCCGCAAGGGGTCTGCCAGGATTTGCAGTCGGTGGCAGTGCCCGCGTCTCTCCTCACGGCGGCAGTAAAAGCGCACGGCTGCTGCATTCAGCTCCCTCTGCGCTCCGGGTTACGCCCGCCAGGGCCGCGCCTGGGTTGTGTCCCTAGCGTAAACCCAGCACGGAGTAGTGGCTTGGTTCGCAATTCACTTACACACAGGCTAGATTAATTAAATTGTTCCTTACAGTGTTTTATTCGAGTCCCATCAGGTATATTCTTTTTCTACATTTCAATTGCAAGGGGAAATTACTCTTAATATGTTTTTCTAAACCAGTTTTCAGTCTCTGGTTTGTAGTTTTGCAGTTCCTACTGCATATTTTGGTACCTGTTATTACCTGAATAATTGCTGTTATTTATGTTATCATTAGTTCTGATCTCTCTAGTGTCTTTCTGCCTCAGTGCTGCCACAGGCAAAACGCTTCTTCCCCTTCTCTGGTTACTTGACTGATTTGTAAGTCCATCCATATTGCCACCATGCCAGCCTCCCTCTGTAACACTTCTCACATCGTATCCCTCATGACTTTTTACTTGTTGTATATCAAGTTTCCATTTCTTAATGCGAACTCTTAAGATTTCAGCCTACATCTGTTCTTGTCTCTTCCTACACTCCCACCTCCTTCACTCCTCTTGAACCATTCCCTTAGCAACTACCTTGGCATATGCCTACGCTTGTTTTCTTGCTTCTTTCACGGGTACCTGAAGTGCCATCTCTTTGCCCAGCAAATTAATTGTCTTCATTTAAAGCTTTAAGAAGAGGAGCCTTTTTAAAGAGCTTTCTAATTTCCTGAAAAGGGAAAAAAAGAAGTACCACATCCTGTTGGAAAATAGAAATGTTTTTTCTATCCATGCCCAGATAGTTGGCTGAAATTTTTTTAAAAAATTATTTGCCTATATATGATGTTGGACTATAGGTGAAACTTGGACATGGTAGGATTGTGGAGTAAATGGCATAATTGCCTATCTTATCTCTGAATTAACTTATCAAATCAGTACTTCGGTTCATGTAGCCTCAGGTACATGGGTAGAGTGCAGCACAAATCAAAATGGAGCAACATGAGTTGATAATCTGTTAGGAAACAGAAGTGAATTTTGAGCAATGAACAGCTGTGGAAAACTCTGATGTGATTTCTGTATCGTATTACTTTTGTGTGTCTTGTAATCTTTACATGATAGAGATTGAAAAAAGAATGGAAGAATTGAAAACTCACCTTTGTATTGCTCAGTGCCATTTAAATAACCACTTAATGTGTAAAGTAAGTTTACTGAAATAGTCTAAATATAATCTACTTAGGATGAAAGGAGATAGGAGCCTGGTTTAAAAAAATTACTTTTAATACGAAGTTTTGAGGCCTGAAATAATTATTGTACTTGTTTATTATTTAACTTGATACCACAGTCATCTACATGGTCATGTATAATGTTATTCCTGTTTTGTAGTCACTTGCACTGCATCAGGAGATCAACAAACTCTTACAAGCACCGTAGTTTAGATCCACCCTCCTTTTCCTTCCTTGTGATTCAGCAGGAGTGATAATTATACACAATATGAGCAGAATTTTACCCTTTCCCACAGTTAACCTTCTCCTGCTTCTCATCCTTCATAGCCTGTTTTTCTTCCTCTCATGAGCTTCCTTAACTCTGAAACCACACAGCCAACATCCTCGCACCAATTACTTCTCGATTTGGCCTCTGACTGGATCCAAGTTACCTCTGCAAGGACCTTTCTCCATCCTGGATATAAAATACCTGGATTGGATTGTCCTGCCAATCCTGTTATGCTCCAATAATTAAAGAAACAATGGTGGTTTTGGAAGGAGGGGAAAAATAATGGTATTTATTTTTGTAACTTCATAAAGGAGATTTTTCTCTACTGAGTCAACTTTGCTTTGTCTTTGTGGTCTTTCAATAGGTGTGCAAAGTAATTGTAAAGTGCTGCTAGATCTGGGGCAGTGTTGTGAAGCATAAATGACATTAATATGCGTGGCAGGAGAGTTTAGATATTAGAAACTCATTTATTGGAAACTAGAAATTAATTATTCTCAGTTCACAAAGCACATTGAACCAACTTACCATCAAAACCAAGTTTTTTGTTGGCTCTAAGTGCCCTCTTCTTTTTTCTTGAGATTTATTAACATTTGCCAATTCATAGTCTACAGTCAACTAAGTTGACACAACTTTTTGTGGACAAGCAATTTTTTTTTAATTAGTCATTTTATTGCTTGCAAAATAAAATCCTTGTTAGAGTGAGGAACTGCCAAGCAAATGATGTGTTAAGACAGGGAAATGATAGTGCTATTCAAGACCATTGGAAAATAAGTCAGTTTAAATGGTTTCCTTTGAAACAGTTGATCCAGATTATACTTTGCTGTTAAAAACAACCCAAGACATTAATGCATCTGGCAGAAGTAAGGAGTTACTGCAACAGTGGGATCTAATTGACTTGGTTTGTGCAGTTTGGGTGTTTATAGATGTGAGGGGTACAATGCTGTATCTGTAAGGAACTAAAGCAGAGTCAGTAACCTGATTCAACTTCATTATTCACCTAAGTCATCATCATAACTAATGTGCCACACAAATGTACTGTGGTAGCATTAATAGAAATTGCAGAATTCAGTGTGTAGTGGTCAGTGATGGCTTGTTTTCTCATATCTGTACTCTTTGGTTGGAACTAGATGAACATTCCTGGCCGTTAATGACTTTATATAAGGCACTGTCTGCTTTACTGTGCATTATGCTGTTCACCATAGGATACCTAAAGGTTTCAGACCCATGCTGTACATCTGTGATTTATATACACAATAGCTTATTCCTTTTTTTTTTTTTTGGTACTACTTTCTGGTTAATAGAAGCATTTGCATGGTAATTTTTAACTTTACAAGAAAACTATTTATTAATAGTTAATGTTTTATTTTAATATATTTTTCCTCTCCAATTTTATGTAGTCTGATTTGTAACATCTACATTAAAATATATCAAGGTAGAGAGACACAAAAAGGTACTAACAGTGTATCTGTTATTTCTTACGATTTCACCAGCCTTTATTTTTTGCTAACAAAAGCTTCATTCTCCTTGCTTCTACCTTCTAGATCCTTTTCATGATGTGTCACAGATCTGGTGTCTATCTCTGGTGCTTAGTCAATGCTTAATTGGCTGTTTATGCCCACCACAATGGAAATGAACATTTGAGCTTTCTTTCCCAGTTCAATCTGTTCGTGTTCCTTCTTGCCTACGGCCTGTAAGTGTCATCCTCTTGACGCTGTAACTGTGAATTTTCACCTGTCTGAATGGGAAGACTGAGGTAGTTTCCAGATCTTTAACCTTTCACTTAGTTCCCTTGAAGGTGTGCCTGACGCAGAGCAAAGCATGCAGGTACTTTGAGAATAAGTAGTTGAGTCTTACTGGTTGTGTAGCTGTAGCAGGGACAGTCTTTAAGAGCTGCACAGCAAACTGGTACCAGAGTGGCTTCATCCTGCCCAAAATCTGTGCTTGGGTGCTGTAAGGACCACAGAAGCTGGTTTGAAATTGGGCTGAACTGCTGCCTGAGCAGTGCCTCAGTGTCCCCTTGGAGAGTTTTCCTGGTTTTATGACAAAAACTTGCCTTCTGCCTTAATCACATTAGTACAGAAATACATTTTGTCCAGTAGGAATCTCTGCAGGCCAGGCTATCAAGCTCTTAGACACTTCCTTTGACATACACTGTGTTGTGTATGTTCTGTTTCTTGAACCCTAATTGATCTTCGTATATTTGAGTGATAGGGGAGTATAGAATGATTATACAGCAATAGCACTTATGGTGGCATTTGGCCCCAGTTCCACCAAGCTCTTGGGACTTTGAATGACAAGGATGTGAAACCAGAACAGTTGTAGTATAAGTAAGAAATAATGATGCTCCCAAGGCTGGAGCCCCTCTGTTCTGGAGCCAATCTGGGAGAGCTGGGGCTGCTCACCTGCACAAGAGAAGGCTCCAGGGAGAGCTCCGAGCCCCTGGCAGGGCCTAAAGGGGCTCCAGGAGAGCTGCAGAGGGACTTGGGACAAGGCCTGGAGGGCCAGCACACAGGGAATGGCTTCCCAGTGCCAGAGGGCAGGGAGAGATGGGATCTTGGGAAGGAATTGCTGTGTGTGAGGGTGGGCAGGCCCTGGCCCAGGGTGTCCAGAGCAGCTGTGGCTGCCCCTGGATCCCTGGCAGTGTCCAAGGCCAGGCTGGACATTGGGGCTTGGAGGTTTAGTGGAAGTTGTCCCTGCCCATGGCAGCGGTTTGGAATGAGATGGTTGTTAAGGTCCTTCCAACTCAAGCTATCCTGAGATTCCATTAAATTGTTGATCAGTTCTGTTGGCTTCACCAACATGTTTTTGAAGTTAAACCACTGTTAATCAGAACTAGCTGTACAGGTAGCATGGGCTCTACTCTTTGCACATACACTGATGGTAGTGACAGCGAAGCTTCTTTCCCAGAAGAGCAATTTATACTGTCATTTCCTGGGCTTGATAATCCTTAAAAATCTTCCATTGACTTTGATGAGACTCATTAGTTATTTGCAGGGTATTGTCAGAGCATGGATCAGGCTCTGCTTTGTGGAACCCAGCAATGGCACCAGAGGAACTGGTGCCAAGGAAGCTCCACCTGGACATGAGGAAGAGCTGCCCTGTGCACTGAGCACTGAAATGGATCAGAGAAGGTGTGGAGCCTCCCTCACTGGGGATATTTCAGACCCATCTGGATACAATCCTGTGCCATTGCTCTGGGATGACCCTCCTCTAGAAGGGAACTGGGACCAGATGATCCTCTGCAGTCCCTTCCATCCTTACCCATTCTGAGATTCGATGAAACTACATCTTCTTTCTTTCATTTGGAGAGGCTGGTACTCCTGGGGACCCTTGACTGCCACCACTCCACCCTTGTGACAGTGACAAAGGTTTTCATGCTTAAAATTCTGGAGGCTTATGTATTTTTAAAGTTTGTAAAGCCTCTTTTCTACCAGATGTCTACCTGACACTGTGCAGGCTTGTGTTGTGCTGGGAGTTGTGCTGTAGCTCTTTGTAGCCTGTCAGCTGTTTGGAGCAGGGACCATCAGTGCACAGCACAGCGAGGCTGTGGTTCATGACTAGAGCTTCTGATTTCTGTGGTCATACAAACCCTAATTGTAACCATATGCTTCAGCTTGTTTACTGGGAGTGCTGCAGCAAGTTTCACGAGGTGTGTTGGTGATTTATCTCCCTGACATTTATCCTGATATTCTAAAACCTGAGCAGCTTCAAATAACCCAGTATAAAAGAGAAGAGAAAACCTATTGGCTCAAAAATGATTTTTCTTTCATTCTTTAGGGGAAATTGCTTGTTAAAGGAAACCAAGTAACAAGCTGATGTATTGTAACAAAGTTTTAAAAGTTGATATTTTGCAAGGATTAGGGCTAGAAAAAGGAGTTTTATATAGCTGGAAAGGAGGTATTTCTGGTTTTCCAAATTCTTCTTAGCTCTAGAGAATTATGGAAATTGAAATTGAGATAAAACCAATATTTATAATTAGAGAATGTCAATAATCAGCTATGTAAAAAAACCAACTCAACCAAAAAAACGAGTTATACTCAACTTTTTCTTAAAATCCTATAAATTTCAGTTGTAATGGTAAACATGATAAGAAATCCATAACTCTTTGCCTTATAATCCAGTATCAACAAGAGTATTCATTTCCTACCTAATCTTGATTTTAGCAATAATTGTGAAAAAGCTTTAAAAAACACGAGGTTTTTTTCAGTTCATTTTTGAGCACATATCAAATGACAAAAATGCTTGATCTGTGAGTTAAAGTACCTTCTTCCTGCTGTACTTCTTGTACAGTGTTAACAAATACTTTGCTTAGGTGAGACCCCACCAGCAGAGCTGTCCCAGCCCTGGGCTCCAAGAGCACAAGGAGCTGGAGCTGCTGGAGCCAGCCCAGAGGAGGCCACGGAGATGCTGCCAGGGCTGGAGCCTCTCTGCTCTGGAGCCAGCCTGGGAGAGCTGGGGCTGCTCACCTGCACAAGAGAAGGCTCCAGGGAGAGCTCCAAGCCCCTGGCAGGGCCTAAAGGGGCTCCAGGAGAGCTGCAGAGGGACTTGGGACAAGGCCTGGAGGGCCAGCACACAGGGAATGGCTTCCCAGTGCCAGAGGGCAGGGAGAGATGGGATCTTGGGAAGGAATTGCTGTGTGTGAGGGTGGGCAGGCCCTGGCCCAGGGTGCCCAGAGCAGCTGTGGCTGTCCCTGGATCCCTGGCAGTGTCCAAGGCCAGGCTGGACATTGGGGCTTGGAGCACTGTCCCTGCCCATGGCAGGGGTTGTAACACAATGAACTTTAATGTTTTTTTCCAACCCAAACTGTTCTAAGTTTTTATGATTTTGAACATTTTGATGATCCTTCTTCTGGATGGCAGATACAAACTTCGTAATGTTAATGACTCAAAGGATTGGGTTTTTTGCAAGAATATGGGTTATTAAAATAACACCTACAACTTATAACTCTGTCAGGGATTTATTATTCATAATTTTGAAAATAGCTGCACTAAACTGCTCAGGCTGTGGTGTTTAGCTGCAAGATTTGCCATGAAAATGTTTGGATAGGTCAGGAAAAAGGATGATCTATTTGGTTCCAGATGTACTGATGCCATGGTATGAAAGGTTTGAACTTGATGTCTGATAATTGACAAGTACCCTAGACGGGTTGGAAAGTGAATGGATAGTAGAAACTGAGCTGCATTTCAAGTTGAGATGAGGAACATCGAGAAAGCACAACAAATTCTTTGGCTTTTTGTTGTTCTTTCTTAGAAATTGTTTTTCAGGTCTCCTCATGGATTAAATCCATCCAAAGCTGCATTTGTTAATAAATTACATGTTACTGAATAACACATTAACTGTTTCCCCTTCATTGTCCTGCCAGATGTCTGTGCCATGTTTTGAAGTGGGAGTATTCAGACATCAGATCACTCATTTTAACCATTGTCCATGTTCAGCAGAGCAGGGGAGTTGCATTGCCTGGCGTGTGAAACTCCATTTAATAGTTAAATTTTGTGGTTTTATTGATTGGTCATGTGTGTAAAGACTAAAGGAATGAAAAGGCGATGCTGTGCACTGCCTGTCTGGAGATATTGATTAGCTAAGTTCATTTTCTGGGTGTTTTGTTTTCTCCAGTAGGATACTGGAGCACCAGTTTTGTGAAGTTCTCATGTTTTTTTGCATTTTTTCTTTAAGATTTTATATTTATTTTATTATTGATGCATTATAGGTAAAACAAGGGTAGAGGAACGAGTGTCTGTGTACTTTCTGTTCAGTTTCGTGTTCCCTTTCAACTTAAGCTTCTGCTCCTTCCCCAAAATAAATGATGGAATTTTTTTTAGTGCATCTTCAAGGAAAATCTGTATTTTAACCCATTTCCCAAGTAAGTCCTGAAGTCTGGTAGACTTTTTGACATGTATAAGGTGAAAGAGTTTATTCATATGATACCAATTATGTTGAGCATAAAATGGACTCATGATAGGAGTGGCATATTTCAGATGTGGAAGTTCTGTGTCATGATCAAATTGGTTCAAGTTCTGAAACAGTTTTATTTGCCTTTCAATAATTTTGTCAAGGGAGAAGCTTTAATCTTCTAGATGTCAGTCTACTCAGCTGCAATGCTTAAATATAAAGAATAGTTTGCCTAAGGAGTGTGCAGATGAACTCTTATTTAGTAGTAGTATATGTGAGACAGGAATATTCCTTGCCAAAAGTGGTACTTGTCATGCCAGTGCTAAGCACCTGTCCATAAGGAGATGGGTAATTAGGTACCTCTATGAACAAGTCATTAATGCGAGTAGAAATTGTCATTTTGGCTTTTGAATATGCATAGTGCAAAGGAGTAATGTGCTTTTAGGAGATGATCACTGTGGTAGGTTTTGCTGGATCTCTGAGGGAAATGAAGGAAGACAAAAGTGTGTTGTGAAAGGAAAACTTTGACCATCGCCAAAATTCAGAATCAGATGAACACTTGACTCTATTTAATCTATTGTGGAAATATTTATGTGTATTTGTGTGTACATTTGCAGTTCAAAATTGCAGTCTTGTCGATGTATGCAGAAGCTTTGGTCCTTGACTCAGATCATTAAAACTGTGCTTTTATTTTCCTATGCAACCTTGTTTTAAATTCAGTTGTTTGCATTTTTGTCTTGTGGTCAGTATGAAAAGAATACACTGAATTTTTAGAATGCAAGACAAAAATATTTTGAAGGATAAGAGAAGTCCCATCCAGGAAGTGTTCAAGGCCAGGCTGAATGGGGTTTGAAGCAGCCTGGTCTAGAGGAATATGTCCCCTCCCATAGCAGAGGGCTGGAACAAGAGGAACTTTAAGGTCTTTTCTAAACCAAACCATTCTGCGATAAGAGGAAACACTCTGAAAATCCTGGCTATAATTAATTTTGTAATTTTTAGGTACTACAACCTCACTGGAGCTGCACACCATTTGGATGTGGCTCAGAGTATGTTTTCCCTTGAGCCTTGTTGGGTATGTTCTTTAGAGCATGTTGCAGTATTGCCTGTATGGACTGAAGTGTTTGACTCTGATTTTGAGGGTTGATTTCACAAATAATTTCATTTTGACAGCTGTATTTTCTATTGAATAATTTTTGTTTAAAAGAGGAAAATGTTCCTCTACTTTTAAGCATAAAAAACTTGGAAGTCTTTCCATCTTTCTTTTATTTCTGTGTATTATAGTTGTACTTCCTTGTTTTTGTAGACCCATGGAGGAGCTAAGCTCTGCACAGAATGATCTAAGATTTAATGAGGCCTTTGACTAAAATCTTTGTCTTAAACCAACAAAGACAAACCCTTAATGCGATTATACCATCGTTATTTTTTGCCTAATGTTCTAGAAGACCCAGTGGTAATTGAATGTGTTCTGCCAAACTGTAGTTTCCAACACAAGTATGAGATTTTTACATAACCTGATAAATGGCTATTTTTCCTTTTGAATAAGCCATCAAAAACTTTTTCCGTCTTTCTGCGAAAGACTTCCCAGCCAAAGCAGAGCAAGCCAAACAGATCATGTGCTTAGCAATGTATTAGTAGAAACTATTTTCACAGTTGCAGATTTAAGTTTTATTTCCTTGTCCTGAGGCCAGTTACTATTGTTGAGTAATTTGGTACTTTCGTGATTGAGGTTTAAGTTATTGGTATGTGGTAGTTGTAGCACTGAGCATGAACATTCATTTTTGTGACAGTTGGGGTTATTTGTCAATTTTTCTCTTTCAAGCGAACGGCATTTTCCAGAGTGACTCACTTTGGGGAAAGAAAAATACTATTAACAAGAAAAGAATGTGGCACCTAGGAATAGACATCCTGGTTGAAAAGAATGGATTTCCATTATTGAAAAATAAATTTCTGCATTACATGGAAGTTCAATTATTATCCTTACAGGAAAGTGTGAATTTTTGCTTGCTTCTAAGTAATTCAATTTTTGTTTGGATTTTGAATATACATGAAGCCCAGAGCCATGCTCTGCCATGCTCTGTCAGTTAATGTCTGGTTGATGGTGACTGTCACACGTGAGGGGATGTGACTCCTGAAGTGATGTTCTGCTTTTATGCAGGCTGAGCTGTTGACTTGGTGAAAAGTTGGAGCGAGAGGGAAGAAATGTTACAAGCACCATAGCTGGAATGTAACTTTATTGCTTTCATCTTTCATAAACAAATACTGGAGTTTAATAAAAGTAAGCACTGTATATTTCAGAGCTGTGTAAAGTAAACAGAAGGACTAGATGAGAGGCTGGACAGGCAGGCACAGAAGCAAATCTGTTACTGCCTGAGTTTCCCATATATTTCCTGGTCCTGTCTATCTTCTGTTTCTGTCTTGTAAGACAAACAGTGGGAATGGTGTTGAGCTGGGAAGGTGGAGTAGCTGTAGGTAGGAGGATGACTCTGATGTCTCTAACCCAGGGATGACTTGGCTGGCTGCCATGGAGGCTCTTGCTAATGTGTAAATGTTGTGATGTAAACCCATTCCTGATGTGAATGTATATCCAAGAGTTAATGGTAAAAAACTTCCTTCGTTAGAATATTGCTTATCCCAAAATGAGAGAGCAAGTGGTCTGACAGGCTCTTGCACATTATTTTTATTTAGCATGTTAAGCAAATGCTTTCATATTTGGCCTTTCTAGATCTCTAGATAGTATTTCTTCCTTTGTGCCAAGCACTGCTCTCTTTCCCCCTTCTTTCTGAGCACTTTGTGGGGTTTGAGGTAGACTGTTACTGGTAGAAATGCTGCAGTACAATGGACAGATTTTCCTTGGCTGGGATCCAAACCCTGTATTCCTTTTGTGGATATTAATAATGACAGAGTTGAGACCTTGTCACTCTTGTGCTGAATTGGGTAGGTAATAAATTTAAAACTAGGTTTCATAAGAGAATTGTGGTCAGGAACAGGATAATATTTTCTGTCTAAATGAAAAATTTCAGAATGAGTCTAACTCTGGAATAATTCCTTGTAATTGTTAAAAGACTGAATTTCTTACCATTCCAGCTAATATTTTGGATTTTTGCTCAGCAGTATGAGACTCTGTAACTGATAAGACATAGGCCTGTACTCTCAGCCTGAACTGAGAGTTTTGACTATCCTGTTGGTCTTAATTCACACAAAACATGTCAGGGGGGTGGCGTGAGCTGATCTTTAAGGTCCATTCCAACACAGACCATTCCGTGATGTCTGTAATACAGCTAGGTTTGAACCTTTGGGGAAAGGTGGATTTATAGACTTGTTTAAGCCTTTAGAACAAACTAGTTTGCAGCAGATCTGAATTAGGGCTTAAATGAACTAGGACTCCTCAGGCAAGAAATAGCTCTTTCACAACTGGTTCTTGCTGTACCAGCCATGTAATAGCTGCCTGAATACATTGCTTCGTGTAGTGAGATTCAAAAAAAGTGGGGAAAAGAATTAGCCAGTAAAATAAGCGAAAAGTGAATCATTTGTTGAGAACCATCTTTGTTGGTTTTTTTCTGTGTTCTCAAGGAAAATCCTGTATTACAGTTATCGGGCTTGCAGCCTTTTTTTTTTGGACTGGTAAAGCTCTTAAACACAAATTTTAATAGAGGCTGCATGT
>VZTN01028703.1:382712-405659 GCA_013400515.1 Erpornis zantholeuca
AAGGGAAGGGAAGGGAAGGGAAGGGAAGGGAAGGGAAGGGAAGGGAAGGGAAGGGAGGTTTGTCCCAGAAAAGTGCTACACTTCCTCTGTATGGCCCCTTCTGCAGCCACATCCTGGTCTTTCTTCTGCGTGTTCCTACCAACAACCCTTGGCTGTTGTTTCCAGCAGCTGATCTGGGCTCTTGGCTGGCTCCATGGCCATCCGGCTGTTGGTGTTTGGGACACACATTAGCCCCTCACTTTCTGGGCTTCTGCAGAGCCTTCAGCTGCTCGAGGGGACCCGTTGCCAGGAGAGGACACCACAGCAGTTGTTGCTTTCGCTGGTCGTGCATCAGATCTGCTGATGGAGTTTGCGGAGAGTGTTGGTAGATACACCCAGAGTAGTTCCTTTGCCAGAACCTGACCTTCCCAGGGTGCTCCCTGAAGGCCTCCATGGCTTCTTGGCCTCTTTGAGGAGCTGTTAGTTTGTTTGGAAAAGCTTTTACTGTTGATTTTTATATCTTTAGCAGACTGTTCCCAAATTACTTTGGCTCAACTCAGTCTGGTTTAGCTTTGAACTTATATACCTTTTTCTTTCCTGATTTGGAAAAGACTTAATCTTTTTATATTAAGTAGTCTCCTTTCTCTGCAGTTGAGTCACGGTGCTTTTTTATCTGTTCAGGGTCTCTAACAGAGACATCCTCTCTAAGCCCTCATGTGATAACTTGAAGTTGTCTTATTGTCACATAGCAATTCATAAGCTGAACCTGTTTTCTTACCTGTTTCTTCATCTTTAGGATAAGTGCTATTGTGAAATTGCTAACTAGGAAAATAAATCCCACTTTGATAAGAAACTTGAAAACTGGAAGAATCCTCTGGATGTTTTATAGTTAAGGATCTTGAATTACAAATTGTGGACGAATCTGTGTGGGAGACTGGTGAGGGTCTTTGTTTTTAGGAAGAAAAACAAATCATAGAATTGTAGAATCATGGAAGGATTTGGGTTGGAAGAGACCTTAAGAATCAGTTCTACCCCCCTGCTGTGGGCCAGGACACCTTCCATAGACCAGGTTGCTCAGAGCTCCATCCAGCCTGGTCTTGGACACTTTGAGGGATGGGGCAGCCACATCATGACTGTGAAACAAAGACTTTTTTTTCTTGTCTGCAAAAGAAAGGAAAGTAGTTATATGGGAGGTTTTAGCAGAGTTTACTCTCAGCTGGAAGGAAAATCTGGTTCAAATTAATTCTGCCAAGAATGAGAGGTGTTTTAGACACCACAGCATTTGACAGTTATTTGGTACTCACTAGTTCTGTGAATGTGTATGTATATAACAGAAAAACTATAAAATAAATAAACAAATAAAATAGAGACTATACAGAAAAATGTGAACATTTTTACCTTTTATAATGTAAATATATATGACCCAGTGTACTGTATTCATATATTTACTGTATTTATACAAAAACTTACCATTTAAGTATCAAAATACCTAGAGATATAAAAATTAAACATGTAAGTTACATATGAGAATAAATTGTTTTATAAATCTAGAATATATTACATCAATATAATGTATAGTTAGGAGTCATGCTGTTTGCATGTGATAATTTGTAAGATTCCCACTTCAAGTGGTTTTATAAGATGTTTATACAATAAATACAAATATGACATATGCAAATTAAAGCAAATATATATGTAGAAATGTAGATAATATATAATATAAAAATATTCCTAGAAAAAAAGAGTTTTGGCTTGCATAATTTCAAGTTTGCCATCAGGTTTATCCATCTAAATCACTGCTGGCTTCTAATTTCAGCCTCAATAGTTTATTAAACAACTTCTCTCAGCCATTGTCATTCTGAGACGATCTGTCAAGCAAAGATCTGTCTTTTTATGTATCTATACAATTATATCTGTATAATTATATGTGCTCTATAAGATATGTTCTGTATATCTGTATCATTAGCTAGTTTTATGTAAATACACAGTGAGTGTGTAATCAGTCCCCATGTATAATCTGCTCTTTCTCTCTTCAGTGGGGCAGAGATCTCTTAGGAAATTGGGACGTCAGCTTGGGAACAACGCACATTCAGGCCAAGGGCATCAGGATGTAAAGGCCCTTATTAAGTAGAAAATTCTCATTTTTATAGATAGGGGGAAGAGAGGAAATAACATGCTAGAAGCTTGGCTAAAATTACACAATCAGTTGACATTGCAGCTGGGAATAAAATTCCACTGTCCTGATCTTTATCCTCATGTTTTAACTGCTGGGCCTTGCTTCAAGGTTAATAAAACATGCTGTTCGCGTGTGATAATGTGTTTAAGATTCCCTCTTATCAAACAATTTCAGGTGATTTTATAAGATGTCCATATAGCACATAGGTGTTTCTCATTGTCTTATCTTGCTAATTGTAATTATTTTGCAAAAAGTCTTCTCACAAGGCCCTGCTGTCAGCTTGTGCCAAACAGGTTGGTGGCATTTGTGATTTTCCATAAAGTTTGATGAGTAATTGTTGTGGGAATGTGGAGTGAATTTCATCCTGGAGAAGAGAAGGCTCCAGGGAGAGCTCCGAGCCCCTGGCAGGGCCTAAAGGGGCTCCAGGAGAGCTGCAGAGGGACTTGGGACAAGGCCTGGAGGGCCAGCACACAGGGAATGGCTTCCCAGTGCCAGAGGGCAGGGAGAGATGGGATCTTGGGAAGGAATTGCTGTGTGTGAGGGTGGGCAGGCCCTGGCCCAGGGTGCCCAGAGCAGCTGTGGCTGCCCCTGGATCCCTGGCAGTGCCCAAGGCCAGGCTGGACACTGGGGCTTGGAGCAACCTGGGATAGTGGAAGGTGTCCCTGCCCATGGCAGGCAGGGGTTTGGAATGAGATGATTTTGGAAGTCCCTTTCCACCCAAATCATTCTGTGAACGTTTGGAATAGCAGAAATGTTTTTTATGAAAAATACTACAATATTCACATTATCTGTTCAAAACCTGGTAGCCTAGAAAGGATTTCTCTGCACAGGGGGCAGCTGCTGATGCTGGATGCCTACAAAGCTTGTCTGCATCGTGGGGCTTGCCTGGGCTACCTTGGATTTGCCAAGTAGCTTCCCCAGAAGTGAGATCAACGTGGAAATCTGGAGGTGGTGGTACGAGGTGTACCCTAGAGGGCAGTCCTGCTGCTCAAATTTGCTTTTTTAGCTTCTAGATTGATCTCATACCTAATGAGAATTGCTTTGTATGTTACATTAAAAAGTTAGGTTAACTCCTCTTTCTAAGGTATAGGCATAGCCCCATTGTAGATGATGGCAGACAGGCAGGCATGGCTTGTCCTCACTATTTCCTGACTGCTCCCTGAGAGCAAACTTCTTTTCCCTTTATGGCTTGGCACTATTGCAAAATGCTTAGGAACAGGAAAAGCCCAGAGGAATCCCTTTCCCTGTGGTAAAAACATTTTTGGGTACTGAAGAAACATAATGGAACTGAACACACGTGCTAGAGAAAAAATAAAGTGCCTCTAAATATATTTTTTCATATAAATACAAATCTTTATGTAATTCATTCCATAAATTGGCAAGTCAGTATTTGGAAAGAAAACTTTCTCAATACTATATATGTAATTTTAGTCTTTAATAGTAAAGTTGATGAGTGTTAGCACATGTTTCTATATAATTTCAATGTTAACTATCAATTTTTGCTGGGAAAAAATAATGCAGGCAGAGTCAGTAATACTTAGTCAACCTTTTTCTCCCCCCGCAGTGTTCTGTTTTTGTAGTCAGTAAATTTGACACACCAAATTTGACACACCTTTCCCTACACTGTCCCCTCCACACTGGCCATCCACCCAAAAGAGAGGGAATTCAGTCGGTGTTGGATCCGTAAGAGGGCTTCAAACAGTGTTTCGTGTGTTGCAGCCCTGTTTTGTTGGTGCTGGTCCAGCCGTGGTGTCTGGTGACAGAAACGTGTTCCTGTCTGATGCCGCTGGAGTTGATGTCAGTGCCGAGCACGGAGCCAAAGGGCAGGTGCTGACATAAAACAGCTCGTCAGCCTTGGCAGGAGCTCACGCCCCGCTCCAAGAGGGAGCAGGGACACTGGGTTCTTTCAGCTGAGGAGGCATTTTCTGCTAGTCAAGATAATGAAAAGTTTTGCCTGTGGCACGCTTGTTCTGGGGATAGGACTTCATTCCTCAGCACTGCCGCTTTCCTCAACGCTTCATTATTAAAACTGCCATTTTAATAATGTTCATATGGCTGGAGCTGGTATTGATGCCTCGAGATAAGCTTATAGAGCACTTTCTGTAGTGAAATCCAATTTTCAATTACTCATAATGTTTTTTCAGACTTCAGTTGTTTGTGATGAAACCTTTCATGCTGAGTATCTTCCTTAGGCTCTTTTTTTAAGATTTTTTTTTTAAATTTTTTTGGCACTGCTTTAATTGAAAACAGTTCTTCTGTTTCTGAGAATGAGGTTAGGGAAAAATGTTACTTAACCAATGCTGAATTCTTACATCTGTTTTATTGAGGATCTTTAGAGCCTTCATGCCTTGGAACAGGCTCTTGAGATTTGGGAAGGGGGGCTTAGGGGAGTGAAGCTGTGGATAGAGATGTGCCATTTACAATCCCTCTTAAAGTTTACTAAGTCTGGCCAAGTTACAATGTCCCAAAACTTGCCGTTTGCATACGTTGAGCAGAAACTTGTTGAAAAACTGGCAGCAAAATTGTCTGAACGTTGAGTTTTCATGAAGTGTGTTCCACACAATGTTGTGCCAGTGAGGCTTGGGATGCAGTGGCCCTCGTGAGGTCCATGAGCCTGCTCCAGGATCTGGGGGGGACTTTCCCTGCTTCATCCAGTTGCTGGTGGACCAGGTTTTGAGCAAGAGAATTAACACTCAGAGTTTCCCTCTTCCTTGGTGCAGCAGGTAGGGTAGAGGCAGAAGTTGCCTCACACAAACAAGATGATATCTCTTAAATAAAAAATAAGAGACATGCTGGGTTAAAACATAAAGTGCCCATTGCACTGCAGAAAGGTGGCAGGCTCCAAGGAGTGTGAGCAGATCTTCTCAGGAATATGGGTGGCAGCTAGAGCATTCCTAAGCTGTGTAGTTCCACGTTTTTCAGCTGTGCTTATATTAGGAGTTTTATTTAATTGTTTTTGAATGCTTTCCTGAAGGCTGATAGAGAAGCCAGTTGAAATTGCTGCAGGTATCAGTGCTGAGGTGCTTCACAGGTTTGGAGAAGTAAAACTTAGGTCTAGGAGGGAAGCAGCAGGTCTGTGCTGGCTTTGTTGTGCTAGCTGTTCCTCAGTTTTGTATGGGAGAAGAAAGAGGATGTAGGGATCTCTTATCTGACATGTGAGCAACAGGCTGGAAAAAGGAGAGTGTAAATTTTTTGGCAAAATCACAGCATCACTGAAGTTGGAAAACTCCTCCAAGACGATCGTGTCGCACCTGTGTCTGATCCCTGTCTTGTCACCCAGCCCAGACCTCTGAATGCCATGTCCAGGCATTCCTTGGAAGCCTGCAGGATGGGGACTCCAAACCTCCCTGGGCAGCCAAGAATTCCTTCCCAAGATCCCATCTCTCCCTGCCCTCTGGCACTGGGAAGCCATTCCCTGTGTGCTGGCCCTCCAGGCCTTGTCCCAAGTCCCTCTGCAGCTCTCCTGGAGCCCCTTTAGGCCCTGCCAGGGGCTCGGAGCTCTCCCTGGAGCTTTCTCTTGTGCAGGTGAGCAGCCCCAGCTCTCCCAGGCTGTTTTCATAGGAGACTTGAATGTCAGCCTCGATTTGACCTCCTGAGTGGTGGCAAGAAGGATCTCTCAAGTCCACCAGCAAGGAATATATCTTGTCATGGGACTGGGACATGTCTTGTTGTATCTTTGCCATAGCAGTTGAGCTGCGTACATTTAACAAGTAAGGAAACAGAAAGATGAAAATTATCTTGTGGTTTAGGCAGTCAAGTCCAGAAAAACTTTGGGTCTTCCTTGTCTCTTTGCAGTTTTATTTTTAGGCTGTTAGAGGAAGACTTTCCCAGAAGCCACTTGATCTTGTTCCTCTCATGTCTCAGGAAACAGGTGAATTGGATGCCTACAGTCACAAAAAGCAAACAGGAGCAGTGTGCTAAACTTACTAACTGATACGAAAATCTGTTGGCACTAGAAAAGTAATTTCTTGGATGCCTTGACCTGTCTAGGAACTTTGCAGGTCACTTCTTTCACTGGTTGTCTGTATTTCTTCTTTCCCATTCCCTCTTCTGTGTGGGGAGGAAGTTCTCCTGAGGGTCTTACATCAAAAGCATCAGGTAATATTGATACCCTGATTAGCACTATTTAAAAACTGTACTGCCAAGGTGGTTATTCTGTAACATGTTTCTATGTTTGTTTCTGCTGCATATTTTGCCTGACAGAAAATGTTACTGGAAGTTCCACTGTTGGTCGAATTCTACGCATTTACTGTGTTCCCTTGCATTCTGATAAGAACAGTAAAATAGCAGGATGGTACCCTGGGCAAAAGCCAGAGAAGCTTTCTATTAAAACAAAAAATAATTAAATAAATAATAATTTAAAAATAAAAGCCTGAACAAAACCCCTCCAAAAACTAACCTCCTCTTCCAAAATCCCACCAAAATAACCTAAACCAAAAAAAGACCCCAAACCCCACCATCCAACAACTTTTAATGTCTCACTACGTGAACTTGTTATTGGCATGAGGTTTGCTGTTCCAAGGCTGATAGATGATTGAATCAGACAGTTCCTCTAAAATTAAATCGAACACTGGGTGGATTTGCAGTTTTTCCCACATTTCTCATTCATTTTCCTCTCTTTCACTCTCTTCAAGCTTGAGCTTAGTTTCCCGGGTTCCAAATAGTCATAATATTGTGGTATTGTGCTCTTGTATAATACCATAAAACCTTTATTTATTTTTTCTTGATACTGTGGTCACATTTGCAGCTTCAGTTTTACTGGACCATCTTCAAATGTGCAGCAGGAATATTGTTCCATCTCAGAAATTGTATCAGTTGTGTCCAAAGGAGTTGAAATAGGTGTTGGCAGCAACAGGCCAGGAGTTGGGCTAATAAAAATGTGAAGATTCCTTGTTTAAGATGTTCCCTTCCTATATTTATTTTTAATATATTTCAAAAAGTGAATTAATGATTTATTAGAGTTATTCCCAGCCTTATTTGGCCTTTCGTTTCAGGAGTGTATTATGTAATTTGCTTTACTTAATTCCTCAAGGTGTCTGTCTCTGGGTATCTCTACTACTCATAGTCCAATTAAATATAATAAAAATGTCACCAGAGGTACACCCCATTTGGAAATGTTAAATTTATCACAGACTTAGGGAATCATTAAGGTTGGGAAAGACCTTGAAGATCATCAAGTCCAACTGTAAATAATAGATATAGGTAATATGATTTCACTGAGTTTACAGGTATTGACTTTGTTTTTAAATGTTTTGTAGTTTTTCAGATTGGATACTTTTTGTGAGTATCTTTCTACATTTCTGATACCTCTGTGATGTGAAAAGCTTTCACAAGGATGCAAGTCTGCAGCTGAACTTCATGGTCTTGGGAGAAGATGTCTCCTTATTTTAGAGTTCAAAAAAGAAAAAGAGTTATAATATAATAGATGGGGTTCCTGCCCCGAAGAAAGCTTGGATCATTTCATAGGTCACAGTAAAGATCTCCTGAGATCTAGTGATAAAAAGGAAGATGAATAGTTTAAAATGGAATAAACACTGTTTTTGCAATGAAGTGAGGGATATGCTTATTTATCAATCTATGCAATTTAGTGTTTGCAATCTTTCTCAGTTCCATGACATTTGAAAGGTCGTGCAAAGTATTGGAGCTGGGATTAATTGCAGGAAGCAAACTGGAAAAGACTTTAAAAGAAAGGAAAGAAAAATGTGTGTATGTAATTTGGCTGGGCAACAAAGGAGACCTGACTGTGCCTTTTATTTAAGGACTGTAAACACTGAACTGGGGCAGAAATGTTTTATGGTATTACATAGAACCACTTAAAGGAATAAGTAGATGAAGCTGAACAAAGTAATGCTTAGCTGAATATTAGGAAAAAAAATCTTAACATTGAAGTTTATTAGATTATGGAGCACTCTTCCCAAAGGATGTGGTTCAAGCTCCGTTACTAGTCCCTTAAAATTAGACTGGATAGAATAACAAGCTGTACTGGAGGGAACACTGTTGCGTGGATAGGGGATGGACACAGTTACCTAATACATCTTTGCATTTTACTTGCTTCCATGATTCATTTCCTAAAAAACAGCTTCCAGAATGTGTTAATGACATCACAGCCATGGCCACTTCAGACTCATCAGTGCTTCTCTGGCTTTGGAGGTTTTATGTAGAGATTTCCTGGGCTGTCTTTTTCTCAGTGTCTCCCACACCCCAGCCATTCCCTTCTGGCTTTCCTGTCCTGCTGCAGCACCAGGAGCAATGGGGACATCAAAAAATGGAGTGCCTGGAGGTGTTTTAAATGTGTGAGTACACAGAGACTTGAGCTTGGCTATTCCTGGAGAGGCTGTGACCAGGAGTGGGGCAGGCAGGGAGCTGATGTTGCAGAGCTTGGCTCCACAGAAACAACTACCTTCTGCTGTTCTTGGCAAGGAGGATGAAATACTGGTCTCCTTTACACAATAGTGTTATTAGGTGTGAAAACCCTCAAACAATTAAGTCATACTCAGTCATGTATTTCAATGAGCCAGTTGAAATCTGTGAAATATGGAGCAGTTGTTCTGTTGCAGTGATTTGTTGAGAAGAAAATAACTTGGTTTTTAAATCACTTCTATAATTCTTTTTAACATTTAAAGAAGTAATCTAAAACATGCACTTAATCTTTCTATAGCATTTCAGTCACTTTCCTGTAGTATTTAGGAATTAAATACTTAAAATATAGTAGTAAAGCAGCTGAAATATAACACAGCACCTGAAATAAAGCCCATGGCAATCATCTGTGTAAATTGTGTGACTTTGACCTTACACTAAGGACTAAGTGGTAGTTGGATGGGATTTTAAGCCTAAATATGCAGTTCCAAGTGATCACACATTTACTCTGATACACATCATGTGCCATTCCTGTGTTCCAGACAAGAAATAGAGTTGCGATGGACTGGTACATAGCTGTTGTCTCAAAATGCTTTTAAATTTAGTGTCTCCCACGTGCAAATTCTTGCTGTAGCCTGCTGATGACTTAGAGAGCAGCTAGCCTACCAGTACTTAAAATACAAATTTATTTTGCTAGGCTGTGTGATGTCCAGAAACTATTCATTTATAGCTGTTTGTAAAACTTCTCCTGTGTCTCAAGCTAGTTTGGGTTAATTCTCTAAGTCTAATACTGGACAATGAAGAGCATGAAAAATACTGCCGAAAATTAAAAATTGTCACTTTTGGCATTTTTACTACCATGCCAGATGAAATGTTGCAAAAACCTATCATTTATGAGAACTTGTGTCAGTTCAAAAAGTTACTGCAATTAAAAAGTGACTGCAAACAAAAAGTTATATTTAGGACAGCCATTGTTATGTGTTTGGGTTTTATAATTTCCCTACTTCAAAAGTCTATAGTCACCAGATTGACTTTTTCGATCACAATTTGTAGTTTGTGTGTAAGTCAGTGTGTTTATGCTATAGTTGAATTTAATGTTGCTCAAGAATGGAATATTTAATATGCAGGTTCATGAACCATGTAAAAATGATTCCATATTTCCTATACTTCAGCTTTGCTAGTTTCTTTCTGTGATGAATCCTCCCAAATCTGCAACAGGACTTCCCTCTGCTGTTTTTATAGTCTTTTAAGCAAGTATACCCTATGTTCCTCACAGTTTGAATTTTAAGATCCCTTACTAAAGATCTGAGATGTTGAAGATGTGCGTTATGAAGTATAAAATGCCCCTGATACAGCAGTTGTTTCACTGATCCTTGTTCATGATTCCATGGACCTCTTTTTTCTTTCCCATTCATTATCACATAACATCCCCGTGGCAACTTGAGAAATTGCTCGCATGGAAAAGTAATCGTAGGAAAGTATTTATATATTTTTAGCTTTCTTCTAACACAATGTAGCAGCTGGAAACAAGGACAAGAGCCAGCACAACGTGAACTGCCAGCTCTCCATGGGCCACCAGTAAGTGTTCATCAGACCACAGTGTGAGAACCATTGAATCGACTTAAGAAATGTGACACACATAATAAGCGTTAAACAAAAAAAACAACACTCAAGTTCCCAGTGCTGCTGCTTGAGTGTAATAAGAATTAAACAGTAATTGTAATGGTTTTTAATAATACGTTTTATTTACTGGGTTTGGTGAAGGAAGTACATGATGGTATCAATTAGATGAAATGAAAATCACTTTTGTTTTAGTTCTTCATCATCTGTATTTAGTGATGCCTTAGATGCTGTTGCAGCATTGGACAATCTTCTGGATGCTAAAAGTTGCAGAAATAGGAAAGCAGAATGTGGAGCTAGGACTTAACCTGGATGTATTACTAACCATAAGTTAGATTAGTTCTGTTTTGGGCTTTTTTTGTTGTGGTTGGGTTTTCTTTCTGATATTTAACAGTGATTTTGCCAATTCCTGTAGCCTCATCTGTTTGTATTCTTTCTGATTTTGCAACAAGGGAGCAGGATTGTCATTTTAGAAGTGTCAAAATGACAGGGGAAGATCAACAGACCTTTTAAAGATTCTTCATGTCTATTAAAACTCTTATTTTGTCCTATTCAGTCTCAAAAGCAGCCTGGGGCTGTACCTCAAGGTGGTGCCCTTGGCAAAATAATTCCAAAAGCAATAAAAAACTCATTGGGAGGATGCTAAATATGTTTAAGAGGTCACGGGTTATGTGATGGGGAGTGAGGGAAGGATCTGCCCTCTTACCAAGCTCCAGTGAGGAGAGACAGCAGCATGATCAAAAAGGCTTTGCCAGTATTAATTGCAATTTAATGCCTGTATTTAAATGCAATGAAGGATGTTCAGAGGAAAGCTTGAAGTTCAGTGATTACTTTAATTGAATTTTTCAGCTACTATTAGATTTTAAAAAACCCAAACAATATTACTTTCCTAGAAAGAAACTTGGAAATAAGTAACTCCAATTTCCTCAGTGTTAATTTAATGCTGTGTCCAGCATGAGAAGTCAGAGAGTTTGTCTTCCAAGTCTTGACACTGAAGGTTGAAAGGTGAATAATACATGTTTTGCAGAAGAATTACAACTAGTTTAATAACTAATCCAGGAGAGCTCAAAAATCAATTATAGCTCACAGTCCGTTGGTCTGCTGACTTAAAATAATGGTAGACAGTGTTAGAAGTTGTTGACTATAAGTTGCAATGCTTTATATTAGTGTAATGAGTTTTTAGAGTACCTTCTGCACTCTTGGTTTCAAAATGTCTTCAAAATCAAACTCTTAAAATTCTTAGTCTTGTGAAACTATAAATAAGTGAGTTAAAACTTTTCTCAAAGTAGGTACAAACATGAACCTTATTTGTATCTCATTGTGTAACAGAGACCAGGCATTAGGCTGAGATTTCTGCAGAGTTGTGTTTACATCAAATAATAGTTAGGTGAAAGAAAGTTCTATTTTGATGACTGTGTCATAACTTCATTTTGCCATTAAGTGTTGTTTCATAGGCTGTCAAACTAGATTAAAGTCCTGGGTTTGTTTTTATGGCTGTAAACACCATCTTACAGAAGATCTCAGCTTCTCTGTTGCAAAATAACATACTTTGCTTTTATGACCTGCTTTTTTTGCTCTGCCTTACACAGAGCTGTATGAGCAGGGGAAAATTCTGTGGTGGCTAGGTTGGTGGAAGAGAAGGTCAAAAATGAATCTGTTAATTTGGTTTTAAAGGTAAAAGCAGTCAGTTCCTTATCAAAGTATTTGAGTATTTCCCAGAAATAATTGGCAGAATTCTACATTTCTGTAATTGACAAAACTTCTAGCAATGTGGCTCCATGTGGCACAGACTCAAGAAATAAAGTTACATCAGTGAACCCCAGAGCTGCTAAGGCTGGAAGGGCCCCAGTGGGACATCTGACCACTCCTCATTGCTCCAGCAGGGCCATCCCAGAGCACAGGGTACAGGATTGTGACCAGACAGCTCTGGAATACCCCCAGGGAAGAGACTCCACACCTGCTCTTCACAATCTGTTAGGGCTCCATCACTGCCCAGGGCAGAAATTTTGCCTCCTGTTGGGAGGAGTCAGTGCTTAGTCCCTGCCTGTGGCTCTGGGGCCATTGCTGGGCCCCCGAAGCAGAGCCTGGGCCCTGCTCGGAGCCCTCCCTGCAGCCAGGGACAGCCAGGCCTGAGGGCCCCTCTCAGCTGGGGCTCCTCTCCAGGCTGAGCAGCCCCAGCTCCCTCAGCCTTTCCTGGGCACCGAGATGCTCCAGGCCCTGCAGCATATGTGTCACTTTACACTGGACCTGCTCCAGGAGCTCCATGTCCCTCTTGTACTGGGGAGCCCAGAGCTGGACACAGTTAGAAACAATGGACAAATATTAGAGAAATGCAATAAAAAGTATTCTGCAGAAGACAGTAAACTGTATTAATTAAATAAGTGATCCAAATACCTAAATATTTGTCTGGTTTTCTGCTTGGATAGAGTTGCAGTGATGGGTAATGTTGATATTACCCTCATGTTTGAGTTGTTGCTAAGGCGTGCTTACACTAAATCAGGGACTTGTCAGCTTCTCATAATATCAGAAGGAATTCCTGTTTTTGAGGGTAGTGAAGCCCTGGCATGGGTTGCCCCAGAGCAGCTGTGGCTGCCCCATTTCTGAAAGTGTTCCAGACCAGGTTGGACAGAGCTTGGAGCAGCCTGGGATAGTGGAAGGTATCCCTAACCATGGCAGGGGGTGGAATGGGATGAGCTTCAAGGTTCCTTAAGGCACAAGGAGCTGGGAGGGGACACAGTCAGGACAGCTGACCCAACTGCTTGAAGGAATATCCCATATCCTGTTATGCTCAGCAGTAAAACTGAGGGTAGACGGACACTGCTCAAGTGTCACCACTCTGCAGCAGGTGGTGAGTGACTGCCTTGTGTATCACTTACTCTGTGTATTCTTTTATCATCATTATTATCATTTCCCCTTCTTTTTCAGTCCTATTGAATTGCCTTCATCTCACCCCACAAGTTTTGCCTTTTCTCTCGGTTCTCTCCCCCATCTCACCAGAAAGGAGAGAATGATTGGCTGTGTGGTGCTAAACCACAGCAACATTGAAGAGACTCATTTAGGTTTATGGATTATTGACTTTATCAGGCTTATAATTAGTACCAGAAATATAGTATTTGGTACTGTAGGGCCTTTTCAAGATCTTCAGAAGCAGTTTGCCTCATGATGCTGTTTCAGGTTATCTACCCTTCCCTCGTTTTCACAGTTTAGTGGTTTAGTTTTGAGAAATCTAGCTTTCCTTTGCCACCTTCCAGAGGTGTAGAAAGCTTTACAAAAACATCTGGAATTTATATTTCTTTCATGATATATAAAAAAATGACAAGAGCATAGAAGTAAAATTAAAAAATCTCAATGTGAAAGAAATAAAGTCTATATGTTGAAGCATTTAGGCAAATTTCTCTTCATGCCTGTAATGATGCCAGGCAGAACTAGTACTGTTGCAGCCATCTGTGGCTATCCTGTTGGCTTAAAGAGGAATTTTTATAGAATCATGGAATCCTAGGATGATTTGGGTTGGAAGGGACCTCAAAGCTCATCTTGTTCCACATGGGCAGGGACACCTTCCACTATCCCAGGTTGCTCAAGCCCTGTCCAGCCTGGCCTTCACCCCCTTTAAACATGGGGGGTTTTCCCTTTTATTCTGGTATTTGTTGCTGGTTTTTTTTCCTGTGATGTTCTGAAGAAGCAGAATCTGAGATATTATTCTGGCCACACTGTATCAGTGTATATTATTCTAAGTTTTCTGTTAACTTCAGATCTGAAAACAATGTAGTTAGGAAAGCTTCTAAGGCAATGCAGCGTAAGTTACTTTGTTTTGCATGATAAAGAAGTTAAATACAGTTTTGTAATTTTGAAATATGCATAAATATAAAATTAGATTTTGCAAAGTAATATTTCAGGAATTGTGAACATACTCTACATACAGCTAGAGACTGCCTGTCTATCTGTCCTCCCAGGCTCTTTATCTATTTAGCATTTTAATCTGATGCGTATGATTAAAACATTGTTTTCCTTTAAAACTTTTTTAACTTGAGTTTGTTGGGAGCACCAGCCAATACTTACCACCTAATGTGACGCTGTCCTTTGCAAGTGAAAGGAATTTTATGAACCTGTTATATGGGATTAGCTTTCTGGAGGACTTGCCAATGCAGGAGAGAACTTCGGGAGGTTACCTGGGTCACATATTAATGTGTGGATTTCTCTTGGACATGGTAACCTCATTCTCCCTGGTGTAAGATTCAGATTAATCACCAGTGTTTTGGCCATACCCCTCTTTTCCTAACTATTGAGGAAAGATGTAGTTATGGCAGATGCCAGCCACAGAAGGATGGGGTGGTGGAGAATTAAAAAGGAGAACTATACTGAAGTTTAAGAAAGGAAATGAGGTGAATTTTAATTTATTTAATGTGTAATGATAAATATACAGTTATTTCAGGGTTTTTAAAATAGTTTCTTTGCATGTTATCTCTCTGGTTAACTCATGTGAGCTTAAAAACTAACTTCATGGTCAGCATTATTCATTCTGATAAGGACCATGGACGATAAAAACATGGTGATAAAGGATTATTAGGGTGACATGAAATTTTTGCTAAGAAGGCTGCAATTACAGTGTTTTTTATTATAAGAACTTTCTCAAGCTGCTTAACACTGAGTGGCATTAGCTCCCTTGCCCATGACATGGCAGTAATTGCCCTGCAATTGTCCTAATGAGGGAGCATTGGTTTGTTACATAATCTGACTGTATAATTACATTTGAAGAAAAATACTCATGGGATGGCTTGAAATTTTGTAGGGTTTAGAGTACTTGAAATTCTTTTAATGGGTTATACTTTAGTGTTTTGCATTCAAATGGCTTACAGGTTTTTATCATTTACTTTGCATCTTGCAGACTAGAAGATTGGAAACTAAACTTTCTTAATTTTTCTGTTTTCTTTAAGAAGGTGTGTTGTAAGTAATTTTTGATTTAGGCATGAATTAAAAGAGGAAGTAAGGATTTACCTTTTCTTAAGTAGAAGCAACTATTTTTTCTTTCCTCTAAAACTCAAAGCTTTAATGAATGTTAAATGAATATTTTGATGAAATGCTCAGTCTCTGCCATAAAATTTCAAAATACCCTCAAAAGAATGAACTGCTAGGCAGGCATTTGGGGATGAATCTAGTACAATGTGATTGGGAGGGGCTGCTTCTTATCCCCTTGCAATGAATGTATCAAGAGCCCAGATGTGATAAATACAGAGGTTTTGTCCTTTCCTCTCACTTCGTACCCCAATAATGCTGAGTCTGCAGCATCTCTGTTTCAGTTTTGTTGCTTTTCTTAGTTTTTTTTCTGTGCTGTAATACTGTCCCATGAGCAGTGGCAGGGACTAATGGACTTGCTGGACAGGGGTGAGGGAAGCCCTTTAATCTTGCTCTGATGCTCCTTCTCCTCCAATCAGTATTTCGGCATGTAGCTGGTCATCTGGGCTCACCCATGCTGCTGTAATTAGGAACAGGAATTTCAAATGCAGTAGTTTAGTATTGGAGTTAATTCTTTTTAGTGCTGTAAGTATGAAAATGACTCTGCATTTGAGGCTCAAACATGGAAGTTCCAGCAGTGTGATAATGAAAGTTTTTTCAAGCAGGGACATTACATTGGCTTTATTTATACATTATGCCTTACTAGTGGAGCCGTACATGCACAATGTACAGTTGTGGAATCAGAGAATGATTTGGCTGGAAGGACCTTAAAGCTCATCCAGTCCCACCCCTGCCACGGGCAGGGACACCTTCCACTAACCCAGGTTTCTCCAAGCCCTGTCCAGCCTGGCCTTGGACACTGCCAGGGATCCAGGGGCAGCCACAGCTTCTCTGGGCAGCCTGTGCCTGGGCCTCCCCACCCTCCCAGGGAAGGATGTTTTTCCAATATCTAATCTAAACCTACCCTCTAAAGAAGCCTTGTTTATTAAAATATGACCAAACCTATTATTTGTTGTTTTTTTCTCTGCAGCTGGCCTGTGGACGGTGTTCACGCTGGGTGGGGTGGGCAGCAAAGCGTCGGCGCAGCTAGAGCAGTGCTCCCCTCTGGCCAGCCAGAGCCTGCTGCTGCTGCTGGTCCTGGCCAACCTGACTGATGCTCCAGACACCCCAAATCCCTACAGGCAAGCCATCATGTCCTTCAAGAACACACAAGGTTTGTATATGTTCTTACTTCTGAGCCTGAATTGATGAAATGGAGTTTTAAGTTGCTGTGATTGCTTAGAGGTTCTCTTTCCAAGATTTATTGTCCTTCCAGCCCATGGAGGTTTCATCTGGGAAGTTTGAGGTAGAGTTCCTCAGCTTCTGGAACTTAATGGTGGGGACAGAGGCAGTATACTTTGTCCTTCTGACTTGAGAAAGACTAGAAAGCTTCATAATCCTTGTCCAGTCTACAGTTGGGCTAGAAGTTCTTAAAGGTTTCTTCCAACCTTGGTGATCCTATGACTCTGTAATTTTGTAAAATATAAATAAAACTGACTTATAAATAGATTGGTTATCCAAGAGTCTGTGGGAGTCCCCTAAAAATTTGTAGCATTTTTTATCCTTAGTCATGTTCCTTAGAGAGAAGGTAAATGATTAAATTGCTACCTGGGTTTGCTGACTGTATTCTTGTGTTTCAAAAGTAAGAAAATAATGTTTAACATAAATACTTCCATGAGTTTTGTTTGTATGGGAGGTTTCAGAGTTGTTTTGGTGCTTGTCTGGATTTTGAGAAGGCAGGTTCCAATCTATGTGTCAGGTAACTGCAGGTACCATGTGGCACTGACAGGCAGAGGATTTTGTTTGGGATACGGGAATGCCCTAACACTTGGGGTTATCCTAATACTTTGGATAACCTAAAGCTTGGGTTATCTAGATAGCTCAGCACACAGCCTGTACTCTTCACAGAATCACAGGATCATTTAGGTAGGAAAAGCCCTCCAAGTCCAACCATTTCCCCAGCACTGCCCAGGCCACCACTACCCCATGTCCCCAAGTGCCATATCCACACAGCTTGTAAATCCCTGCAGGGATGGGGACTCTACCGTTTTCCATGTGTACTTTATCCATGCTTAAATCTTTGAGTCTGAGCCATGTGGTTTTACCTTTCATTGGCTTTGTGGAGGTTGGCAGCATGCACAGAACTCAGGAGCTGTGTGACAACCTGTGAAGCCACAGTAATATCCTGAGTTATGCACTTTCTTCTGGGGAGTTTTTGTATTACTTTATCCATTAAGTTTTAACCAGGTTGAGCTCTAAATTAATTCACCATTACCTAGGAAAATTTATTGGGTTGTGAGGGTGGAGGATTGTTCTCATAAGAAGAATTCTGAGTCCTAACATGCTTCTTTGATTTATTGGATACCATTTACAGGTGGGTGAGATCAAATTGTTGATAAAGTTTTTGTTTTGTTCTGTCTTTAAACTGCAAGCTTCCTTTAATGTTTCGTTTTGGTTGACTTTGTTTTATGCCGTTGGTAGCCAGTAATGTTTTCATTAGAGCGTGCTATACATATATCATTATAAAATTTTTAAATAACTTACTTTGTGTCAAATGTAGCTTGAAAAGCTGTATTTTCTCTACATGAGTATGTTGATAGAATGACTTATTGTTTCCCAGAAACTTGTTCCCACTAGCAATACTCATAATTGAGCTTAAATTTGATTTCTGTGAACATTCTAAGGGGTTTGTAAGAGAAAAGTAACATGAAAAAAAGAGGCTGGTTGCTGTCATAATATATACTATAAAAGGAAAACTGGCATTTTTGTTAAAGTAATTTTGTAATTTAATTGGGAAAAAACTAGAAGAATTCAGCATAGGGGTTTTTTTTCTACATGGTCTAGAATAGTTTAATTTTTCTGTTGGTGATTTTAATGTTCTGCAGAATAATACTGTGTTATTATTAGAATAATACTGTGTGTTACCATCACACTGGATGTGCTGGTGTTGCTGGTAAGTTTCTTTAATGCTGTTAAGATTTTTATTTTTCTGGGCTTTTTAGTATCCTTTAGTAAAGCTGATAGTGAAATGCTGTAAATCCCAGTGACACAGCTTAAACATACATAGAAGTGAAGCTGCAAAGTCAGTGGGTGCTTCTCAGCTAACAACCTGTGGCACCAAGGACTGAATTGTTCTGATTTTGCTGTCTACATCCAGGTTTTCCCTCCTGAAGGGAAATTCCTGCCCAAAGCAGGAAGGTTTTAAACCAGCTGGTCCACAGTTGTGGTCAGTGGTGGAGGAAAGGCAGGTTGGAGTCTCTCCTGTGCCTGAGGGTGCGTGTTTTTGGGACAGGCAGGGGCTGCATCTCTGTACAGTTCCCAGCTCCTGCAGGCAGGGCCTCCTGCTGCCTCCTGCTCAATGGCTGGAGCTGTCCCGCCTCGTCCCGGCCAAAAGGAGCAGTGGCTCCCCGGCACGCTGTCTGCTGGGCCCCACAAAACCAGTGGTAGCCAGAGCTCCTGCAGGGCTCCTGCAGCACTTCCAAGCAAATTTCCATCCAAAGTGGGTGGAAATGTTCAAAATAAGTGATGACTGCCAGGCACTTCTGTGCTCAAAACTGCTTAGCAAACTTCGATAAGAATATGGGCTAAAAATCATAGAACCACAGTGTGGTTGGGGTTGGAAGGCACCTTCAAGATCACCCAGTTACAGCTCTCCTACTAGGTACACTTGACACTATCCTGAGTGCTCCAAGCCCCATCCAGCCTGGTCTTGGACACTTGCAGGGATCCAGGGGTAGCCATGTCTTCCCTGAGCAGCCTGTGCCAGGCCTTCGTCACTCTCACAGGGAAGAGTTTCTTCCTAATGTCTCATATAAATGTCTCCTCTTACAGTTTAAGACCCTTCCCCATGGTCCTATCACTGTTTGCCCATGTAAAACTTCTCTCCATGTTTTTCAAAAGCCCCCTTTAAGTACTAGCCTTTTCTGTTTCCATGGGCAATTTCTAGACCTTAGAGGTCTGTGCAGATGGACATTTTTATTGAAACTGGTAAAGGTTCTGTGAACAGAAATCTGTTTTATTTTCACTTCAGCTCTGGCACAGAGCATATTGTGATTATGAACAAACTGCTTTATTTTGAGGGGTGTCAGACAGTATGATGTGATGATTTACATCACTTAACCCACAAAAATCCTCACCTCACACCTCTAAAGTCCTGACAACTGTGTTTCACTGAGATATCATGATAATCTTGAGCTATGCACATATGCCCTTCATATCAAGAAAGGAATGGATGGGAGATCCTCCACCTTAATGCAAGAGAACTAAACCTGGAAGTTTGAGGTGCAGGGCGTGGAAGTTTATCATTGGTATAGTGGTTCCAGAGAAGACCTTGTGGCTGCCCTCCTTCCAGCATCTCCTGGGATCACATTCCTTCTTCACAGTGGAAGCCATATGGAGGGACAAAATTGCTGTATGAAAAAAGGTAAATGTTTTGTGCAGGTACAGCAGTCTTGCTCAAACTCATATGGGAGGACAACCTCAGCTTTTTGGCACAACTGAAGCTTTGTGAGACCCTGTTATGGTTTATGACCATTGGTGATAAGAGTCGTGTGATTTTTACTTCCTCCTTACTGTGGCGTATTAAATATTTCCCTCAGAGATTTCATAAAGTTAACAAATAAATGAATGATAAATGTGTTTGTTAAAGATTTTCTTTTATTTCTTTATTTCAGATAACACTGCTTTTTCATCATCAAATCCACATGCTTTCCAGATTAACTTTAACAGTTTGTACACAGCTTTGTGTGAGCAGCAGAAGTCTGATCAAGCCACTCTTCTCTTATACATGCTTCTGCATCAGAACAGCAACGTGCGGACCTATGTGTTAGCACGAACAGACATAGAAAATCTGGTGAGTCGTGCTCTGCCTGCCTTATTCTCATCATGAGAGATGGCTCTGCAAGCATGGGTGTGACCAGCTGCCAGTGGCCTCTGTTCTGCAGTGGGAGCAGTAGGTTCTGGATCACTCATTCACCAGTTCTAGCTCACTTACTGTTTTTTGTTACATCATCTCAGGAGTGTGGTGCTAAGCATGTCCCTGGAGTCAAGGGTGGTACTGGCAAAGCTACAAGACTGTCTTGGATGTCCTCTTTCTCTGTGCCTCTGTCATGACCCCGGTCAAACGTGCTCACTTCTAATCATGGTGTAGAGAAACTGGTAGCAGATATCATTCTGTTCATTATTTTATTTATCTCTTTCAGATACTCAGGCCAAAAAGTTGCACAAGGTTACTCTGTGCTTTCAGGAGTAATAGTTAACAAAATGAGCTGTAACTGCACTAACATGCCAAATGTCTTAAAAGGTTGACCTAAGACTGAAACTCCTCAAGGAGCAGCTCACAGATTTTATAGAAATACAACTGTAGTGCCTTTTTAGCTGCTTAAATAGGATTGTGGTTAATGGCCAATATAACAGACACCTGGTATGGTTTTTGTAGGTTATAAATTAGCTTATGCGCCCCACTTTAGTAATGTCACAAGCCACTTTAACAAATCTTACTTATTAAAAAGCGTTCCTTTAATAAGATAATGGATGTCTAGGGGAATTGGTAACAGAATAGAGAACCCTTTCCATTTTAATATTTGAAATCTTGCCAGGTAATTAGATCCCTTGCCTGTTTGATGGCAGATATGAAGTGAGTTTGGTTTCAGTCCAAGTTCTAGCAGATGTATTGCTAAAATCAGAGTTGATAGACGCCACTGTTGGCAAACTGGGGTGAGATGGTTGATGCTGAATTGATTCAAGACTGAACTCCTGTGTCATCCGCTGCAGATTATGTAGGCAAGGGCTGAGTCATTTTGCATGAATTCTGTGAACAAATGGTCATGTATAATTTTTGGGACTGCTAGTGTGTGATATGACAAGTTAACAGCTGCTAACCACAACAATTTGCTGTATCTTTAGAATCACAGAATCCCAGAATGGTTTGGGTTGGAAGGGACCTAAAGCTCATTTTGTTCCAACCCCCTCCATGGGCAGGCACCCTTTCCACTATCCCAGGTTGCTCTAGACAAGTAAAGATTAGGAGTGTGCATTGTTTTATAGTTATGATATCTGATAAATTGATTTGGCTGTCTTATTCAAAGTGCTTTCAGGGATCCTCCAGAAGGTGGTGGGATAAGTGAAATAGGGGGCAATTAGCACATTTTTTGAAAAGCATAGTGTTCTGGTCTGTGGCTGGGAGACTTTTGAGTCATTTTCTGTTTGAAAGAGCAATTAGCACCAGTATTGCAAGTAAAAATACTAGTGAGATTTCTGAGTGTAAGAAATAAGCTATTCAATGTGTTTGCTTTGGCTGCTGAGTTGAGATTTCATTGCTGCACAACATGACTGGAATGAAATAACATATATGATGATGTATTTATATCAACTGATGGTACAGCAGTATTTTTTCCTGTAGAATAAATTCGTCTTAAGCAGGTTGCGGCTTGTATTTCGTGGATTACTAAAAACAATCTATTTTTAAATTTTACTGGGGAAACTAGTCTTGGACCTGCAATTATCAGTGTCTGTTTTTACCTGCCACATGTATTGGGGATTAAAAGTAACTTTTAAATGGTGGCCGTGTCTTGCCAGTTATAAGCTGCTCCTGAGGGAGGAGTTTTAGTGCTGTAGTGGTAGTGTGATGACTGTGAGAAATGGGTCAGCAATACAAAAGAAGTGGTGGTTGTCTTCTCAGTATAGGGGTGGACAAATTGTGTAGGAAGCATTGTGTAGGAAGATAGATATCAAAGTTTTAATGTATGTCTGTAGCTTAGAAGTGTAGAAGTACATTCTGGTTGAAAGTCTAGATAAATTTTAATATATTTAAAATATTAACTGAGAGGATTCTTCTCTTTTGGAGGAATCCGTCTCCTCTGAAATCCTCCTGAGACTCTTCCCAGGCATCTCCTGCAGTTTCCACCTTTACTTGAGACACCTGAGATCCCAGACAGCAGCCCTGGACTCCTTCAGAGAAGATACCTGAGGTGCTTTTGCTGTTTGAATAGCAGATCTCACTTCCAAGATTCACTTGAGAGTCCTTCCAGGCATCTCCTAAGGTTCTCTGAATTCTTCTAGTGACCTTAGATCCTAGGTTTCAGTCCCAGACTTTTCCAAGGAAACTACCTAAGAGCTTTCTTCTTTTGAAGAAAACTGTCTCCTCCAGGTTTCACCCAAGACTCCTCCCAAGTGTCTCCCAGAGTATTTCCAATTTTACATTTTAATATGATTAGAGTTTTAATTTAATTTTATATTCTAACTTTTTTTACCTAAGCAGTAACTTGTTAAATAGTTTTTGTTCTGAGGACAGTAATACTTGTCCTAAAGGTGTATATGCACCTCAGCAATCAAAATACAAAGGAAAAAGTGTTGCAAGGAGGATTATAGAAAGTGTATGGATTGATTCTGGTTCCATCCAGAAATGGCACGTAAGAGAGAATTAAATTATAATTTGCCTCCCTGAGTTCTGTCCAGTGTGTAGATGGAGAGAAGCCTGAAAGAGGAGTGGAAAGGGAAACATGGCCAAAGGAGTGGGGGTTTTGGAAGGAACAACAGAGGTTTGTTTGGGGCAGGATTGCCGTGACCTGGAGTGCCAGGCCACTCTTCAGTAGCAAGCGTGAAACTTTAGTAACAGTACTTTCACATATTGGCTCTAGAGGAACGGCTCTGATGTGTCAATATGATGTATTTTTAAATGTAGTTTGTAGCAACACACTTGTAGGACTTGGAACACTTGAGGACATGAATGGAGTTTTTCAATTACAATTAGTATTAATGTGCATAGACAGGGGAGGTATTTTGGGCTGTTCTGAAGAAATGTGTTTTGTCAGAGTGGTTTGTAT
>VZTN01028703.1:406196-467528 GCA_013400515.1 Erpornis zantholeuca
TTTTTTGGTGTATGCGCTGATTAGAAGTTCTAGGGAAACCTGATCTTTACTCAAGATGGATATTCAGAAAACAGAAAGATGGAACTCTGGTTTCCACTGGGGAGAGAGGTTTCTGAAGGATCCTTTGAAATGGCAAGGGAAGGATGTTTGCAATGTGTAATTTTAAAAAATATTTTTATTTTAATATGTCTTTAATATTAATAAAAATATTACTGTAAATATATGCTCCCCCTGCTTGTGTTGTTTTTTTGTCTTGACCCTGACCAANCCAGGGAAGCCACGTTGTACTGAGCCAGTAGAAAGCTAATTTTCATTTGGTAGAGAGACAACGTTTGCATCTGGATTAACTTTAGACTAGCATTCAGGTATGCTTGCTGTTGCAATGAAATCTCATTTTCGTTATTATTGCAAGGCTTTGGCTTAAGATGTTCATCCTGGTGGAAAAGTTGCAAGACCTTGGGCTGAACTCTAATCATAATGATTAGTCAGTTCTCTTTGGCTGCATATTATCTAAAATTGGAAAAACAGGTCTCTTCTAGTCTTAACCTAACCCAAACTGTTTTTTTCTTGGTATTATCTTCACACACCAAAACAGGATTTGACTTTCAGGTCTCAAAATGCCTGTGTTCACCTCATCTCCAATGTGCTTGGCTAGGTTTGATGAGGAAAGTCTTTTCAGAGCAGGCTTGTAGTAGCACAGATGTTTAGACACAACTGTTTTCTTGCTTTGGACTGGTGAAAATCTTGTTTAACAATTTTATCTTCCTCATAGTGTAGAGAGAAAGGCTGAAACATTTGGAGATTATGGTAACTGGTATGGCTGGGAATCTCATTTATTAGGGATTGAAATTCCATGTCTGACCACAAGAAAGCACTTGTTTAGACACTCTTGTGAGACAAAATGGAGCAGACTGAAGGTGTTTGGATGCCGTATGTCACTGCTCAGGGTGTTTGTTTCAAGAGGGAGGAATTGGTATGAATTGTCAAGGGCAGGGCGATACATGGGACCTTTAGAGCCTCCTCTGTTTAGTGTCTGAGGTATTTGCAGACTAAACTAATACTCACGGTTTTCCTTCCCTAAAGGTTCTGCCAATTCTTGAAATTCTGTATCACGTTGAAGAAAGGAATTCACACCATGTTTACATGGCCCTTATCATTTTGCTGATCCTTACAGAGGATGATGGCTTCAACAGATCCATTCATGAAGTGGTGAGTTGCTGTTTCGGTAAATAATCCTTGAGATCTAAAAATCATATAAATATTTACTTTTAAGAAGATACATTGGCAAATCTGTTCCTTCAGCAGAGGCTGTATGGGCTCATCCAAATTTGATTGCATATACATATTTCTTTTGTAAGAAGAAGTAACCTGAAGACTGATTTCAAAACTTTTCCCAAGTGAAATGAACAAACACACTCCCTCCTGTAGAGAAAATGCTGCAAATATCTCTTATTCTGTCTTTTTTCATGTTCCCTGTTACAAATTAGCCTAGTAATAGCTGGGCAGGCTGCCTCAAAGTTGCTGAATGCTTGCCATGGAAGTGGAGGGCCTAGAAGAGAGGAAAAAAAACAGGAAACATTTTTTATTTCTCTTGAAAAACTTTGCTTAACTAGTTTGATGCAGCCTTTAGCTGGAGTTGTATTTTCCAGACTAAATGTTACTTCCTTACTTGGCATTTCTTTTTCTGTCTCTCTGTTAGATTAATTTCTATTTTATGTTGTCCATATAACAGGATCCAAATTTTTACTAGCTTTGATGGACCTTGACCATCTGTGCAGGAGAGTACCTTGGACAATTATGTCCTAGTTTCCCAGCTTCTAAAACTACCATAATACATGAGATATTTGCACTGATTTAATTTAATTTTTTAGACTGGGACACAGAAATTCTCTTTTGGGGAAATTAATATCTTTTGAATTATTATCTTTGTGAAATTATTGAAATGCAAAATGCTGAAAGCAAGTTCCAAGATTCCTAAACAGAACTCTCTCCTAGGTGAATTTCCAGCCTGTTTTGGAGGAGGCTTTTTTTCTTGGTGCCCAGCAGTAGAGACTTAGAATAGGTTTTCTCTGAAATATCAGGTTATTTAGTATAGCTCTGTATGTAGAAAGCAGGAAGAAATTATTTAAATTCAGTTTCCTTGGAGTACCTTTTTGGAAGCAGCTTTTAGGAGCACCTACAGTAACCATGCAGATGACTGAAATATTTTCCAGAAGCTTTTTCCTGCCTTCAAATTTGTGTGCCTTGAACCTCCACGTGTGGACCAGAGGTGTATGTGTGTGATGTGTATTTTTGGGTTTCATATCACTGAGTCATTTAACCTCTTTCATAAACTGGGCTTATTGAGAGTTGGAGTTCAGCAGACAAGGTGTCATCCCTGCCTCAGTCTCTTCCCCTATCATTCTTCATTCATTTCAGAGGCTTTACACACGGTCTTTCAATAAATTCCTTACTGGATGAATAGATGTGGAAGATTTTCCTAAAATTCCTTAATGAGGATTCAGTTGTGAAATGAAAATGTGAATCAAATTTTCTTGTCTGGTTTATCCTGCCTTTCAGCTAACCCTGCCAGCAGAGTTGTAGTGTTTTCTTGCAATGTGGATATTGGTTTACTACTTCAATCTTAATAAAAACACAAACCCCACCTTGTTCCTTTTACTCTGCACTGATTCTTTTTTCAGTTGTGTCTTTGCTGCTTCTGTTTTCTTCACAATTTTTTTTTATTTTACTTCAGATGTTCACTAACTGCTTCTTTCTCTTCCTCTGGGTTTTTCTGCTCCACAGTGCCTGGTTCCACCTGTTAATAGTGCTGTGTAGCCAGAGTTTTGCTGGATTTGCTTCTTAGGTGGATAATGAGTGGTGGTTGTGAGAAGCCTGAGCCTGCAGGCCTGTCTGTGTGAGCTTCTCCTACACATTCCTACAGATCCCAAGAAGGGAGATAAGTGTAAGGGAAAAAAGTTTCAAAATCATGCTTGTAAATCCATTCCCCTCACCCATGTCTTTGAATTAATTAAATCGATGTTTTCAGGTATGAATGAGCAAGCTACTGTTAAAAACTATAGTATTAAGTAAGAAAACAGTCTTGTACTTCCTTAAATACTGACTCCAAAACTCCTAAAGTCTAAGGGGATATTATAGGTGTGCAAAATGATGGGAGTCAGAAAATCTGTATAGGCCTTCCTGTAAAATGTGAGCATCTAGCATCAGTTTCTCAAACCTCATGCTCTGCAAATATGTACCAAATTCTAGCAGTTACAGTAGGATTATTTTTTTCCTCCATCACTTGGGTAAAATATGAAGAAAAAAAGATGTGCTGTATTTTAGATCAACCTGTTTTGCTCTCTGCTGTGTATCCTGTGTACTGTTCTTATAAGAACCATGACTGTACAGTTCATTTATGGGCTATTTTCCTTTGTGGCATTTAACCCACATTTATTTATTGATTTTTAAGATTAATTTTAGTAAGCAAAGTTTTATAAATCTGGTGATTATACCAACTGGTAAGGAGCTCAGGAAACCACAGAAACTCTTTTTTAGTGCTGTAGGGTGCTGAAGCATTTTTTATTTGAAATGAATGTGGTCTTAACTGCCTGGAAAATATGATCAAAATCATAGGTCCTGTTCCTGCAATTGGTTTAATGCAGTTGGGTCATTGTAACCACACAGAACTCAATTTCTTCTACTAATAATAACAATAATTATAATAGTAGAGTAAACAAGTAAATGTAAGAATTCCCCAGAGGGACAAATATTGGTGATCTTTTGTCTCTGGTTTATGAAATTCTAAGTAAAATTACATCAGATGTCAAAATAACATCATACGGTATTTTATGTAGCAGTAACCTATTGTGCTACTGTAGCACTTTATTCTGTAGTAAATGGTGATAGACTGTAAATCATGATTTAACTGATTTAGTAATCATGATTTAGTGTGTTAAAAAATACCTCATGAGCAAAGTTGTGGGAAACTGAGAATCTCACTGCTTGGTATATGTCGAACTGAGCTCTTTGCATCCACAGTCTGTGCTCCCTGAGTCGTAGCTATCCCAGACCCTGGTATTCAAAAGCACACTTAATCAATACATTTTAATTTCTTCTAATATTATCCCTGCAAGACCACCCCAGCACTAAGCTTTTCTTTTTTCCGTTTTTTAATATTGACTGCAAGCCAGTGAGATTGATAGTGGGGGGCACTGGTTCCAGGTAGATGATTTTGAAATTTAAGATATTTCATGCTTCATGCTTCTGAAACCCCAGGTGAATGGTGGTGGTTGCTGTTGTTGTTTTTGACATACCCATTCCACTGCCTACCAGTGAAAGGAAAGGTTGCTTTCCTCAGTGTGGAGGGGAGGTAAAAGGTTCTCGTATGTAATTTATAACTGTGAATTAGGAATAGTTATCTCAGTAATTGTCATTTTTCCCAGGCTGGTGCTTTCAGAGTTTCAGGGAGAACCGCTGAAGGTTTCAGGGGTGAGACCGGAGCATTAACATGTCTTTGTCCATGCTTACAGCTGTCATCGTGTTTTTTAATGAGCTCTGGTAACTTCATGTTTTGTGTAGGAATTTGAAATTTGGCAGGTGGCCTTTGTGCTAGGGCTCTGCTGCTGATAATATGATTAAATGTGACCAAATTATCAATCTCCAGGCACGGGGAGCAATCTGTTTCTATCTACGCAGCAGAGACGTAGCTGGAGGTGGCCTGACGCCCGTAGAAACTGAATATTCTCATTTTGCTGCTCCCAGAGCCATCTGGGCTGTGTGCATCCTCCCCTGCCCAGGGATCATGTTATCAGCTGACATAGGCAGGGACAGGCTGCAGCTTGTGCAAGTGCGGCTCCCAGCTCCAGTGAGGTGGGACTGTGCTCCCGGGGATGTTTCTGTTGCTGCTTGGCAGGGGTTGAAACCACACAGAACCGTTCAGCTTGGAAAAGCCCTGCAAGGCCATCAAGTCCAACCATTCCCCAGCAGTGCCAAGGCCACCACTGACCCATGTCCCCAAGTGCCACATCCACACGTTGAAGGAAGTGTATATAAGAACGGGAGCCCTGATGTGACAGCAGTTAGGAGAAATTTGAAGCAGGATGGGACTATCTGTATATGGAACATGGGATGGTACAGTAGGGGGAGAGGGATGAGTTAAACAAGAAGTAGGTAAGATTTTTGAATGCTGAGAAAAGAAATTACTAATGAGGCATGATAGGAACCAAGTGACAAAAAGCTGAGGAAGGTGAAGTCAGACTTCTTTTTTATGAGAAACTGGGATGGGCAGGGTAGGACAAAGAGTGGCTTCACCCTGACAGAGGGCAGGGTTAGGTGGGTTATTGGGAAGAACTTCTTCCCTGTGAAAATGGTGAGGCCCTAGCACAGGTTGCCCAGAGCAGCTGTAGCTGCCCCCTCCCTCTACGTGTCCAAGGTTATGTTGGACAGCACTTAGAGCAACCTGGGATGGTGGTAAATGGGTTAAGCTTTAAAGTCCCCTCTAAGACAAACCATTCTATGGTTCTGTGATGATAAGGTGTGGGTGGGGGAAGTGGAAGTGGGTAAATGAAAGAGCTGAGAAGGAATGGAGTCTGCGAGGGCGAGGAGGTGGGAATAAGGAGGGAAAATGGGAAGGGTGATGGCTGTTATACAGAACAGAGATCCATGGGTGGATGAGAAGGATGTGGCTGGAAATGTTGGTGGGCTAAAGGTACTACCTGAGATTGCTTAAGTTGTCTAAGTCCCATTCCTCTTGTCCCACTGGGACACCATGTGGGAGAGAGCACGTGGTGGGATCTGCTCTCAGTTTCAGCATAGAGTGAATCATGAACTTCCACTTTGGTTGGTGAAGTACAGGGTTGTGCCTCAGAAAATAGCACCAAAGAGGGTGGGAGGAAACATGGGGATTGTGTTATTTGCTGGAGGAGGTTGCTTTGCTATTTCACTCATAAATCAGAGACTACAAAAAGTAACGTATTAGAAATTTAATCAGTTAACTTGATGGGTTTTTGGCCAGGGTAAGGGTATTTTGTCTGAGAGGGAGAAAAACCCTCAAACTCTTGGGTATCGTTTCAGAGCAAATTGAATGAAATTATTTCTTTTCAATAATCATCAGGAAATATGTCCCTTTATGTACTATTTGTTTCAATTAAATTGTGTGTCATGTCAAAACAAATAGTATTTTATACTACCCATTTTCATAGCTGTATTTTGTTTTTCAAAAAGTCTGTTAAATTTTCAATAAGCATTTAAAAGTCAGGAAATGAAATGTGCAACCACAACTTATCCCTGTTATATTTATGTATTACTAAGAGTAACCATTATTTAATGATCATACACTGTATTCTTCAAATAACTATGTTTTTCTTCTGGAACATTCCAGTGCTGAGCTTGAGATATTTGAGCTTGAGATATTTGTCTAAGTAGTTAATTTATTTCTTTATATAAAATCTTCTCTTGAGAACAGGTATAGTCACACAGTCATAAATAATCTGTTATTAAGAAATTACAATTATGGCAACCAGGATGAATGTCTACACTTACTTTAGTATTTTGCACTTGTGAAGTAACCCATGAACTTGCTATATCTGACCATATGTTTATGCTTAGCAGCCTTGGGATGATCAAGTTCTCCATTAGCAGAGTATTTTCTTGCAATGAAGTTTGAATGTGTAATTGATTAATTACTTGCACTAACAGCTTTTGAAATTTTCAATTGCCTTTTTTTATGAAAATATGTGGATTTCAGGCATTTTCTGTTAATCATCTATGTTGTTCATCCCAACTAGTTGTCCTTGTTTACTGAAACTCCTTGGATGATTTGTTTTCATTTATACCATCATCACTTTGTCTTAAAATAGTATTAGTGACTTGTTATAAGCAGAAATTATACTGGTTTCCGCATCCACTCATCACCTGCTATTTGTGGAAACCTTTCTTGTAGTGATTTCATGTTTCCTATTTGCTCATCAGCCTTGACCATTCTCCCCTTAAATACCTCTCAGGTCTTTCTGTCTTCCCCCTATTCTGATTTTTTGATCCTTTTAGCAAAAGGTGTTTACCGTCAACCACCACCCCTGTACCTGGGCATGTTTTGTCACCTTTGCCATGAAATAGTGTTTTTCCCATCTATAAGTTACAGTCACTGGCTTTATTTTCACTTCCTTGTGGGATACAGGAGAGGGCTGAAAAAGAGCCAGGTGCTGTGCAGCACGTGATAATGGAGATACTTTTAAAAAAACCCTTAAATTTATTTCAAGGATCTGAACTTTTATTTTGTCTCTTCATGTATAGTAAAAAAAAAAAATTCTATATTTCAAGCTGCATCAGCTTACCAATTAACATGAATTGTAATAAGGATGCTGTTTCAAATGTCTCTTGTACTGTGAAAGAGCTTCCAGAGGTGCAGACTCACAGAATGGTTTGGGTGGAAAGGGACCTTAAAGCTCATTTTGGAGTTCTACCCCCTGCCATGGGCAGGGACACCTTCCACTATCCCAGGCTGCTCCAAGCCCCAGTGTCCAGCCTGGCCTTGGACACTGCCAGGGATCCAGGGACAGCCACAGCTGCTCTGGGCACCCTGGGCCAGGGCCTGCCCACCCTCACACACAGCAATTCCTTCCCAAGATCCCATCTCTCCCTGCCCTCTGGCACTGGGAAGCCATTCCCTGTGTGCTGGCCCTCCAGGCCTTGTCCCAAGTCCCTCTGCAGCTCTCCTGGAGTCTCTCTTCTGTCTCTGAAGTTACACAGAGCTATAACTTTGTATGCAGTAGTCCTCGTTAAACATATTTATGTTTTGACTGAGAATAACCCTGAATTTATAGAGGATCTTTTCCATGTTTTTAGGACAGTTCCTGTTGAGTCATTTTCACCAGTCCTTTAAGGCAGGGTATTGGGTACATACATGGTGTTTCCTCCATGTAGGCTGGCTGAGAATAAGGAAAGAGTGGATTGATTCTCCTTCTGCAACTAACTTGGAAATAGTGGTTAACTTCATCCACCCTGAAAGTGAAGGGCAGTGAAAGATACGAAGCTCTTAGTCTAGCTGATGACTTTCTCTAAGTATTAGGGAAAGAGATCTCATACCTATCAAGGGAAAAGCTTCAGTGTGAAGCCAACACTTCACCTGTGGATCTGCCCCCTGACCTTCAGTGTGTGTGCTCTTGCCTGTCAGTCAGAGCTCCTGGGTGCTGCCTCTTGCCCAGCCAGTGATGAGGGAAAATGGCAAGGCATTGGCAGAATTATTCAGTTGGCTTGAGTGTAAATGGAGACTTCGTAAAGTGTAAAGGGTAAGATCAAAATGAGTATATGAGTGTCGTGGCAAAGGGCATAGAATAACTGAAGTGCCAAATGGAATCATCTTTCTGCACTTGGTGTGTTTCCACATGACTTAAGGTTGATGAGATCTACTAGGTGATAACGCTGCAGAGGTCTGACTTTTTTTTTTTTAATTTTGTTTCAATTATGCTTTGGAGAACAAAAATGAAGTCACATTTGAGACTGGAAACTAATTTTTATGTCTTAAGGAATATGAGATTTCAGACAGCTTCCTGTGTTCTTATTTAGACCTAGGTGCTGAAGAGCCTTGTTCTTTTATTTTTTTATTTTGCAGATACTGAAAAACATCACTTGGTATGCTGAGCGTGTCCTAACAGAAATCTCACTTGGGAGTCTTCTGATACTGGTTGTGATAAGAACCATCCAGTACAACATGACACGGACAAGGGTAAGACTTACATGGAGCACTTTTGAATTCCTAACCTCAGCAGCTTGAATTCAATTTCAAATGGTATGGTGGGATTTTATTAATTCTGTTGCAACCAGTTGGCATCTGGATTTGCAGGAGGGAAGAAAATAGATCAGCTGTATTAACTAAGTGTTTCTGAACTCGTAGCACAGTATCTGTGTCGTCATCCAGTTCATTGAGTACGGTTCTCTAAAGACTTTAATTCAGGCATAAAACTGATCTTCAGTTGAGGAGAAAGAGTTCCTTAGTTTCATGAGAATAAATGATTCATTATAGGCTGTTTGCCTCTCTTAAATGGATTAAAGATGGGAATTTCAGGTCTATTTATTATTAGTGTTTTTAAGAAGTATGATAGGGACAGGTCCAGAAGATCTCTTTGAGCTCTGGCAAAGCAAAACTGCTTGAACTTCAGAGTTCAATCCAGGACCTGGATTGGTTTTGTGCATTTTTCAAGCATTTGCATTTTTACTTTTTTGCAAACACAAACGTAGTATCATGCACCTCTGAATATTTTCAACAATTAAAGGCACAGAATTTTCTACATTAAACAGTAGCCAAAATATTAAATATATTTTAAGTTGAAAAAATTAAGGATTTTGCTTTTATGATAAAAAGAATTGGAAGGAACAAGGACAAATTTGGCATATATTTGTAATATTTAGGATCTGTTATGTAAATGTGTATTTTAGACTTGAATAGGGAAATTAATCCCTTTTGGATTCTGTTAAAACCCTTGAGTTTGAAAAGGCTGTCAGATAAATGCTTATTTGGTCAAATGGATTTAGGGATGCTGAAATGAAGTGAAGTCTGGTATGGTCATAGTTGTGGGATATAGGGAGTGCTGTGAAAGAGTCAACAGGAAGATGAGTCATGAAGTATAAAGTTTTAGCATAGGGCTACAAGAGGGAGAGGGAGGAAGACAGAAAAGGAAAATGTCTTCATGTGTTTTTTACAGCTGTGGTGCCATTGTAAATGAACACTGAAAGACAAATACATATATGTCCATACACATATGTATGTATACACTCTGGAATCTGTATGGAATCACTCTTTTGTAAACCTTCAGTTTTAAGAAAACATGTTAAAACATCACCAAGTATATAAGCTTTGCCCTGTGTTTTTAAAACAGCGTGCATTACTCAGTCTTCTGAATGATTCCTGCAAGAGGTGTCAGTGCGTACCCAACAAACAGTTTGATTTGTTGTTTTTTTTATCTTTCCTCTTCTTTCTGACAGGACAAATACCTTCATACAAATTGTCTGGCAGCCTTAGCAAATATGTCAGCGCAGTTCCGCTCACTTCATCAGTATGCTGCACAGAGGATCATCAGGTAAATATATGTACCTGCTAGAAAATCATCTTTACTGAAACTCAGGAGTAGAGAAACTTGAATTTTGTATGCCTTAGTAGTACAGATTTTATATGCCTTAGTAGATACCAATGAACTAAGCAGCTGAAATGATAGCTGAGTAACTAAATAATCCCAGATTAAATCTTACTTGCTCTATATTTCACTCTGTTCTGAATGGACAGAAAAATACTAGTTTCTCTGTCTAAAAAACTTCTGCCTTTTGATCCTCTTAACAGAACAGCTCAACAGCTTCCTTCAAAACAGAAGGTTTTGTCTGAATTACAAATTCAGTCATGTATCCAATTGTTATAAAAATGCACTAAGTGGTGGTTCTCAAATACTGTACAGCATGGATTTTCAGTTTATTTCTTCCTGCATATTTGGCAAAAGGTCTGTTTTTTAAATCAGACATAATGCAATGATCATTTTGTGACAGTACCCTGCAAATGTGGGCAATAAAGCCTAGATCTGTGCTTTTCAGTTGATAAAGTTTATTATCCTTTATAGTAATCAATAGTCAGTATCTGCTCTGGTTCTAAAACTAGGCCAGAACTTTAAAGAAGCAGATACTGAAGTTGGTCCTTCCTATTGTGTTTCTGTGCTGCAGAGCACATTGTAAAGGCAGGTAACCCTGTGCCAGGCATCCTTCTCATCTTGGCAGCCAGCCCTGCTCCACACTCCAAGGGAAAATGGGAACGTCCTTTTTAAATGTGATCTGGAATAAATTGTTACAGGGCTTGTCAGGTACAGACTGCGTGCCAAAAATAATAATTGTGTACCTGTACACTTTGTCAAGGACTGGGTTAACATGACATACAGCTTGTTCTTAAGGATTTAATTCTCTCCAAGACACTTCTCCTTTGAAAATGGTTAGTGGTAAAAGTAGGACAGGTTACCAGAATGAATGCATTGTGTTGGTGCCTTTCACCTGCCTTGCCCTCTTTTCATACCCTTGGCAGAAGTAAAGAGGGTTCGAAGTTTGAAATGGAGCTATTTTCCTCTTACTTGCCACAGACATTGTCTTAAATATTTGCCGTGCTCATTTCTCAGATCACAGACATGAAGTCTGAGTTTTCCAAGCATTTGAAATGTTCTTAAATCAGAGATCCTGGTGTGGTGAGAGAGACACTTTTCTGACTCTGAAAAACTTGGTCTCGTTCTTACTGTGATACTTCATTTGTCACTTCAGAGCTTATTCCTAGGATCCTGGGTTCTGATTTAGTTTTATTTTATTCTACTGCTGTTTCTGCACACCAAAGTGAGATGCGTTCCTCTGGTTATATTTGGGGCAGGAAGTGGTTATATTGCTAGTCTCAAGACTCAACAATTTCTCTTTCACTGATTTCATGCAGCATTTCAGCAGGATCCTCTAATGTTTGGGAGCCTTATTCCTCATGTCTCTCGACGTGCCTGGTTATAATATGACTTGAACATTGCTGCTTGATTTTTAGCTCTGATATTCTTATTGGAGGCAGATGGACTTGTGCTGCTGCTTGACACTGAAGGGTGCAGAAAGAAGACAAAGGGGTGAATGGCAGAAAACAGGGAAAGGAAATTCTGTCACTGTGAAGATCATCTAGTCCAGCTGTTGGAGTCCTCATCCCTGGAGGTGTTTAAAACCCACGTGGATGTGGCACTTGAGGACATGGCTCAGTGGTGGCCTTGGCAGTGCCAGGGGAATGATTGGACTTGATGGTCTTGGAGGGCTTTTCCAACCCAAATGGGTCTATAGTTCTGTTCTGTGGTTCTATAAATTAGTCTGAGACCTCAGTGCATTTGGAGAATTTTAGACATGTTAGTCTGGTAGGAGAGCAGAGAGAAGGATGCTGGTTATCCCAGCTGTTGGCTGCCAGCAGGGTTGGAACTGGTCTGGAAATAATGTAACAGTTGATAGAGAAAATGGTCATATTCATCAACTGAAGAAGCAAAAAATTGCAGTAAGATCTGTATTATATATACTATGACATTCCTGCATAGTCCAAAGGTATTCCAAGCTCTTAAGCTTCTGTCTTCTTGTAGCCAGGCACTCCATATTACTATAAGTGGAAATTATAGGTAGTAGGTGACTTTAGATTTGAAAGAGAACCAGCAAAACAAGAGAAGTGTTAGGGAAAGAGAATCTTGTTCTGGAGTTAGAAATCTCTGCATCTGCACAACAGGCAAAAATGTCCACCAAGAATTGAACTGTGATCATGATTGCTTGTAAATCAAATGACCCTACCTAAAGATATATGTTAAAATCTGTTGTATAAGGTCCTGCAGGACTAGGACGCAGGCAGGCTAGAAGGAAGAGCCAGTTCTAGGAGCAGCCTGTCTCCTGTTAGACTTTACTGCATTTTCTTCTCAGGGACTTTACAGCCCTGGGTTCCTTGGCAAATTTGAACACCATAAAGGAAGTATTTTAACCTGATTTCCTCTCAAAATACACTATATTTGCTATTAAGTTTCAGTTATCAAGAAAATAAGTAAAAATACACGTATTTCTTAAGAGGCTGGTGTCTGAGTCATATATGGTCCTTCCTTTTTCTAACTTAGGAAGTCTGTTATTCACAATTATTAAATTTAGCCAGCAATGACGGACCCAGCTTTGTTCCATGATGCCAAAACAGAGTAAGTACACTTATACTCCTATTCTGCTTTACTCTCAGAGTACAAAGCATCTTAATGAGAAAGTGTGTTCTGTGAAGGAAAAACAAGATACTACTTTATATTACATGAAGTAGTTCAGGGTGTAGGTTTCTAAATTAAGTAGCTCTGAAACACTTAAAATCTGCTTAGCAATACAACTGAATAGATGGTCATAATTTAAACCTCACCAGATGCTCTAATGATTCCTTCCTTAATGTGAGAATTAATTCCATTTCCATGCAGGCTTTTTCCTAATCCTATTCTGAGCAGAGACAGCCAATTGTTTTAAATTCTGAAGACTATTTTCTGTCAAAGAATGAGCTGGGAATATTCAATGTAGTGCACTTAAGAGCTCAGTAAAATACAGCTTCATAATGTTGGGTAATTTGTATCACGTTCCAGCAAAGCATGAAAATTGTCAGATTTGTGTAAGTCTATCACAAGCAGCTGCTGGAAGTTAAAAACAGAAGTAATAGATGTTTCCTAGTAAGATCCAGGGTTCACTTAGTTTTGGATGTCCTCTGTTGTAGATTGCCCTGACTTTGAAATCCTTGCCTTCTCTGATCCCTGTATGGGCCATTCGCTGAAGAGTTGGACTCAAGGATCCTTGTGGGTCCCTTTCAGCTCAGAATATTCTCTCATTCTGAGATTTTCTGCACTGCTACACGATTTTATGTTTAATTACACAGATCTCTTTTATCAGTTGTGTGCTGAGGGTGGTACTGCACTGCACTGTGGAGTGCTGTTATTTGTAGTATCTTGAAATTAAATTTAAATGTACCTGCATATTATTGCAGGCATTCAGTTTATCACTTACCACTGCAAGTCAGTTGGCATTAATTCCTTTAACCTATTTGGAAACAGCTTTCATGATATTTGGCTTTTCTGCAGCTTGTGTGACTGCCGTAGTATATGGAACACTTGGAGGTTCTTCCTTGGATTAGCTGTGTTCTGGCATCTCCTCTCCGTGTCATTGTAATAAAATTAGTGAGAAGAAGAGGACTGATCACTTCAGGAAAATGCTTTTCCTATAGCTTCACGTGTTGGAATGTTTGCTGTTTCCTAAGCAGTCATATGCCACTAGAGGTTGCCATGCACCTCACTAATTAGATGTTCACTTTTAACATTAAATGACTTTATAGGGCTAGAAACACCATCCAGTTTTCTGTTTTTTCTGCATTATCACCACAGCTGCTCATGTGCAGGTCTGAGTGAGACACTAAGAACTTTACTGGTTGCACTTTTGTAGATTCTTTTGGCAGTCACAGAGATTTCAGTGAGGTTCAGGGAATGACAAGAGGAAAGAGGTTTGTGTCAGTTCTCCTGATGCTTGGAGGAGTCAAGTGGAGTTAGGGAAGAATGTGTGCTTTAAAGGGATACAGATCTGTGTAACTTGTGCATGCTGTGGGATGCAGTAGGTGGTACTTGAGTGTTATCACAGCCATGCTGTACTCTGAGAGCAAAGCTTGAGATCTATGTACAGCTGTAAATACTGGTTTTCTCTTTATTTAAATAAGTTCTAAGTAGTGTACTTAGATATCAGTGCTTTTAAAGTCAGACTTCATTGCAGTGTTTCCTCAGGTCTCGCATCTGAGAGGAGGAGAAGCCCTGAGTTCCCTTTTCACTCTTCAGCAAAGTCTTCATCTTTCTGTAGAGTCAATTATGTTTCTTAATCTACTGTGAAAATTGCCATCCTTAATGATATGTGTTTAAGTTTCAGCTGCCCATCCAAACCATTTATTTGCTTTATGGTTTTATATGTTAGTAATTTAATTTCTCTGGTATGGTTTCCTGTTATAGGAGTCTGATGGGTTTTTCTTGAGTAAAAATATTTATGACTGTTGTTTAGGAAAAAGAGTTACTTAAGAAAAAAATATGTTACTTAAACTGTGCTTCTTAAGCCCATTTTATGCTGGACTAAAAATCGTCTTGAAGTTGTAATATGTGAGTTCCTATAGGAACATTGTATTGCTACTGCAATGTATTTCATAGGAATGCAGGATAGTTTCAGTGGGAATGGACCTTTAAGCCCATCTCATTTCACCTTCCATTCCATGGGCAGGGACACCTTCCACTAGCCCAGGTTGCTCCAAGCCTTGTCCAATGTTTTCCTTACTAAAATTGTAAATAAAATTCTTCCTTACACGCAATACAACCCTGCCCTCTGGGAAGCCATTCCCTGTGTGCTGGCCCTCCAGGCCTTGTCCCAAGTCCCTCTGCAGCTCTCCTGGAGCCCCTTTAGGCCCTGCCAGGGGCTCGGAGCTCTCCCTGGAGCCTTCTCTTGTGCAGGTGAGCAGCCCCAGCTCTCCCAGGCTGGCTCCAGAGCAGAGAGGCTCCAGGCCTGGCAGCATCTCCGTGGCCTCCTCTGGGCTGGCTCCAGCAGCTCCAGCTCCTTGTGCTGTTGGAGCCCAGGGCTGGGGCAGCTCTGCAGGTGGGGTCTCAGCTGAGTGGGGCAGAGGGGCAGAATCTCCCCTCCCCTGCTGCCCACGCTGGGGCTCAGCCCAGGGCAGAGGGGGTTCAGGGCCAGGGCAGGTCCAGCTCTCACCCACAGCACCCCCAGCTCCTTCTCCCAGGGCTGCTCTTGATTCATTCTCTGCTCAGAAAAAATTACGTGGATCACTGTGTTTAAACAAAGAAGAAAAATGTTCATAGAGTAGCAAAACTTGTGTGATCTGTGTTAGGGGCCACGCTGAACCAAAAAATCTGAAATTGTTAGTGTGTGAATGGGATGAAATTAAAATTTACCAATTGCTTAATAGTATCATTTAGCAGTGCCAATGAGATGTAATTGCTGGCTCAAAACTCTCTAGGCTGCTCACATAGGAAGATAAACAAATTTTTCTCCCACTCAGCTTTAGACTCTGAGCATTCTGGTTTTCCTGCCTTTTTTTTCTTTGATGTCCACAGGGTTTTTGGGAAGCTCTTTAACTCCTCTTGCGTTGGAGAATAGCAATGGGATAGTTGGAGCAGTGAACTTGTGAGATGGAGTTACCAAAAGCAAAGGTGCTTCTTAAGGGCAAAAACTTGGAAGCATAATCCAGGTTGCTGCATGAATGCTTCAAACTTGTTGGTTTCTAAATTTATTCTTATTTGGAAATGTGGGTATAGAACAGAAGTGTTTCTTCTCATACAGGAGTTGTGATTTTTAAATTACAAGATTTGAGCTAAGCTGGCATTTCAGACTTCAGCTGAGATGTCTAAATTGAGCAAATCAAATTAGGTGAATGGGGTATGCAGTGATTTTGTTAAACTCATCATTTTGGCATCTTTCTTACAGTAGGGTAATGAATGGTATTAAATTAGAGCAGTTTTTCAGACTGAAAATTTCCTAAAATTATTCCAGGTTTGGAGTTGAAGCCCTTTGACACTAGGAAACCTCATTTTGAAAAACTCTTTAATTTCAGGAATGTCAGCTTTCAATAATCAAAAAACAGTATAACACTAGTAGGATGTTCAGTGATTGATTTTTAACAAAATCACCAATCTATACATTTATTAAGAGGAAATAAACATAACAGGAAAACTAGTTCCTCTGTCCTTTGTTCCTTCACAGCTCTGGGAATGGTTTGAAACACACAGGTTTGCATCATATCATGCACACTGGGAGCCTGGGCTTGGGTAGGCTGTACTGGTACTGTAGGAACAATAAATAGACAAGGTTTTTACAATCTGGGTTCAGATCGTCATCTCTTAATTGGTCCGTTAAATTAAATCTCAGTTTACTGATCTCTTAATCATAGCAGAGAAGTGTGCACAATGGCAAGCCCGAGAGAAAAGAGACTGCTCCTTCTCCCATTGCAGCAGACACTGAGGGACTTCACAGGTTAAATTATAACATAATAAATGATGAAGCTTCTTGGAATTAGTGCCCTGTGGCCAGAGCTGTTAAACACTGAACCCTCTAAGCAGCAGCTTTGTACTGCTCCGTACTGAACCCTCTGAGCATCAGCTTTCCCATTTCTTTTTTTAACCAAAAGAAAAGAAGAAAGGAAGGAATTGAGGGTAATGAACAGTTTCACTAAAGCAGTGAGATCTGCCTCTGCAAATAACGTGAATAGAATAGTCAAAAATCCCTCGTTTCTGATAGTGAAACTCAAGTATCTCCAGCCTGAGCTACACAAGAATAACAGGTAATTTTTTTGTCCTCTTTTGAATCACATATGGGTTGTGCTAGAAAGAAATTATTTCAATGGAAGTTATCACAACAGTATGACTATTTCCAAAATTTTCTAAATTATATTTTTAACCTCAGGCCTATGTTAATTTCACTGGCAGTGCAGGATGCCCCGCAGCCCTACTCTGCAGTTCCATGCTTTGGGGGAACCTGTTGATACAAATGGTGGCTTTTAGTAATTCCTATCCCTGATTATTTTCATGCAGACATCGTGTCACTGAGGTGAACAGGCAAAGAGCACTTCCTGTGGATACAGCTTCAGGTGATTTGTCTCTAACTTGACCAGCTTGTTCAATTTTCTGTTTGCTCTAAAGCAGTAGCTGATGACTTGTTCATCCCAACAAACTTTTATTGCCATAAAATACTTGGACTGGTGAACTTGTTACTTTGAAAAATCTGTATTGATTTTTCTGTCCATCCTTCACTTGGGTGGTATTTACCAGGTGCTGTAAGATACAGGTTTTAGCGATAAATCCTCTTCAGAATGAAAGGCTGCAGACCTGTTGGGTTGACTTTGCCTCAAAAGTAAGAATTTGTCTCAAAGACAATTTACGCTTCTTAACTTTCAAATAATTTGTAGCTTTTTTGTTTAGAAAAGAATGCATTTATTGTCTAGCCTATAGGTTATATATCTAGGATATAAAATATCTTCGCACTGCCAGAGTACAGGGTGACAGGGGAAGAAATTCCTGGCTATGAGGGTGGTGAGGCCCTGGCACAGGTTGCCCAGAGCACCTGTGGCTGCCCCATCCCTGACAGTGTCCAAGGCCAGATTGAACAGGGCTTGGAGCAACCTTCCTAGTGGAAGGTGTCCCTGCCCATGGCAGGGGGCAGAATTGGATGATCTTTAAAGTCCCTTACAACCCAAGCTGTTCTATGATTCCATTATAAAATTATACTCTTATTTATGAGAAACTGCTTTATAATGAGATTTTTTTTTTTTAACCCCTATGCAGTACAATATATTGTAATATTGGTAATCCCATTTTTATTAAGTGTTACAAGTAGAGTGAAGGGCCTTCATGATATTCTTATGCTCAGGCCATGTTTGAAAGAGGACACTGTGGAAGATGAGGCAACTTCAAGCCCCTGAGCCTGAGCTTTGCTTTTTACTTGTGGGCTGCCAGTAGCCGAGGTTGTGTGCACAGCAGGACACCTGGAGACACTGTTTGAGTCACCCGGTCAAACCCTCAGGCAGCTTTGCCTTCTCTTCCTTGAGTTGTGCACAGGCACTGCTCTATGTCCACTGATTTTTGTACCCCTCATTCTCTGCTCTGTCACTGTTACTCCTCAAACAGAGTCTCAAATCAGAGAGGGTCTCGAATCCCTAGGGTGCCTTTTATCAGGAGACAGAAGCGATTTATAAAGATCTCAATAGTGTTAAATAAAAGAAACATATGCTGGCCTTATTAGTAGCTTGTTGACCTAGATTAGCTGTGGGGAAGCTTATAAGCTGATCAGCCATACCAAAATTGGGAGGTGTCATTGCAATTAGTAGGAAAGGCTGTGACAAAAGGGGAGGCAACGATTGTTCAGACAAGGGAAAAGAGAATATTAGTAACAAATGGGCTCTTGCTGGCATGACTTAGGGGTGTAAATAGAACGAAGTTAATTTTTTAAGAGGAAAGAAGCATCCTTTGTTATGAAGAATTGGGTGTAGTTGGTGGTCAAATGTACTAAAATGCTGCTTTAGCTATGTCAGCAGCAAGATGAGTACCCCATGTGGGCTCGCCTGTTTTTGCCCGTGTGTAACATATGGAGGTGAGGTTTTAGGCTGATATCAGCTGTTTCCAACATGGAAATATCATTGAACTTGGTTTAAGCCTGGTTGAACCTGCTGGGGATTCTGAGTGGGCATCTGATGGGACAGTAATACTGTTGTCCCCCATCTGGCACGAGCAGTTGAGTGCCCCACGTGCCATTGGAACTGTTTGCAGCCCAGGACACCCAGGTCATGGGTCATTGAGGCTCCCCAGATGGACAGATTGGATCAGTGTGAACCATGGAGGACTGCTGGGGAAACATTTGCTTCTCTCTGTGTCAGGTTTTTCTCACACGGAGCAGAGTGATTAAACTACCTTATCTTCTGCTCTGCAGTTAATGGCCACAGGAGCCCTTAAAAATGACGTTTTGATTATTGTTCTGGCTTAAAGAGGTATTTAGTATCAAAATATGTACCACTCTGAAAGCTCAACTTTGTTCAAGGTAGTTTGCTCTTCCCTCAACCACTTTTTGTGTCTCTGCTGGCTTGTATGCCACAACCAGTAGGATTATTCTGTCATTTTCAGAGAGCAAGACAGTACTACGACTCATTTGTCTTCTGCCATCAAGAAAATTGTGTGGTATTTCAGAGTCTTACTGCAAGTCACTGCCTGGCAGGATGTGTGATTCAAATCAGCATAGAACTGAGGTGTGTTGAAGCCTTGATCCTTGTTTCAGGGCACCTAGAGCATCCCACATGTCACACAGAGCTGGAATTAGGAGGGAGAAGGCCCCATTGTGACATCTTCAATTATTATGAATGGCCCATTCATAATTACTGTGCCACATAAGCTCTTTGGAAACAGTATAATTTGATAAAGTCTTCAAATTGGGGAATTCAATGTTTCTTTTTTTGTGGAACCGTGAAACTATTGATCTTGTGAACCCCTTCTGATGGAGAAGGAGAAATATCTGAGGAAACCAGTAGAGAAATAACTATTTCTGCTCTACACTTCCAGTGTTGTTTTACAGATTAATTCAGAGAGTAGACTGAAGTTGTTCTGAGTTCTGTCACTTACGTTTTCTGCAGGTTAATGGCTACAGGAAGCAAAAATGAGAAAGCCAGTATCATTATACCAGTCCTGCTAATGCAATTTTCTTTTAGCTGGAAAAAATGTTAAGGCTACTGAAATGTCTGCTGGGTTATGTCCCACTGTAGTATTTGGGATTTGGATGTCTAATGTGGGGGTCACAGAATGGTTTGGAAGGGATCTTAAAGATATCTAGATGTGATCCTTACAGCTTTTATATTATAAAAAGCCTGTTTTATACCAATAAGTTGTCCTGCATAAGATTTTTCTGAGATTTGAAAAACCAAGGGAATTCTGATAGTCTTTTAGAAACTATTATTTGCCATTCTAGTAGAATCCTAGAAATTGCAGTCTTATCTCCTCTGTTTGTTTTGAATGGAACATATTTATGGGACGGTGTTCCTTAACAGAAATAGAGGTGACTCAAGATACTAACTTGCTTGAACCTGTCATTTATCCTCAGTTGCAAGATATTTGGCTCATTAATGCTTTATTCTGATACAACATGTACTCTTTCCTTCTTAGAAATTTTCTCTTTGGAAAAAACTGCACTGTGATCTAAAGAAATGAATGACTAATGAACTTACAAGGATTTATATGACAAACTAAAATGGTTCTAAGTAAACATTAGTATGGAACAAAAGTGTAGCCAAAAATATAGCATTAATTATATCTTTTTTTTCTTGTCAGGCTGCTGCTTATTTCACATTTTAGCTGATGTCATTATATGTATCTAGTATTTTTCCAGCTCTGCAGTTCAGTAAACTAATGTCCCTCTCCACTTGCATGGAGTCAGGATAGGTATGAGTGGCTGCAGGGAGGGAAGCAGGGCTGTGTAATACTCAACTGACTTGTGTCAGTGCCCTCCAAATGCCTCCCAATAACTTTCCTTTCCACCACACATGAAAATTTTCAGTTTATTCAGACCCCACAACTCAGTGAGGTTTTTCAAACAGATTTTCTAATGGATTTTGGGAATAGAAAATAAGAGTTGATGAAATTTCTGAGTCTCTTAAGTACTCAAACTGAGGTATTTCCCTCCACCATGTATTTTCACTGGAGTTTTTGTGCCTCTCAAAGACAATATTACACATTGAATCATCTGACATTTGTAAATGGAGGGTGAAACTGTAGGTTCAGGCAAAAGAATCAGGATTTAACAACTTTAATGTGCAGCAGGTTTTTATAACTGTTGAATGACTCAGCCTTTTTAATGGTAATGGCCTTCAGCGAGTTTAGGAAATAACAGGCTTTTAGGTAAAGTAAGTGCCCTTAGTTTTGTAATGAATAAATGAATTTACTATGAACTTGTGTAGAGAGATGCTTCTGTAACTCATTAGTTGTCTGCTGGGGCCTGTCTCCCGGTAGCACAGTTAGCAGGGGCTCAGATGGATGGATGGTGGGTGGGAGAGCAGGGCAGGGGCTCAGACACAGCTGCCCTCGTGTGCTGTGCCCTCTCTTGCCGCTGTCTCCCAACAGAGGATTTTCCAGGTTCAGGCAGACGGAGATACAAATGCCTGTGTTAATGAATGTGTTGTAGCGTCCCTGTAATCCCGTGCAGAGCCTGTGAATTATCACAAGTGTCTAGCCAAAGGATAAAAGCACAGGAGGTTTCCAAAACATTCCCATAGTAGCATCTCTTAAGCTGCCAGGGATATGTGCCTTCCAAGCAACCAGTGCATCTGGGTGGTTAAAGCCTTCTCCTTTGTCTGAAGCATCAGAACTGAATAGACACTTCCTCTGAGCACTTTTATATCTTTTTTCGCTTATGGGTCATCAGTTATATTTCTGTCTGCTTTTAATATATAAATCCTTTTGTTCTTTTTTGATGGAACTTCGTCTGTACAGAAATGATTTGGCCTCTCTACAGAAGAATCTCATATATTTCTCGTTTTGTTTTCAGTCTATCAGACATCTCCAGAACTTGTTTGGTTTTCATTTCCTTGCCCTCCTTCACTATAAATACTTAGATGCATAAAGATAATACGCCTCTCATAAGCCTGTTGTGTACATTTGGCCAGTACTGTGACAGAATGCTGCTTCAGGGCATGGGAGCTTACAGCTGTGACACATTATCACAAATAATCACTTCTTAAGTATTTTAATAATTTTCATCAATTTCTGTGTTGTTATGGCACCTTTAACCCTATGGTGACCCCTCGCCACCAAACTGCTGTTTTGCAGTAATGTAATTTAAAATCCTGTTATCACTTTATGGTGTAAGATACAAATTTAGGAATACTTGTATCTGAAAATAAGGCATGCAGGCCTAAAATATTAAGTATTTTTAGAAATCTTTGAGAATGTTACTTAAAAGAGGACAGGATGGTGGGGATCAAGGAGGACGGAAGGTGCCAGCAGTGGAAAAAGGATCCAGTCAGGATTACTTGAGAACTGGCACATCCGTGTCCACAGGGCCTGGTAAAACACATCCAAGAGTGCCATGCGTGTTGACTTGGGCCCGTGCAAGACCACTGTGTTGGATCACATTTGGAAAACTGCATCCAGGTTTTGGACCTCTAGACATAGAAGAAGGGTTGCCAAACTGGAGAGAGTTCTGTAGTGATAGCTGGGAGCTGGTGTGGGAAGGTGGGCTTGTTTAGCCTGGGGGAGAGAAGGTTGGGGGGCAACGCTACTGCAGGAGGTTCACAGAAAGGGTTGGACGCATTCCCGTGTGTATGAGAAGGCTGCTGAGGAGATGGAGCCAGGCTCTTCATACAGAATGGTGTGACAGGAAGAGGAGAGGGAATGGTCAGGAGGTTCCAGGCTGAGGGAACAATGCAATTTTTTGTGGTCATGGCAGAATGGACATGGCAGCACAGGGAGCTTGTAGAGTCTCTCTCCCTGGTGGCTTCTGAGACCCAACCAGATAAATCCCTGCTCAGGTGTGGATACAGTTTTAACCCTGCTTTGAGCAGGAGGTTGGGCTAGAGACCCCCTAAGGTCTCTTTCATCTTAATTATGACTCTAATATAACAATAATAATTTTTTAAAAACTGCATGAAAAATGGGCATCTCGTAAGCAGTTTTGCAGTGATAACACCACAGTGGCAGAAACTCACACCAAAAAAAGCCCAGAACACCTTTCCATGAACCTGGGCATATCAATCTTACAACACATTCTTGGTACTGAAAAATAAGTAGATAGTTAGATTTCTGATGTGCTTTATCAGTACCATAGTTCATCGTGTCATGAGTGGCACTGTACTAAACAGAAATGCAAAGTTCAGTCCAAAATTCTATTTTTGCATGATATATATGATATATTTCACTGTTGGTAAGAATCACAGAATCCTAGACTGGCCCATAGTAGGAAAGAATCTTAAAAATCATTTTGTTCCAACCCTCCTGCCATGGACAGGGGCACCTTCCACTAGACCAGATTGCTCTAAGCCCTGTCCAACCTAGCCTTGAAACAGGCAGAGAGATGATAGGCCTTTCAGCTCTTTATACTGTATGAAATAACATTAACTAGTGATATTTCAGGCAGACTATAAATCAATTCTCATGGAGTGGGTGATCTAATAAGTTGTTGTTATCATATATTTAGTGTTTGAGTACAGAATGTATTTTGGTTGGGTTTGTCTTTGGGAGCAGAGGAGTAGTGACTAATAGGACTTCCTAGAACACAAGTTATCAAGCATGAACAGTAATAAAATTTTCACTGCATGTCGTGACATTCTGCCCACGTGTGCAGAGGTAGTTTGGTGTGTTGATGATGTGTACTGGTTTAATTAGCTTATACTTTCATTTATTTTTCTTTAAAGACTTGCGTATTGGCTTTCCTGTAGAGTCGTGTTGTAACATAGCTGCCTTTTGAAAATACAGTGATTAAGTTTTCAGGCTCAGGAAAAGATATTATTTGCTGTGCATTTTTCAAATTCTACCGCAAAAACAATATGACCTAAATATTTAATCAGGCTTAGCAGAATTGGCTTTTTTTATTGCTGCAGATTAATCTAGTTTCTCTGAGCTAATACACATGGCATGTATGTCTTCAAGACCTTTTTTTTTTCTCAATAATGTTAAAGATTTATAGCTCTCAAAAAATCTGGCATGCTCTAAGAGGAAGATTATGAATTACAATTACTTAAACGTTAACACTGGGAATTTTTCTTTTGAGTCCTGTATATGCTGTTTCAGCCTAGGTTGTATTTGTAGAGGGGTTAATGAACACTCTTTTTTATACCCTGCCCAATTTGCTTCCTTTCTGTGTTGTTAAGTTGTTGGCCTGGTGCTGTTTACATTTTTGCCTTTGATAAATTTATTTTGAAATTGCAGTTGACTTCACTAGAGAAAATATCAGCTTTCTAGTTTAAACAAATAAAGATGTAAGTGGCTTTGCATGTTTTGCTTCATGCTGTTGTCTTGTTCAAGTCTTAAATTTTTTACAAAAAAAATGAACGTAAACGTATAATGAATTTCAGCACTTCTTATTTTCAAACTCTTATATTTGCTAGGTGCTTAGTCTGTGGCTGTAGTCTTATGCACACTTCTTGAATTAACATGTATGTACACTTTTTGAATTAAATAGTGGAAGTGATATGATCGCCTAAACCAAAATAAGTGCAGTGGCCATTTAGGATGTTGAAGTTTTAAGAGAACCTTTGAGAGTCTTTAACAAAGTCTTATTTATTTGTTGTTTTTGACTATGTGTGTGTTTCACACAAGGTGCTTGGAGGGCTTCCAAATGATGAGGGGGATAACTAAAGCTGCAGGAAGCTGTGACATCCGTCTGTGCCCTGGCATTGCAGAGGGAAAACTGCATCCTGGGGTGCATCAAACACAGCAAAACAAGTTGGTCAAAGGAGGAGATTGTCTCACTTTGATCAATGCTGTTGCAGTCTCATTTTGGGCACTGTGTGCAGTTCTGGACACACCATCTAAGAATTATGTGAAGGTCCTTGGATTCATCCAGAGAAGGGCAGCAAAGCTTGTGAAAGGGCTGGAAGGAATATCCTGTGAGGGGCAGCTGGGCTTGCCTGGTTTGGACAGAAGGAGGTTGAGGCACAACCTCGCTGCTCCCTGCAGCAGCTTCCTGAGGAAGGGATTCACCTCTTGTCCTATCACCAGATCCAAGGAATGTATGAGAATAGTTCAAAACTCCTATGGGGAGGTTCAGACTGGACATTAGGAATCATTTCTTTATTGAGAGGGCAGTCAAACCCTGGAACAGGCTTCCTAGACAGGTGGTCCCTCATGGAATCCCAGAATAGTGAGGGTTGAAAGGGACCTTTAGTCTTACTTCATTCCAGCTGTCTGCCAGGGCAGGGACACCTTCCACTGTCCCAGGCTGCTCCAAGCCTTGTCCGACCTGGCCTTGGACACTGCCAGGGATCCAGGGGCAGCCATAGCTGCTCTGGGCACCCTGGGCCAGGGCCTTAACATGCTTTAACTTGGTTACCCCTGAACTGGTCAGGCAGTTGGAGTAGATGGTCATTGGAGGTCCCTTCCTACTGAATATATTCTGTTCTATTCATACAGAAACCTCCACCCTCCCTCAGCATAAAACTTCCATAGATTTTTAAGTGTGTTGTTGATGCCCTTGTTTAACTGCTGTCATCAGAATACCTTTACTGGTTGGGGTTGGTCAGCCTCTTTGGAAAGAAAACTTTCCTTTTCCATTGATCAAATCTGCACTTAATTGCAAACAAATATATGGGGTTAATTTTTATATGTATATAGAAATTACATGTTTCCCCTACATGTGCCTGGGTATCAGGCAGTGAGCAGTGAGTACAGTAGAGGGTCTCAGCCTTCATTTTAACTACTGCTGGTTCAGACAAATCTAAAAAGTCCTCAGGCAGAGGACCAGAGCTCCAGGGTTACAGGAGAATGGAACAAATAGGTGAGAGTATTCTCACAGCAGTCAGGTGAAGGCGTTCACCTCTTGATGAGAACAGCCTGTGGCAGAGGAAAGGACAGCTCAGAAGATTGGAGGAGTTAAAAGAAGGAGCAATTATCCCTTTAAGCAAATTCTCTTTTTTTTTTAGAAGGTTGATAGAGCTGACTAATGTGCTTTGTTTGGGGTGTTTTCCTTTTTTTTTCTTTTCTCTTTTTTTCATTTTCATTTGCCGGCCAGTACTGCAGCTTCCTCCCTGCCTTCTGAATTTATACCAGCTGCTGGGCAAGATTAGACAGTGCCAGGATCAGGGAAGGAAACACTTATGGGTGCCAGAAACAGGAGTAGAAAAAATTCTCAAATAGCAGATAGTTTACAAGCTTCTTCTCAATGTCAGGTTCTCTGTGCTGTCTCTTATACTATCGAATGAAAGAAGAAAAGAAAGAGAAAGTGAAAAACAAACAAGAAACCTATAAAAATACCTATGAAAGTAAATCCTTGGAGCCTTCTAAATGCTGCTTTCTGACTTTACAAAGACTGAGTTGGTGCTTTTTCCATGATGCCTGTCAGTTTTGAGCATCTTCTCTTATCTTAAAGATGTTGTTGGGTTTCCATGTTTATGTTTCCATCCCTCTGATATTCTGTAATCACAGGGTGTCCCAGCTCATCCAGTATGGGAGATGGGGGGCTACCAGACAGGAAGTATCCTGGCACTTCAGTCTCCAAAATACTGATGCTGACCTCAGTTGCTTTGGATCTGAAAATTTTGGGGTTCTGTGGCTTCCATAGCCATGGCTGTTAAAGCATATTAATAACTTGAAGTTTTAATGGAGCATATGGAATTTTTATTTCATAAATAAAAATTTCTGTTGAATGTCACTGTGTATTTTTGTGTAGTAAGAAGGCAAAAGAGGAGTTTTATTATTTTCATTACCAAAAATAAAGAGAGCGAAAGTTTACTGTTGATGCCTTAAATGGCTTCCTAGAAACAGAGACATGGCATGAATAAAGAAGGGATTGATTGGAAAGGCCTTCAGAGGTACACTCTGGGCTCCAGAGGCTCCTGCCTCAGTGCATCCCAACATGGACAAGGACAGCTCCCGAGTTCTTCCCACTTGGATCTCAGCATCAATTCCCCAAGCAGAAGCCAGGCAAGGATGGAATTTGCCCAAGCTTGCCCCCCTGTCGCCAAGATTGTGGTTTGCAGTTGTTGGGCCCAGGAGGGTCTGGGTGTCCTTGGAGAGCTGGAGAGGCTTTGTTGTGTGTGTGTGAGCATGAGAGAACAGCACTGAACAAGCTCCAGGGAACTGCAGAGTGACACTGGGCAGGGCAGGACTGGAAACATAGAAAAGTTAAAACCTAAGGCATCACTGTTACACATGAATAGTTACTTTTTTTAATTGGGATAACTCAAGTCCACCCTGATTTTCCTGATATAATTTTGTAACAGGGCACTCAACCTTTTAGCTTTTAGAAGTTCACACTGTCATGTTGTCTTATCAGAATTCAAAATGTTGATCTGATGGCTTTTTATACAAGGGGATTACAGTCTTTTGAAGTGGGAATTAGTACAGTGTGAGCTACAGTTTTGTCCTCCAGGTAAACAGAATACCTGAATAATACACAAGCACACACACACAGACACATCCCATCAATCAAATATGACGGTCTTTATTTTTTGCAGTAGTGCTTTTTCAAAAATTTCAGTACTACACTGTAGTTGAAGATCACCATTTGCTAAAAAGTTAAAAGAAATGTGCCCCAAAAACATGCAGAAGACAAAAATTTCAGTTATATATAAAAGTAGATGTAGTTGGAGACCTCATTTCTGGTGGATCAAATAAACTTATTTCAAACTCACAAGCAGTCAGTGAAATTTGTGTCAATGTCTCTTAATGTACATGGTCTTAAAGGAACTCTGCTCTTAAACCTTGATTTTAAAATCAACCTCTTAAAACCTTCTGATTTACTTTAGAGGATTTAATAACAGAGATGCTAAGTGTTCAATATGATGTAAGTTCTACTGGTCAAAGCGGCTGTGAACAGCCATGGAGTTACGGGATTACATTGCTTTCAGTGTGGGTTTAACATCAGACTTCTCAGTAGAGAAGTCCTCTGAAAATAGGAATGGCCTATGGAAGGCAGTGCTGTCACCCCGTGTGGGTCTCTAGAACCTCCGGGTGATGTTTTGGGGAAACTTCTCCTCCTCCCACCACATGCAGTGGCCTCATCCAGTTGGTCAGTTAAGCCTAAATACAGTGATGGTGATTAGGGCATCAAGTATTGTTCTTCCCATCTATGGGGAGTGTTGACAGGGTTCAAAGACCAGTGATACCACTTTCCCTATGGAGCCAGCCATAGGAGAGCTGGGACTGCTCACCTGCACAAGAGAAGGCTCCAGGGAGAGCTCCGAGCCCCTGGCAGGGCCTAAAGGGGCTCCAGGAGAGCTGCAGAGGGACTTGGGACAAGGCCTGGAGGGCCAGCACACAGGGAATGGCTTCCCAGTGCCAGAGGGCAGGGAGAGATGGGATCTTGGGAAGGAATTGCTGTGTGTGAGGGTGGGCAGGCCCTGGCCCAGGGTGCCCAGAGCAGCTGTGGCTGTCCCTGGATCCCTGGCAGTGTCCGAGGCCAGGCTGGACATTGGGGCTTGGAGCAACCTGGGCTGGTGGAAGGTGTCTCTGCCCATGGCAGGGGGTGGGATGGGATGAGGTTTAAGCTTCCTTCCAACCCAAACCATTCTGGGCTTCTACAGTGGAAGGCCTTTTCAATTTCTTGACAAATCTAACAAGGTTGAATGGCTGGAAGGAGTTTTCTAGTAAGAAGCCTGGCTAAATACAGTAAATGGTAACAGTGAACTTAAAACAGTTTAAATCTTCTAACTATCATAATTCTAAAATATGCTCTTTAATCCGGTTTTGGAAAAAATTATGTGGTCTCTCTGGTTAGCTGGAAGGGCAAGTTGGTAGGTTGAGGGTTTTCCTCAGTATGGGATCCTATAAATCCTTCTCCATCCCTGGCCTATGGACTGAATAGAATAGCCTGTGTTGCTCAGAACATGCTGTGGTCAAGAAAGCAGAAAAAGCATGAAAACTTAGGAAATTGCTTCCTTGAAGCTATTTCTTGTCCTGAAAATTGTTATATCTGCAAACGAAGTGCCAAAAGGGATTTTGTGTTCCTCAACTTCTAGAGCAAAGGTAGGATCGATTTAACCCTGTAATGAGTGTTGTTTAAAGCAAAGCAGAGGGAGGTGTTGGTTTTGATAGTCTTGGGCTTAGAGTCCCACTGATTGCACTGATCAGCTGTTGGTGGTGCTCTTTTTTGTCCTGTTCTTTGCCCAAGGTACACAAATGGTTTTGTGTTGGTGTTTCAGCCATGTGTGACTATGTTAGGTAAGGTTTTAGAGAGACACTAGCCTGTGAAATGAGGCTGGTTGGGTAAATAACCCCTGGGCCAATTTTCCACCTATGAAGCTGTGAAACAATGGGGTTTTTTGATTTGGTGAGAATGCTGGTGCCTAGAATTTAGGTGTTTTTTGATTCTTGCCAAAGTGAGCAAAAGACACTTAATTTCATAAATCTCCATGGGAAACTTTCCCAGTTTAGCACTCCATGAGTATGTCTGTCCTGGAGAGAGCCATGTCCCCTGGCTGCAAATGAGGACAGCAGAGGACCATCCGATATAGGACATTAGGACCATCATGAGCTGACTTTTTTATCTTACAGTATATTAGGCTGGTTAAAGCACTTTCCGGATGACTTAGAACCACAGGATCATTAAGGTTGGAAAAGACCTCCAGGACTGCCAAGTCCAGCTGTGAGATCACTGAGTCACATCATCACATCACATCATCACACTTGGCATACCCTGGGCTGTGTGCCATTATGCAGTGATGTATTTTCTATACAAACCCTATAATAAAAGATAGTTGAGGTTACATTTTCTGTGTGCCTCAGAGTTTACCAGTGATGGAGTTTGTTGCAGGTGAACTATGCTAATGAATTTATTTTCCTTTCCATTATGAGTGGGAGGATATCCTGTGCATAGGCATAGGCAATATATCTCTTACTCAGGTGGATTCGGGGTTGCTTAATGTCCAAAATGTTTTATTGCTTGCCTCTATCATTACTTCATGGAACTGACTGTAGTTTTTCATGGAAAAGCTGCACAGGTCTTAATTGAGTAACTCTGATATGATTAAGCATTGCGTTTGAGCAACTGGAATTAAATACAGGAATACTCCAGCACTGAAATCCCAGGCTGCAAGAGCAGTTCACAGTGATCAATAATTCTGTGTGATTTTTTTCCTTTTAACTCAGCTATCAGTTTTCATGAAAGGTGGTTAAAGTTTGTGAACATTCTCAGTTTTTTTTAAAGGTAACCTTTGTAAACCAGGGACCAATCTCCTGCATGTATAATTTTTGGGCATCTTGAGAGAGAGATAAAACTTTTCTTAAGGTGGTATCTAGAACAAAAGAGGGGGTGGGAGAGAGAAATGACACGTACACCCAAAAGAATCCCAAATTCTTGTGTCTAGTGTGTGAGACTTGGTGAGTTCCCCGTGCAGCAGTGACAGAACCAGAGTGTGGGCACAGGGGCAAACAGATCCCTCTGTTTCTTGAAACTGTTGTTTTATGTCAAACCGCTCCATTGCTTTCTTGGCATCTTCCATTGACTCTTGGCACAGTAGCCAGGGATGTTAAACCATGAATTAGCTTTCTTAAAGGAAAACACCTCTTTTTTTCTGTTTTGTCTCCCTCTACCCTTGTCTTTCAGTTATACCTGCCGCCACTTGCGGAGATATGTGTATGTCTTGGACAAACTGTATTTCCCCCACTCCCACTGCTCTACGCTGCAGCATTGCTTCTCGACCCTCAGTGACAATGGAGAGGAACTCTTGTCTTTAACTTGTTCTCACATTCTCAGATCCTATGCTTCCAGGTTATTAACCTCTGCTCTCCATTTACTGCATGCTGCATGCCCTGTGACTGATCTGTGCATGTTTTCAGTTAACTGATGAATAATTTTAGTTTCTAAGGGGATGGTTTGTGTCTTTATGGCATCCTTGATGTATATATCTAAAAAGTATGTTAGAAAGGGGAGTCTAATAATGGTTTGGGTTTGTCTTTTTAAATTTAGAATACAAATTCTTTAGCCTTTGGAACCTTTAAGTGCTTTTTATGTTAAAAGTATTTAATCAATTTCCAAAGCCTTGACTTAAAAACATGAGCTGTGATTCACAAAACTTCCATTGGAGTTGCATAGTTTGTTTGGAATTGGTGCAGAGATTTAAGTTATCTTCCATGCAAGTGTCTAATACTTCCTTGACACCCATTGTTTTATTTGTACTACTGTCTATATAAATTGCTTTTCAAGAATGGAAATGCTACCGCTTTTCCCTCAAGTTCAGGAAATTTTCATGGCAGTTAATCACAGAATTCTTTATGCTGGAAAAGCCCTCCCAATATCAAGTCCAGCCATTTCCCAGCCACTGCCCAGGCAACCACTGCCCCATGTCCCCAGGTGCCACATCCAAATGGCTTCTGAATCCCTGCAGGCATAGGAACTCCACCACTGCCCTGGGCAGCTGTGCCAGTGCCTGGCCACCTTTGGGGTTAAGAAATTTTTTCCAATATCCAACCTAAACCTTGCCTGACACAACTTGAGTCCATTTCCTTTTCTGTTGGTTGTTACTTGGGAGAAGAGACTGACCAATTAAGAAGGAACTCTCTTTTTTTGCATGCCTGATCACTTTTAATTATACAGAGTAAGAACGATGAGAATCCATCAGCCCCAGATCCTTCTTGGTAATACAGAATTATAGATGCTTTACAGAAACTGTAAAAAGGGTGAATTTAAAAGTAAGTCCTCTTTGCCATACCCAAAGGTTTTCTCTTAGCTGTTTACTCCAAGTAAAAATTTAAGTTTTACTGTTTCATTGTTGATGCTGTGGATAATTAAATATATTAACCAAGATCCTAGAAGCTTTGGGAAAACAAGGAAAAAATTGCGTGACAAAATTGATCAGAACATGGAAAGCATCCAGGGTGGAAATGCAGCTTCCCAGCTAAGCCAGCATACAATAGCAAGAGACCACACAGTAAACATAAGTAAAACCAGCTTGATTGTCAAGGGAAGAAAATACTGCATGCAAGCTGAAATAGCTCTTTCTGTACAAAAGAAAAAATTTTATAGTAGTACATAATGATGGAGAATTACTCTGAAGATCACAACAGGAGATGAAAATATAGCTGTCCCAAGGGCATTGTCCAGATAATTTGGAACAGGGATATGGTATTAAAGTAGTCAAAAGCCTGCGATTTCAAAGGCTTATTTAAAAATGAATACTAATAATAAGGGCAGTCCACATTAAAATCTTCTTTTAGATGTAATGTTTTATATGTAGGAATGATATCCTGAAAATGTAAAAGAAATTGTGTAATTTTCCTAGCTTTTTTCCATTAAATCTTGGTACTTCTGTACAGCGATAGCACTACACATTAAGTTGACAAAATCATACTTGGGAGACTAAGTGCTACTTCATGGATATTGCATCTTTCAGGTGTTCTGTGGATGAAAATAAGCACTCTTTATATTTTCATGTAACAAGATTGCGAATTTTTTAGAGCAAAAATGTTCGCCTAGTTATTTCCTGTACCAAAACTGATGGAGAAATTTTTAGCACTTTCTGGAATGGGACTTTTGCATCAGTTAAGATATTTTAGAATATGTCAATCTGGGAGACTGTAAAATTTGAGATCTTCATTGCAGGTTATCTTTTTCCGAGATAGGAGGAGAACAGAGGATTTGAAATAGAAATTGCTGCTGGAAAAATATAGAGATAGCACTTTTTAATGGCTAATTCCCCATTGTTTTGGTACTGGATTATTTGAAAAGTTGTATGCTCAGGAAATTAGCCTGTCTAGGTCTATATATAGCATCAAAAACAACAGCATAATTGAGGTGTCGAAAGTTGTTTTGTGTGAATCCACGCATCCATCCTATATTAAGTACTGCAGTGTTTTATTGTGTGATCAGCCTGTTTAGAGAAGAGATGGAATTTATAAATTACTAAAGGCAGTGGATAATTAATTACTTTGATTTATAAATCACTACCCTTCTGTCCAGTGCTCCTGGCAAAGAATATAAAACTTAGCCCTGAGCAGCAGGTTTCTAAAGATTCTTTGATACCCACAGATGGTGTTGCCTGTCTTTGTACTTACCAAAGAATTATAGTTTTCATTGCTATTTTGGTACATTTTATGTGCTAATATATTAATGTTTAGATGAAACATCTTGAAAAGCAGCATGGGCAGCAGGGGAGGGGAGATTCTGCCCCTCTGCCCCACTCAGCTGAGACCCCACCTGCAGAGCTGCCCCAGCCCTGGGCTCCAACAGCACAAGGAGCTGGAGCTGCTGGAGCCAGCCCAGAGGAGGCCACGGAGATGCTGCCAGGCCTGGAGCCTCTCTGCTCTGGAGCCAGCCTGGGAGAGCTGGGGCTGCTCACCTGCACAAGAGAAGGCTCCAGGGAGAGCTCCGAGCCCCTGGCAGGGCCTAAAGGGGCTCCAGGAGAGCTGCAGAGGGACTTGGGACAAGGCCTGGAGGGCCAGCACACAGGGAATGGCTTCCCAGTGCCAGAGGGCAGGGAGAGATGGGATCTTGGGAAGGAATTGCTGTGTGTGAGGGTGGGCAGGCCCTGGCCCAGGGTGCCCAGAGCAGCTGTGGCTGCCCCTGGATCCCTGGCAGTGTCCAAGGCCAGGTTGGACACTGGGGCTTGGAGCAAACTGGGAGAATGGAAGGGGTCCCTGCCCGTGGCAGGGGTGTGGTAATAGATGTTCCTTAGGTCCCTTCCAACCCTAACCTTTCCGTGTTTCTGAGGTTTTCAATGTGCCATGGATGTGTGTGTGATCCTGGTGGTGACATGTCACACAGGCACACCACACCCCACAGTTACTGGACAGCCAACACTGGTTAAAGCAGGGAGGAGGGAATGCAAAATAGCACATATTTTGCTATCCCACAGGGACCAAGCCCACAGTGCCAGTTTTCCAGGCAGCTTTCATTGGGATTTAGTGCCAGTGTTGCTTTCAGTCTCTTGCAAATTCTAGAAACATAGAGGATACAATACCCATTTTATTATGCACAGTATTAGCATAGCATAAATATTAAGCCTGGGTTTGTAATGTGTAGTTCCTAATAGCTAATAATTCTGTTGTGACTGTGCTATATATTGTTTATTGCAGTAACTGTGTTTTGTGATATATGTTTGCCCCTCCTACTGTTTCCTTTTGCATTGCACGTTCACTGTGTGATGTTTTAATGCTCTTGTGTATTTTTGTTTTGTTTTAAACCTTTTTGGGTTGCAGTCGAGCTCAGGAAAATTGCTTTTGAAGGCAGACTGGCTTAGTGCATGTACTAGCAAAGAGGCAGCTAACAAGCAATGATTAGTTCTGGGATGCTGAACAAATTCTGGACAGTTTTAGTTTCATAGTGAGCTTGATGCCGTGTGTGAAAGCAGGAAATACAGTTTTGCTGAGCCTTGTAAATTGGGTAAATATGTCTTAAAGTTGCAGAGGTAAAATTTATTATGGATTAATTTAAATTAGGGGGTTTTTGCTCAGATAAAAAAGACATAAGAAATACAATATCAAATTGACATTTAGTTTAACCATTTTGCTTGTCTTTTATTTTTTAATGCTAGGTTTGTTTGAACAGCAAAATGTATCTCATGGAATTACGATGCTCCCTTTCAGAAGTGTTCTGGCGCATTGTATGGAGAATCAACTTTGCAGCTATCCTTCTCCCATGCCATCAGAGTCAATGGAATTATGCAATTACATTCATTTAAGAATATGCTGCCTTAGCAGGATCAGGGCCTTGGAAGTTAGCTTTGAGAAATGCTGTTGTTTACCACAAGTGGTTCTGTTGCTACAACCCAATGGTGAAGTACTGCTTAGAGCCAATTTGAATTCATTATCTAGTTGCCAGTTCCTTTTCCCTTAAAATGTGAGCTGTGCTGGGGCATAGGGCCTCGATCCCAGTCCTTTGTACTGATATGGATTACTGACCTGACACTACAGGAAAGGTGTCGAGGTATCATCCTCAAAAACAGCTTAAACGTTTACAACTCTGACATATTTTCTTTGACTTTAGTCTGTGAAGGGAAGGTGGGGAAAAACATGAGGCAAATATGTTTATTATTGAACCTTAAATGGCTTTTGCGTAGATTAATGCTATATGGAGATGTGCAATTTGCGTTCTTTCAAATGGGGCTTGACAGATGTGAATTCTTTTTCTCTGATACTCCTGAGCATTTGTTGCCATTGAGTTTTTAGGCAATTAATGTAAAAAAACTCACCGTAAGTTAGTGCAAGTAAAATGGTCAATACATCAGCCTTGCTTAGAGTCATTAAGTGCTTTGGGTAGGAAGGGACTCTAAGGCCCATCCCATTCCAGCCCCTTCCAGGGACCAGGGACACCTTCCACTATTCCATGTTGCTCCAAGCCCCAACCAACCTGGCCTGGAATACTTCCAGGGATAGGACAAACATTGATCCTTACCCCACTGTGAGCTTAACCTGTCAGAGTTTTTATGAATGGCCCCACATTTGTCATAGGATTACAAGTAGAGCAATGAACGTGGTAGAATCTGGAACTGTCACAGGCAAGAACCAGCTTCACTTCATTTATCACTAAAGCAAACTATTTTTGGAATGGTAGATAGCATAGTTTAAAATATTTTTTCCCCAAAGAAAAATTTATTTCTCCAATAGACGTAAAAATTTGGTAGATGTAATCACTTTTCAAAAATAAACAAACTTGGGTTTTTTTTTGACAATACTGACTAAAACCAATCGTTTTCTTCAGGATATTTTAATAAGATTCTGCACTTTGCTTCCAAAGCTGGCACTTGACTAATGATCTATGGGTTTTTTCCTTCTTATTTTTCCTTTCTGTTCCCCCAAACACCATTCAGGAATTGCAGTGTCATTGTGTTATCAGAGAGTGTCATTATGGGTGGGTTGGGAAATGTTTCTTGTTATTGAAACATATGGCATTCTTTCTCCAGCCCTTAATATCAAAGTTGGAAATGGTGCACTTTTGTGACAATGAACAAATTCTTTTGTTTTGTGCAATGCTAAATTCTAACTGCTGCCATTACCAGTGTTTGACCTGAAGTCTCAAAGGTGGTCTTTTTCTTACTCAGTTTAATATGCAGTTTGACTTTTTATTTTCAATGCCTGCCCAGTGCTGTGAGTTGCTGTAATAGTCAATCAATAGTCATTCATGTCAGTGGTTATGGTGTATTTTAAACTGTAGTCTTAGACAGACCATGGAACAGCTGACAGAATTTAATTAAGTCACTTGAGAAGTAAATAGAAGAACAAGTGGAAATTGTCAAAGAAAAAAAAGACAATAAAATTGCATTAGTATTTCTTCAAGGATTCAGGATGGTTTGTTAATACCCATATGCTGAGATTTCTCTAGAGTGGTCTGTAAATTTCTATGGAAGCTCTGTTCTCTGAGCTTCCATGCAAGATGGTTCGTGGGGACTCAGTTTCTGTGCTTGGGGGTACAAGTCAGGAGATGAGGCTTTTTTTTGGCTGCTGTGTTAGTTTGGAACAACATTTCCCCAAAATCCAGCTCATTTAATAATTTTTCTTTGGGTGGAAAAATAGATTTTTTTTAAAAAAAGGTCAGAGGTCTGTTGAATGAATATAATTTAATATTTTATTGCTTTGTGATTGTGATTTTTAGTCAGCTGCTCATAATTTATTTGAAGACTTGGAGTTATTTATTATGGAAGGATCACTTTACACTCAACATTGAGTGACTTGGCAGAGCAGAATTGTTTATAAATAATTCTATTACAGATTATTTATCTTTGTACTGCACAGCATAATGATCAAGAAACCAGTGAGATATAAAATCAATGCTGTGGGTCTTCACTGAGTAAAGAATTGCCTGGCTTGCAGGTCTCCAATACAGTTTAGCTGGATGCTTATCAAGTGGGTGCATGTCTAGTGGAAACCCTCTGCATTCATTTGTTAAGTCCTTCCCTATTTAAAATTAAGTATCAAAAATAGTTTTTGGGGAAGGAGTGATCAGTGAAGGGGAGAGATTGCAGATATAAAAATGTAATTGTCTAAGTTTGATGAAAGCAAGGCATATTTTCATGAAGCTGGTGGAGTTCCATGCACATAGATCATGCGCCAAGATAAAAGGTCCAGGTTGACTTTGAAAGAAATCAGAAGTACACTATGGCATTTTTTTGAGTTTACTACTTAAATTATTTGGAAGATTAAGGGTAAATAAATCCTTCAGTAAGGGGCTCTTTAATAATGCATGCCAGGGGAGGTGTTGGTTGGTTATCAGGGAAAGGCTCTTCCCCCAGAGGGTGCTGGGCACTGCCCAGGCTCCCCAGGGAATGGGCACAGCCCTGAGGCTGCCAGAGCTCCAGGAGTGCTTGGACAGCACTGCCAGGGATGCCCAGGGTGGGGTTGTTGGGGTGTCTGTGCAGGGCCAGGAGCTGGGCTGGATGATCCTTGGGGGTCCCTTCCAACTTGGGATATTCTATGATCCTATGGAAAAATACAATGCACTCCAGTAGCTGGAAAGCAAACCCAGCTGAGACTGGTCTATCTTTTTTACATGTTGTGTGAGTCACTGGAATAGTTTAACAAGGGCTCTGGATTTCCGTATGTTGGAATTTTTAAATGAGATTGGATGCTCTCCTAAAAGATATGTCCAAGTCCAGCCAAAGTTATTGGACTTGAAGGAGGAAGTAGCTGAGGGAATTCTTATGCCTTGTGTCAGATGAGTGGATCAAAGTGGCTTCTTTTGGCATAAAAAATGGAAGTTACAGGCAGATTGCCATGCAGGATTTTGTTGATTTGTTTGTCTTACAGATTTCTTTGAAAGGCTGCATTTTGATTTGGAATTTTCCCATTAAAAATGATGTCCTCTCAGGTTCCCCAGGTGATTTTACCCAAATAGTACAAAATAGCACAGGTTGCCAAAACCATACATTCTCATGTACAAAAAATGAAATTGAAAGGGGAAAAATTGCAAGAGTGGTGTTCTTTTTCTATAATAATCTTTATTCCTCTCACCCTGCTAAAAATCCATCACAGGCATGTTCTAGACACATTCTACCACATTAGCATGTAAAGCTAAAATACATCTCGATCAGTCAGAATTATTTTTAATTGGATGCTTATGAGCCCACATTCCCATGAGATGAAACTGGAACAAAATTACTTTCACACATTTCCATTGTAGCAGTATGTTTAGAGTCCGGGGGTTTTGCGTTCCTACGTAACGTCTGGCATTTAATCAGCACTGGGAGAGTGTCTTATTCTTTGGTAAGTATGTAAATAAGCTATTGTTTTGGGAGTAAAAGGAGAAAAATGCCATAGCTTGCCTGAAGAGTTCAGGAGAATGCTAACAAAATGTGTGTCAGGCTGAATATACTGAAACAGCTTATAGCTGAAAGGAGAAAGAATTTATGCTCATCTCAGCCAGTTTTATCCTTAGACTAAAAACTTTGCTGAGGTCCAGCCTCTCCAAAGCCTCTGCTGACATCCCTGGGTGCACCTCTCCAGCAGCTGCCTTATGTCACTACCACTGGCAGCAGGGAGTGCCCTGCAGGTATTCCTGGTTTTCTCCATCTAGGTGATGCCCTTGTGTCTGTTTTCATTTTCCCAACAGCATTGCATGAACTTTGACTAGAGAAAGCAGTTTAGTAAAGTGTGTAATTATTGCCTAAATATAGAAAATTATTCACTTAGAAAATAACAAACATATGTTACTGATTCAAAACATCTTCCAATTTGTCAAATTAAAGAAAGTATTGAGTGCAACCAGAGTTGTCACAATTGATGATTTTGATTAAGGTGTTCCAGTCAGAACACCTGAAGCATCAGAATGTATATTATTTTTTCCCTTTTAAGTAGGAGTATCTACATCTTGACATCAGTTGAGAACTAAATGTTTAAACCACATACATGGATTTCCTGAGAGAGATTGGGGTGTCTACCTGGAACTGGGCAGTGTCCTCAGTACTAAATTATTTTTTTTAGTAATTTTTGTTTTTTAATTTTAGTAATTTAGTAGAAATATTTATAGTAAAGTACTAAAGAACTTTGCAAACCTTAAATAACAAATGATTCACAAGAACAGTGGAGGAAACATCTTTGCAGGTGTCTCTTGGAGACAGAGATGGATGAGCTTAAGGGATTCAAACTGTGCATATGAACAGTGGTGATGAACGAAATTTTAAATTTTGGTCAAGGACTCTGAAGAACAGAAGCAGTAAGAGATTAATTTTGTTTAATGTAGAGGACAAGAGGTTTAAGGTTTTAGGTTTTTAAGGCTGGATGCAAAGTGTCCCACTTCATAAAATATATAAAATTTTAGTTAAGCAATAATTTTAATCAATAACCCCAAGAATCAGCAGTGCAGTTAATTATGAGAGAACCTTACAACATACTTGTAGCTTCATAGGAGGCTTTCACTTAATACTGGTTAGTGGGATGTTGTGCATAAGTAGGATAGCTGAGTGGTATACTGATGTGGGGCTGGTTAGTTTAAAAGTGATGAGTCCAGGAGATAAACCTTATATAGTAAAACTCAGGGGTTTTTTTCCAGTAATCCCAAATTGTCTCAAAGCAGATGTTGTGATATGTGCTGCAGAGGTGTTCTGCACAGGAGCCACAGGGCAGACCTGCTTAGTGAAAATATCTGAGAGGCAGGTGTGGATAGCATGAGGTGGGAAGTTTGGTTTCTTTTAATTAAAAAAACCCATTTCTTTATTTAATATTTGGTTAACAGTATAAGTGATTATAGGCATCATCCTCATGGTTCTCCTTCTGAAGTAGTTTTGGGTGGTCTCTCAGCTGCCCAGATGTTGAATCTAAATCAGTGATTCTCCACGAAATAGGCAGGTGCCACCAATGAGGAGTCATAAGCACAGTACAACAGAGGCAGAGCCCCTGAGCTGCTGGGTCCTGCAGACCTGGCCTGGCTCCCCACATGGCTGGAACAGTGTGGGGAGAAGAGGAGCTGAATGGAGAGAACAGGAAATATTGCTGACCTGCTTACTGAAGGTATAGCACCTGAAAAATTTGCAACAGGTATCCAGATCCGTTCATACTGACCCAAACCATTACAGATTTGCAGAACTAATAACGCTGTAAGAATGGCTCCATCTGTTTTTTTCATTTCCGGCTTCTGTTGAGAACATCTGACAACAAGAACTGTTAGTCTTTGCACATTTTGGTACCACCCTTCCTCACCACAGCCTATTTGACCCAGAAATGCAGAGAGAGGCTTGGGGGGAAGAATTAGTCAGCTGTTAATTCCAATCCTCCAAAGGATTGATTTAAGTTGTGTAAGGAGTTTTTGGATCCCCACTCGGCAGCAGGATGTAGGGGGTGAGAGCTGTGAGCTATTCTTAAGTGGTTTTGTTCTTTCGTGTTTGTAAGCTGAATTTATGAGAAAACATTGATGAGAATGCTCCCACTGCAGCAGCCACAGATCAGAAAAAGCAGTGGGAGAGGAAAATAAGAACAACCACAACTGGTTTCCAAAGATGACTAATCCTGCAGCCCCAGTGTAACCTCCAGGACAGTGATTAGCATTTGGCTTTTCTTCTGCTGGAAAAGTTTTCTGGGGTGTCAGCCTAGCTGAAAACTGGTTCAATACATGTAACTAATGAAAGAAGATTTTAAAGTTTTAATATTCCTGCCTTGTGCACTTGGTTGCTTTAAATACTTCTAGGTGCATAATGTGCAGTATTACATCTTGCTTATGTTCTGTAAATGAAGAAAATCTAGTTTTATAGCTAAGATATGGTAAGGTACCTCTAATGGACCTGCCAGCAGTAGTGTGATAGCGTTTTTGACTTCCGTTTGGAAATTCAGTGATTGCTCCTCAGTTTTGCAGAAAAATTTTAGAGGAATTCAACATAGATGTTTCCACTAGAGTGCAAACAGATGAAAATCCTTGCTTTTAGTGTGACGTTCACCCAGCAAGAAATAAAAATTGGTGATTATAAAGACTCCCAACCTAATAAATAAAATCAGATCTCTACAGTGCTGCGTTCTTCTAATTAATCAACAAGCCATCCTCTTGCTGCTGCAGGATTTTTACCCTGAAGTACATTTTCTGTATTTCCCAGAGTGTTTTTTATTACAGCTGTGGCTTTACAGGTTTCCACATTGACTTGGTATTCATTCCCAGCAGGCAGTTTTCCTTGCATTTTGTTGTTTATTGAGTGGTGCTCAACGTTTGTGCTCAATAATTTCAGGGAATCACCAAAGTGCCTGGTTAGGAAGCATCTTTGGAGGCTGTCATGTCCAGGGGCAGGGTCACCAAGAGTGTATACCCAAGGCTACATCCAGTTGATGTTTACTATCTCCAAGGATGGTGACTCCACAAGCTCTCTGAGTAACTTGTGGTTTTTCTTTTACGGTTAAATGCAATTTCCTGTATTTCAATTTGGGCCCATTTCCTCTTGTCCTTTCTCTGGGCACCAGTGAGTCTGGCTTCATCATCTCTACACCTTCCCATCAGAATCACAGAATCATCTAGATTGGAAAAGACCTTTGAGATCATCAAGTCCTACCTATGACCTAACACTACCTTGTTATCCATCAGATATTTGTACATTCTGAGACCACCTTGAACCTTTTCTTCCCCTGGCTAATCACAGGTGTCTCAGGTTCTCTTTTCATGTCAGGCACTCCAGTTCCTTCATCATCTTTGTGATGCTTTGCTGGACTTGCTGCAATGTGTGCTTGTCTCTGCTGCTGGGGAGCCCAGTGCTCCAGGTGAGGGTTCCCAGTGCTGAGCAGAGAGGAGGGGTCACATCTTCAGTGGGCTGGTGATGCTCTGCCTACATAGCCCAAAGTGCCCAGGGCTTTCCGTGCTGTGAAGGTCCATTGCTGGTGTACCTTCAGTTCCGTATCCCCAGGAACCTGGGGGCCCTTGCTGCAAAGCTGCTTTGTGTCTGGTGAAAACCGAGGATCTGATACATCCCTTCACAGCTTCACACGGTTTCTCTTGGAGAGTTTATCTAGCCTGTCCTTGTCCCTCTAGCAGCAAACCATGGTCTGCATCACCTTCTCCTCCTGGTTCTGTATCACCTGCAAACTTGAAAAAGCTTCATCCTGCCCCACCAGCTGGGTCATCAGTGGAGACATTGGAAATCATTGGTCCCAGAATCAGAGAATGGTTGGAAAAGATCTTTAAAGGCCATCCCATTCCATCCTCTACCATAGGTAGGGACACGTTCCACTAAACCTCCAAGCCCTGTCCAGCCTGGCCTTGGATACTGCCGGGGATCCAGGGGCAGCCACAGCTGCTCTGGGCACCCTGGGCCAGGGCCTGCCCACCCTCACACACAGCAATTCCTTCGCAAGATCCCATCTCTCCCTGCCCTCTGGCACGGGGAAGCCATTCCCTGTGTGCTGGCCCTCCAGGCCTTGTCCCAAGTCCCTCTGCAGCTCTCCTGGAGCCCCTTTAGGCCCTGCCAGGGGCTCGGAGCTCTCCCTGGAGCCTTCTCTTGTGCAGGTGAGCAGCCCCAGCTCTCCCAGGCTGGCTCCAGAGCAGAGAGGCTCCAGGCCTGGCAGCATCTCCGTGGCCTCCTCTGGAATCAACACATGAGGTGCACCACTTATGGCTGGGATCCAGCTGGACTTTGTACTGCTGACTGTAGCTCTCTGACCATTTGAGTTTAGCTAGATTTCTGTCCACCTCCCTGTCCATTTATCTAGTCTCTAATTCATCACTCTGTCACAACTTGGCTTAATTGTAAAATACCATGATTATCTTGATTTTATCTTTGAGAGTCTTTATACCGTCTGTATAGTTGTGCACATTTACATATTACTTCAGCATCCAGGACAGTTTTGGCCTTACATTAATCCAGATTATACTACCAGGACTGGGAAAACTCATCTGCATGGGTTTGGTTGTCACTGTGATCTATGCTGGCATAGTGCTGAGGCACTTCCAGTGCTGGGGACAGCTCTGGGCCCCTCAGGACAGGAGAGACATGGAGGGGCTGGAGCATGTCCAGGGAAGGGAACGGAGCTGGGAAGGGCCTGGAGCCCCAGGAGAGGCTGAGGGAGGTGGGAAAGGCTCAGGCTGAAGAAAAGGAGGCTCAGGGGGGACCTTGTGGCTCTGCACAAGTCCCTGACAGGAGGGGGCAGCCGGGGGGGGTCAGGCTCTGCTGGCAGGGAACAGGGACAGGAGGAGAGGGAACAGCCTCAGGCTGGGCCAGGGGAGGCTCAGGGTGGACACTGGGGAAAATTCCTCCATGGAAAGGGTGCTCAGGCCTTGGCAGGGGCTGCCCAATGAGATTTGGAGTGCCCATCCCCAGAGGTGTCCAAGGAGAGCCTGGATGTGGCACTTAGTGCTCTGGGCTGGGTGAAAAGGTGGGCATCAGGCACAGCTTGGACTCGATGGTCTCAGAGGTTTTATCTAAACTAAATGATTCTGTGATTTTGTGGTTCTGTCATCTGGGTAAATAGAAATTCGGAACAATGTTTGTACATGCCTAGAAAGACCCTTGTTGTGTCTCTTCTGAATATCTCACTGAAATACAGTTTATATTTGATCCCATGGCCTAGTGTTTGTTTCCCAAGCAGGAGTGGAATTAACATCCCAACTCATGACAGGGTTTCATACAGTATAGCATATGAAATTCGTTAGTGTTTCCTTTATCATCATGAAGTCAGTTCCTGGAAGTGTTGTCTTAACTTTGGGAAAAACAGAGAATGACCTGGAACATCACAGAAATGTGTCTTTTTAAAAAGTACAATTTGGGGAGGGCCATGTTTTGGAATTTAGGAGGATTTTTGGATTGATAGAGGCAGAAAGAATTACACAGCAGAATAAGATTTATAAAACTGAGTGGGAGGTAAAGCACAACCTCTTTCTCTGTTGGAAGGAGGTTAATTTCCAAATAAATTGAAGACAATGTAAATTTAATTACTCTGCAGCTTGAAAGACTGGAACTTAAAAGCTATCATGTTAGTTTTTAAGATGGAAAAATATTGCACAACTGCAAGAATGCTGAAATAAATCATTAAATCAAATCTGTGTTAGTTGTCTCACCAATCCTGAGACTTGAGGAAGTCTGAAGGCAATAAATAATCTTTCTTCAGAATTTAGAGAGTGGGTAAGGTAATTTCAGATGACAGTGTATGTGGGAAATAATAATGTTTTTTCTACTGAAAAGTAATGAGCAAAAGTTTTAAAGCTTTACCTAAAATAAAACCTGCTTTCTCTTAATAAGGGCTATTCATGCCCATGTAACATTTCTAGATTTCACCAGTATTGTCTGTTACACCTTTTCCACTAAAGAATAGCATTAAAAATATTGGCAGGCAGACTAGAGTGGAGAAACAGGATTGCATTTTAGCTCTGTCAAGATTGGATTGTGAAACTTGGGTAAGATGTGACTTTTGCTAGATATGGAAAATATTTTTATAAAAGATGAGGGGATGGTCCAAGCTGGGGCTCCTTCAGGATGCTGCCAAGCCTTTTCCTGCTGTGAACTATAGTGATTTTGCTCACACGTTTGTTTGGGAGAACAGTGGTGGTGATGGAGACAAAAGCTGGGAGAATTCAGTGCTCCAAACATTTTTCCTTCCTTAAAGGCTTCCAAATGATCTGTTCCAAAACTGTCATCTTCCTGCAACGATGAGTGGTTCGGAGCATTTCAAACTGCCTGTAGTATATTTCTAAATGCTTTTGTACATGCTGGAGACCACGGTATATTCTTGAAACCAATATGCTGTTCCCTGGATTTGTGTTTTTAACCTTTCTAGGTCCTTGCCCTACATTTCATGTAATCATTTAGGCTGCAAAAGCCCTCCAAAAAGCACCAAGTCCAACTATTCCCCCAGCACTGCCAAGGTCACCACTAACCCATGTCCCAAAGTTTCACATTCACAGATTTTTAAATCCGTCCAGTGATGCTTCACAGGTTGTTTTTCCCCTTTTGTGGTTTGTTTTTGGGGTTTTTTTAATGGGCTGTAGAACAAGGGGGAGAAAATCACTAAATACTGTGAATTTAGGATGTGATGTTAGGAAGGTTGACTTTACTGTTCATAATAAAGATACATGGAAAATGAAGCAGGTGAAAGGCCCTGGCAGTATCTCTCAGACATACATAGGAAAGAACATGGTTTCTCTTGAGAGGCTGAAGCTACCAAGAGGAGAGAAATAAAGAAAATAAAAAGAAATGTTAAATAACAGGAGTTAAGAAAATACCGTGGGCCAGTTTCCCAGGATGGTGGCACAGGATTTGCAGTGAACTGGGCAAGGGCAGGCTGGGGCTTCCTAAGGCCAAGTTAACCTCCATGCAGGTCATTAACTGTAGCTTTTTCCATAGTGAATTGCACTCTTATGAAATGTTTCATTATCCCTTATTTTGTTCAGCATTTGCTGCTGTTGGGTCTTGACTGGATATTAACATCCCTTACAAAAAATGTAATATTCTCGATAAATGTTTTCTTTCGATGATGCAGTATTTTTAAGGATGAAAATACCTATCTTTTATTTCCTATCTATTTTGACCTCAAATTTCCTTTGAAAAGTAGTTTATTTATGACAGGCTACCTTTTACAGGTTTGTTTCTAAGAACTGAAATTCACAGAAATGCAACAAAGGGGATGATGTTGACATTACAGTGAAGCATGTAAACAATTTTTATTTGAGATACTTATTTTCTCAGTACTGTGTTGTTACAGGATGGGTTTAGTAATAGATATTAAACTTAATCTTGTTCTTGCATTGAAAAACACTTGATATGTTACATTATTTGATGTTACATTATTTGACATTACCCTGTGTTTTTCTTGCATTTTTCCTTTTTTCAAGTAGTAGTATTTTCATGTGCTTCTGAAAATTTTTAAGCATTTCATCTCTTTCAAAGTATGTGTATCTGCACATCAGTGCTATTTGCAGAGAGAAGTATTTCCAACAAATACCTCTCTGGGAGGAAGGTGTGGGTGTCTTATGTAGGTACATACACTCAGTCATAGAATCCCAGAATGGCCTGGGTTGGAAGGAAGCTTAAAGTCCATATTGTTCTAACACTCCTGCCATGGGCAGGGACACCTTCCACTGTCTCAGGTCGCTCCAAGCCCTGTCCAGCCTGGCCTTGGGCACTGCCAGGGATCCAGGGACAGCCACAGCTGCTCTGGGCACCCTGGGCCAGGGCCTGCCCACCCTCACACACAGCAATTCCTTCCCAAGATCCCATCTCTCCCTGCCCTCTGGCACTGGGAAGCCATTCCCTGTGTGCTGGCCCTCCAGGCCTTGTCCCAAGTCCCTCTGCAGCTCTCCTGGAGCCCCTTTAGGCCCTGCCAGGGGCTCGGAGCTCTCCCTGGAGCCTTCTCTTGTGCAGGTGAGCAGCCCCAGCTCTCCCAGGCTGGCTCCAGAGCAGAGAGGCTCCAGGCCTGGCAGCATCTCCGTGGCCTCCTCTGGGCTGGCTCCAGCAGCTCCAGCTCCTTGTGCTGTTGGAGCCCAGGGCTGGGGCAGCTCTGCAGGTGGGGTCTCAGCTGAGTGGGGCAGAGGGGCAGAATCTCCCCTCCCCTGCTGCCCACGCTGGGGCTCAGCCCAGGGCAGGGGGGGTTCAGGGCTGGGGCAGGTTCTGCTCTCACCCACAGCACCCCCAGCTCCTTCTCCCAGGGCTGCTCCAGCTCTCATCCCAGCCTGGGTTGATCCCGGGGGTTGCCCTAACCCAGGTGCAGCTCCAGCACTCGGCCTTGTTAAACCTCAGAGCCTGTCCGGATAAAGTGATACCAGATACTGTAGTGCCAATTTTTAGTTCATGGTCAAGTATCACACCTAAAGTCCTCCTTTCTATTCCTTCCAAGGTATTTCATGTCTGACCTGAAATTTCATGATCTATTCAGGATGGAATGCATAACCAAAATTTGAAAATTGGAAATCTATATGTACTGATTTGAATACACTTGCCTTGGAAATTGCAGTTTGTCTTCCAAGATTGAACATCCATTGTAAAATTCCTGGTGAGGGTGTAGGGGGAATGACAAAAATGCAGTTCGGACTTTGGCTTTATACTAGTTTATCTCAAACTCTGTATTTTGTTCATTTCTGGAAATTCAGTAAAACAAGATATTTGAGCCAAAATCACTAACATGATATGGATGGAGGTACTCCACTGAAGGAGGTGATAATATACTCAATATATTATGCTTTTTGCACTTTTTACATTAAAAATTGCCTTGATAAATATTTAAATTTGACTCAAAGTTCATGAAATAACAGACTAAGGTTTTCTGAGAAGTTTTAATTCACCATCTTTGTTTCAAAAGTGAAATACAATCTTTAATTGAGTGATTGTGCTTTGTTCATTGTGCTCTGTTCTGAATGTAGAGTTATTCACTGGTTTGGGGATTTTTTTACATTGTCTTTATTCTTTGTGTGGCCTCAGGCATACTGAACACATGCCATCTAACTTTATCTGGAAGACAAAAAATGCTCATTTCCTTAATAACTGTACTTTTTGGAGCGCATGGTACTCATAAAAGTTCTCAGTGGTTCACAAGTGCTCATAGTGAAAATACAAATTACTTATAGATTTGGATTTGGGAAAAAGAGATTGCTACCCACTATGAACAGTTATGGAAGTTATCGACAGATATGCATGTGTTATCTTTAAATTTTTTTTCTTTTTGGGGCACTGGAAGTTTAGAAATGGCCTCATTGTTATGCAAAAGAGAGTCCTTGCATCCAAAAGTATGTTTAGGAGAACCTCTTAGCAGTAAGACCTATGTCAGGTTTGAAATTTCGGTCATTAGCAATGGCTTTATTGTAAAATATTGATTGGTCCAACTGATTTCCTTTATTTCTTAAAAAAACTGTTTCCAGTTTGTTAAGATTTTAGAGGTTTTGTATCAATAGGGTAACCAAACAAACTGTTACGTTGAGGGAGAGACAGCTAGAAGCTTTCCATGCTCACTAGAAGGATCTCTGTGGAGAGAGGAAGATGTGATGAGGAAGGACACCTGGCCAAAGAGAAGGTCAGTCCATTAGGAGAACAGTGAACTCATTCCTGTGGAGGAAGCAGGTCAAAGAGACCTTTAGGGCAGGGACTGGAAGAAAGGAGGGGGAAAGAAAACAAAGGCCTAAGACAAAAATAATATCCTCTGTCTGCAGCATGATAATGTGTCCTCCTAGGGGCTTGTTTCTTGTTCTGCTTCGATACTGAAACTCAAATTTTATGAAGTTAGGTCAAAGCCTGCACAAGAGAAGGCTCCAGGGAGAGCTCAGAGCCCCTGGCAGGGCCTAAAGGGGCTCCAGGAGAGCTGCAGAGGGACTTGGGACAAGGCCTGGAGGGCCAGCACACAGGGAATGGCTTCCCAGTGCCAGAGGGCAGGGAGAGATGGGATCTTGGGAAGGAATTGCTGTGTGTGAGGGTGGGCAGGCCCTGGCCCAGGGTGCCCAGAGCAGCTGTGGCTGTCCCTGGATCCCTGGCAGTGTCCAAGGCCAGGCTGGACAGGGCTTGGAGCAGCCTGGGCTAGTGGAAGGTGTCCCTGGCCATGGCAGGGGGTAGAATGGGATGATCTTTAAGGTTCCTTCCAACCCAAACCATTCTGTGAGTCTGATACTGTTTCCGAGCTTCAGAGCAGATTGCAATGAACAATTAATTAATTGTAACTGCGCCAGGGCACTGAAATCCAAACTCTCACTGAGCCCATGAGGCTGTGTAAGGAAGGATTGATGCCAGGGGTAAGCTCCATGAGGGCTCTGGGTACAGAACCAGGGTTCCAGACTCACATTCTGCTAAATCTTAGGAGAAGGAGGGCTGTTAGCAACACACATACCCTGTGACCGTCTGCCTACAGAACAAGTCTGTTAACTCCTAAAGTGGGCTCAGATTCTTTCCTGTAAGAGTGAGTTCAGAGGGCACAGCAATTTTCTTTCCAAGTGTAGCAAGCACCCAAATACATATGTGCATGTACACCCAGTGTGTTTGAGCAAAGCTGTGCCAAATACAAGCTGCTCAAAAGACAGGGATTTGGACCTTAGGTTGCCTGACAACATTGTCTTTCTAATTTTCATTTCCCTGTTTCTTTGTTAGGAGTTTGTTGTTCGGGTTTTGGGTGGGAGTTTTGCTCAGGACACTTTCTCCAGCAATTTCCTCTGATTCTCACTGACAGAGTTTCGTCCTCATTCAAGGCAAATATCATCTCTCAGCAGCTATGAGACAAGCTATTGTCTCATATATTAAGAGCAAGTAGATGCAGTGGAAATACTGTGGACTCTTGATATTCTTATAAAATAAGGACAAACACAGGAGTCATTGAAAGGAATTGCATTCCTACCTTGAGACACCTAAAACAGGTTTTGTGATTTTAAGCTCAGAATAAACCTTGTATTTAGTCTGAGTTTTGCAAACATGTATTCTGTTTATACTGGACTGCACACATTTTCCTCCCTTAGCTCTCAGCCTTTCAGAATTTAGTTTCCCACTTGCCACTCTCTTGATTACAGAAAGGTACAGGAGAGAGATGGTGCTCAGAAAAGCACTACCCTGTCAAAATCAGCATGTTCTATAGGATTTGTGTGCAGGAATTTAGTTCATGTTAGATCATGGTCTGCTTATTGAGTTTCTATTTCAGTACAATCTGGAGTTGGGTCCTGGCCCGACTCTGCCCTGTAAGTGGAATTCCAAGGATGTTATTTGGCATGCCAGACAAAAGGGGAATAAAACGATCTGTACCAAGATACAGGAGAAGGAATTTACTGCTTTCTGTTCCTTTTACTTCTCTAGCAATAGGAGCATCCATTTCACAACATTGGCTGGAAAGTGGCCATGAGATGCCAAACAATTTATGCCTTCAGTTGAAAAATACATTTCCTGGTCTCTGGAAATTAAACTCTTGGCTTATTTCATAAATATTTACTTTTGTCTTGCCACATCAAATTCCTTTCTTCCATGTTGTTTCTGGTGTCATTGTCTTTCTAACTCCATTTCAGCAGGAAATCCTGTTCATTAATGCAAAGCCTCCCTTAATTGTTCTAAGTTGTTTCTGATTTTGCTTATATACCTATAAGTGTATGGTGACTTCATGTTTTTCTACTTAATATTACAATATTCTAAATAATAATCTATCCTCTATGAGGGAGAATTTCATATGGCTTTATAGCACATATTTTACAGATCTCTGCTCATATGTAAGCAGTGGCAGGTAAAAGGGTACTCTTTAAAATTAATGAAATATTTTGTCATGAAGATACCTTGAAGTATATAATTTAGTATTATCAAGTTTAGGATTGTAGAATTAAACTAATTGCCTTTTAAGTTTGCTGTTTAACAAGGAGATGGGATAGAAATAATTTTCTTACCCAGGCTGCATTAAAAGTATTTGTGATGCCAAGAGAGCAGCTCAGGAGAATGACTTTTTACATGGGCAGATAGTGACAGGACAGCTTTAAACTGACAGAGGGAAGATTCAGATTGGATATTAGGAAGAAATTCTTTATTTAGAAGGGGGGTTGAGGGCCTTGCACAGGATTCCCAGAGAAGCTGTGACTGCCCCTGGGTCCCTGGAAGTGTCCAAGGCCAGGTTGGATGGGGCTTGGAGCAACCTGGGATAGTGGAAGGTGTCCCTGCCCCTGGCAGGGGATGGCATTGGATGAGCTTTAAGATCTCTTCCAATGCAAATCACTCAGAGGTTCTGTGGTTTAGGATTTGCCCTGAAATAGCTGGTAACCGAGGTGCACAAACTGTTTCCAAGAGGATGCAAACTTATATTTTTGAGAATGCACAAGATAGAAAAAGCAGAAAAAAGTCTAATCACTGTCCAGCAAAATTGGAACATGGCAATACCCTCCTCATGTGAAGCTGTTACTATCTGGGAGTATATTCTTTTCATTCCCTTGTCTACTGAACACTCTTTGTCCATCAGTGTGGCCCTGCAAACTATGTTATTTACATCCATGATGTTTGTGGAGTCTGTACACTGTTTCTCAGTTTCACGTCATCTCCACAAGCTAGATGGACCTAATAGTAAATCTTCATTCAGCAGAATTTAGTCATTTTTCACTTTACAAGATTAGAAAGAAAGATATAAAGTGTGTTCTTACTTTCCATTTATTCTGTCATGTAATATTTTAATTGGTTAGGTTCTGTTTCCTGGGATCCTCAATGTCCCCCAGGCTTTAGAGTTGGGCTCAAATAAATAAGAGCTGTGCCCGTCTATGGAGTAAATTGCCCTGCAAAGGCCTTGGAGTTCTCCATGGCTATTGTCTCTCTTTATTTCTATTTATGTGCCATTGTAGCTTTGATAATTCAAATGCAGAATGCCTCAAGGGCTCTTTAGTAGACATGAGCACGGGGGACTTAGGGATTTTTCTCTGCATTTATTTGTACTAAATGGATTTCTCACAGAGCACTTCTCCATCACCCACAGATGGGCACTTGCTTGCAACCTGTCCTGCATACAGGTCTATGGGACAATGCATTTAATGTATTTCAAGTGGACCAGCACAGTGCATCTGTTTTGTTCTGATGTCTGGTAGGACCCTTCACAGATCTTTATTCAACCAGACAGGCATTTCAGGTTCTCTGCTTTGAGATGTCTGTGCAGGCACATATCCATGTGTAGAATTCTTGTGCTGCAGCACATACTTTTTTTGCTGTAATCCTTTCAAAAAATAGATAAAACCCAACAAGTGTTCCTTACATATACAGGAATCAAGGTATGGTTTTAACTTTTAGATGTCAGGTTTCAAAAGTAAAATATTTTTAGAGATTTTTTCTAATACAATAGTGGCATTGTAAAATCCTTTTGTTTAAAAGGAGTATTTTTTGTATAACAAGGTTTTGGTGTTTGGGGCTTTATATTTAGTTCTGTAAAATAGAGAACAATAGTACATTTGACATGTACATGGGAGGAGAGAGAAAAAGCACCACAGAGTATTGCTAAATTGTTTGAGAACATTCATGCTCAAATTTTTTGATCTATGGAACTGTTTTTTTCCATCACCAGATACTGGTTTGTGTTTGTGTACTGTTCAGTTTGTTTGCAGCATTTCTGAAATAGGAGGGCGAGCAGAAAATATTCAGAACACCTGAATTTCCAAGCTTCAAATAAATTCTGTAGAGAGGCGCTTTAATCATCAAGTAGCTTTTTACTCAGCTTGTGTGGAATATTTCTAGATATTCAGATAAATTAAAATTCACCTTTTGAAGCTCAACTGTGATTTGAATTTTGAGAAATCCAATCCTTACCCCTTCTTGCTGTCATCTAACTTGATCTGATTTTCCTCTGCTAATGTCAACAGATTGTTTCTGTCCATTCCCTTTTTTTCTCAGGCTTCCATCTCTTTCAGCATCCATCTAAGCTCATCTCATACTCTAGGTATTGAGATTCTCTTCTTTTCTCCCAGGTTTTTCTTCCTCTCTGCCCTTGCTTTGACCGTGCAAATAGGAATTTATTGCAACTTGAGCCTGGCTTCAACCTGCTTTATAAGAGAGATCTATACCCATGTAATGATAGTTTAGTTTCTGTTTCAATACCTTTTTTTTTTCTCTTTTTATTCTTGTAGGATTCCCTGTAAGCAAGTTTCTTTTCTCCATTGGCTTATTTTTGGTTTTTGGTCAAATCACTCTTTCATCTTTTCTTAAATCCATTGAATAAATGAGTTTTCAAGCATTTTGTGGAGAAGTCTGTTGAAGTCTGCTTTCTGGTTTACAACCTCTGCATTTTCAAATTGTTTCAAAACCTTTCAGACAGGATGCCAGGGGCAGTTGCTGCACAGCACAACTTTACTGGATATAGAATTGTAGAATCGTTTTGGTTGGAAAGGACATCTAAGTTTGAGTCCAGCCCTGCCCCCAGCACTGCCAAGGCCACCACTGACTCTTGTCCCCATGTGCCACATCCACACTGCTTTTAAATTCCTCCAGGAGTGGGCAGCTGTGCCAGGACCTGACAGTCCTTTCCGGGAAGAAACTTTTTCTGATCTCCAAACTAAGCTTCCTGACATAATCTGAGCCATTTCTGCTTGTTTTATCATTTGTTATCTGGAATAAGAGACTGACACACACCTGGATCCAGCACCTTCCCCAGCTCCGTTCCCTTCTCTGGACATGCTCCAGTCCCTCAGTGTCTTTCTTGTCATGAAAGGCCATATTTTTGTTAAAACCAAAGACAGGTACTCTTTCAGCAGCTTTGTTGCATTAGGGGCAGCTCTTTGCTGTCTGGTGGTTCTTAGTTACTGCTCCCAGGGTGAAATCCTTCATACTTAGGGAGCAGCTTAGGTTGTTTGTTGCTGCATTAAATCTCAGCAAGTTTATTTTGTATCCAACTTCTTGAAAGGCAAATAAAAATTAAATTATAATGCCTTTTCTCTTCATTTGTTACTCCTGTAATGACTGTGCCATTTGCAAAGTTAAACCATAGTATTTTATAGAATCACTGAATATTTTGGGTTCCACAAGGATCATCCAGGTCCAGCTCCCAGCCCTGCACAGATACCCCAACAACCTCACCCTGGGCATCCCTGGCAATGCTGTCCAAGCACTCCTGGAGCTCTGGCAGCCTCAGGGCTGTGCCCATTCCCTGGGGAGCCTGGGCAGTGCCCAGCACCCTCTGGAGGAAGAGCCTTTCCCTGATATCCAACCTAACCCTCCCTGGCACAAATTCGGGCCATTAGCATTTCTTTGCCTGTGAATTATATCAATATATGTCACCTTATGTATTCTCTCTGTATGTTGAAAGTATTTTGGTAGCTGGATCAAGTGTTTAATAGCTTTTGATATTTAGACAAGCCAAGAGTGTCTTCCTTTTTGGCCTTATTAAGAATATTTTTCAGACTGTTGGGATGTCTTAGTTCATATAATGCATCCCATATTACCTTTGTATTATTCAACTGTCTTAATTAAAGAAGAGATCCCATGTGGAACAAAGTAATATAAATGTTGTGTCAAGCCTGTTACAACAGGTGTACTATTGTGCTTTATTTTACTTCCAGTCTCACTGAAAGAGCATTGACAAGATGTATTTCTCAGTGCTGGTGACATACTCCTTGGAATGAGTCTGACAATCACTGTTCCAGTACTATGCTCAGGACAAACTGATGTTCCATTATCTTGGAGCATCCTATTTACTTCCTTAAAATAAAGTATGCTGGTACCTTTCCTTCTCGTTATCCAAAGATTTCACAAAGGGTTTTGGCAAGTTCTAACTTCAGATTTCCTTTCAACTTGTACTTTTAATTCCCATATCTTTTTTTCCAAATCTTTTTTTATTAAAACTGCATTTATACATTCTTTTTTTGAGGTGAAAAGTGTACTTTATGACCTGTTTCAAACTGATCATACTTTTTGAGGAACTTGTTAAATGAGTCTCCTTATTGGCTTTTTTTTTTTTCTTTTGGGATCTACAGGCTTTGTGGAGTTGACTTTTTGAAAGTGTTAAGTTCATATATTACTGGTTTGAATTTTATTTTGTGTGCAAATTCACTGGTATTTAAGCAACCATTACTCTTTAGTCTGTATTAAGTTTTTTATTTATTGAAGTTATTTTATTTATGAAGTTTATTTATTATTGAAGTTCAGCCCTGCTGTCCAGAGGGAGGTAAGAAACCAATGTTGTTTTTAATTCCTTAAAAGCAAACAACCACAGAACCTTGAGATTGTTGTTCAGCCTTGAGTCTTCCTTGTTGGCTGAGCACATCCCTGGTGTGATTTGATGGCCTGTAATGGATCACATTATCCCCCGATGGTATGGGTTGCAAAGACCTTAAAGATGACCCTGTACGTGGTCAGGGGCACCTTCCAGTATCCCAGGTTGCCCCAAACCCTGTCCAGCCTGGCCTTGGACACTGCCAGGGACCTTGAGAGTTCCAGCTGCCCACAGCTTCTCTGGGCACCCTGTGTCAGGGACTCACCACCCTCACAGCCAGGAATTTCTCCTGATAATGCCAGCTGATGATTCCTAATCTTCTTAACAGATGCTGGCTGTTACCTCATCTTGCTCTTATTCCAGCTTATTGTTTTACTTGCTAAACATTGGCCTGTAAATACTTCTGTGAGGGGGAGATGCGTTGGGGTACCAAAATGTTTTCATTGTTCTGACCATAACTATTTATAATTAAGAAATGTCCATAATGGGTGAGATTGTAGGGCTGTTGAGCTCCATAGCCTGCCTGACAGTCGTTGGAGAAGAATGGGTGAAAGAGGACAAGTATTCCAGTAGAAAAACCCATATTTTTGTCAGCCTATGCACACTGTCCTCAGTACAGGTATTTTTGTGTTCAATTTTGGGCAAACATAGACATGTGGTGAAGACACACAAGGGAAATTTGGAAGACAGTCTCAGTTTCTGTTCTGGACCTTGTACCTTGTTGTGAAGAGGAGAACAACCTTGTTGTAAAGCATTTTTGCCTTTTTAAAATTGCATTATTCATGCCTCAAAAATCAAAACCAAGCCCAAAACCTTACAGACACTGGAAACATGACGGCTGCAAAATCAAGCATCTCCTTTAGAATGCAGCATTTGTTGATAATGAAATATACTTATGAGCTATATTTCATATGAATGTCTTTTGAGGGTTCTAACTAACTCTGTGCTGAGACTTTAAAAATTAGTCTGATATTTATCAAGGTAGTTTTCATAGTTAGAGACAGAGGCATAATAATAAGTGAATGACTTGGAATTGATGTTTTACACCAATTCAGGAGGCAACAGTACTTCCTTGGGAGCTCCAAATCCATTTGTTAATCACAGTATCTGGCCTATGTTTTTTTCTTCTTTCTTTAGCTGTAGTATTTCTATGGAGCTCTTTGAGTTTGAAGTTCTGTGCATTTTTATTATGAAAAGTTTAGTATGAAGAATTTCCTCTACGTCTCCCTGCCCTTGTGCTTATCTAAGGGATGGTCTTTGGAAAAGGATAACTGCTGGATGGATGAGAGAGTTGTGCTGAGAATTTTTAACACGGATATCTGTGTTGGGGGCAGTGGTCCCACAAAGAAGTGTCTCAGCATGGTGCGAAGGACGTGAGCTTGTGGCAGGAAAATGGAAATTTGCAAGGGGAAGGAGGACAAAAGCCCCTGCACTGATCCTTTGGAACCAGAAATCAGCCACCAAGTTCTTGCTTATGCCTATTACTTAAACTCTACTTATAGTACATTTAATTATTAATAAAAAAAACCTTAAGGAGGATACACATTTTCCATCCTTTTCCTTTCTACTTCTTCCCAGTACTCTACATTTCTGTCAAAATAAATAATTTTACTTTTTGGTATTCCTGTTCCATGCAGAGTACCACTGTATGTTCATTTTCCTCTTCACATGCACTGAACACTTGCACTTTCCGAAATCCTGATCCCACTTCATTGTTTATATTTAAATTTCATTTAAAGACAAAATGCTGTATGTATTTTGGAGAAGAATCTACTAGTTGGAAATCATCTTTATTCCTAATTCTTCCTCTTTGTGAAATTATCTGTATCTTCTGGAGGAGACACCAGATTTAACCTGGTGCACCCCACTGTAAGCATCACCAGATTGGTTTTAACCGATTATTTTGTCTCCACAGCACTAGATGGTGCTGATGACAGTATCTCTGAAATCTGAATCTTCAAAGATACCTATGATTGCAGAAGGAGTGCTGCTGTTTCCTACCAAGGACCACAGTTTGCAGATCCAATTACTGATCTGAACAAAAATTTCAGTCTGTGAATGCAATAACAGAATATGGGAAGGGGTGGAAGGTGGAAAGCTACCAATGTATCTTAACTTCTGTGTTGCTTTTTCTCCTTTTAACATGAAATTTTCTAGTGGTATTGACTAATAACTGTGAGTTAGTGTAACTATTTCCTCATGGCATTGAGGAGTGTTGGAAAAGCCTTTTCCTGAGGCTCTTCACTAGCAGTGGGGTGACAAGCACTGATACTCGAAGGAATCCACTCCTACCATCTGTGAAGGATATAATATGAATGATTCATTACAAGTTAAAAAAGTTCAGGGAACTTCTCTCAGTGCTGATCATCATTTTTTGAGGCTGAAGAGCCTTGCAAGCACCTGCCTTCAAACACTGATCCAGTTCCAAGAAATGGAGGCTGTCCAGAATATAATATTGAGGTAGATTTTGCCACTTCTAAGTGAATTTTGTTCGTAGAACCACAGAATGGTTTGAGTTGGAAGGGACCTCAAAGCCCATCCAGTGCCACCCCCTGCCATGGGCAGGGACACCTTCCACTCTCCCAGTTTGCTCCAAGCCCTGTCCAGCCTGGCCTTGGACACTGCCAGGGATGCAGGGGCAGCCACAGCTGCTCTGGGAAACTTGTGTCAGGGCCTCACCCGTCACCCTTTTGTCGCTTGTCGGTGAAGCCAGCCTTTCCACCCTCTAAAACACACACAGTCATCCTAGGAAAACCTGATAGAGTCCTGTAATGCCCCAAAAAGAAGTAAAGAAGTCCAAATGACACTTCTAAGCACAGAAATCCTAAAAACATATGACCCCTAACAAGAGCAAATGGCCTCAGGTTGCACCAGGCTAGGTTTAGAATGGATTTTAGGGATAATTTCTCTATAGAATGGATTATTTTTTCACAGGCTTCCCAGGGCAGTGGTGTGGTCCCCATCCCTGGAAGGATTTAAAAGCTATGTGGATGTGGCACTTGCAGACATGGGTCAGTGATGGCTTGGGCAGTGCTGGGGGAATGGTTGGATTGATGGTCTTGGAAACTTGTCTAAGATAGGGATGGGTTTATCTGTGAATTGTCAGCCATGTTGGAGCTATCCAGGGCTATCAGAGTATCTGACTCCTTGCTGTTGCTGAGCATTAGCTGGTGGCCTTTGCTTACTGCTGCTGCTTCCACCATTGTCCTTGTACATCAGGTTACACCACCCTCTGTGAGAGTGCCATTGCCATGCTTTTTTTCAAAATGCAAGAAAAATTTGTTTCGTTTTCTGTATGTGTATGGACCTCTGATTTAACAGGTTATTTATTAAGCTAAGGTAATCCTTTATTTCCTTGACTTAGGCTAAAATAAACTTGAAAACAATATATACTAGTAAAATGCAATAACTCAGCCTCAAAATACCCAAAGCTTTTGTCATATACTTGTATTTCTCCTGTCTAAGCAACTAGGTTATTAGAATGGATAATACACAAGATAACATGTATTGCATGTGGTACTGCAATCAAAAATTGCATTCTAGTGAACAACTGGAAACTAGTTATGAACTAAAATTGCATGTATACCATTCCTTCTGTAACTGTTTGACTTTTAAGAATTTAATCATGAACAAAAATTTTCTTCAGATCATATATCTTATAGAATATTTCTGATTCAAGCTTTGCTGTTACTCACCCATTTGTTAAATAAATAAATAATATAACTATAGCGCATTGCATTCTAAAAATTTTATGCATATAATAAGATTTCTTTTCTTACTAAACAGTCTATTTCAGGACATTATTGTGAAGTTATTTTAATTTTTTTTCCCAGTCTATTTTCTCTGTTGTCTAAAAAACACAACAAAGTGCTGGAGCAAGCCACACAGTCCTTGAGAGGTTCCTTGGGTTCAAACGACTCTCCACTTCCTGATTATGTGAGTATCAAAATGAATGTTGTAATGGGTGCTTCGAAATTCAAGTCATACATCCGTAAATCTGCAAAGAATTCTCAGTGTGGCAGCTGAGCAACCACCAGCATCAAAACACAGGAACCTGTATGAATGATATCATGTCTGAAACGTCTTTAAAAAACAAGAATTACACTTAGAAATGGCAGAACAAAACCACAACTATTCAGAGGGAAGAGGCTTACTGTCAACTTATGCTTTTCAAGCAATTTGTGATTCAGGATATTCAAATCACACAGTTGAAAACAACATTTTTAAGAACTGTGCTTTAGCATCCACAGAATCTTAAAATGCCTAAAAATGATTGAAAACAATTCCCAGTGAGCCTCTGGGGCAGTACTGGAGTCACAGTGCAAATTAGTGTGTTCTGAATACATGGATACTTACAGTTCCCTTCGTTTGCTGAGCCAATGCACACAGCTAGGCAACAATTCTGTATTTAATTGCACGTCTTGTTGGGAAATCTCTGCCTAGGGTAGAAGAAGGAGACATCTTGTGAGGACTTGAATAATACCTTTGTATTGCTGAAGTACCTTTGGTCTCTACTAATTTAACCCTCACTCTAGTACTGTGTGAAGGAAAGAAAAGTTGATTTATCAGGTGTTTGTGATTTTTGAGGATGAAAATGTAACAACTGTTCATTTTCAGGGCTCATGTTCCAGAATATGCCCTCCTGACACTTCACACATTCTATTACTCTAGCATTAAATATAAAAATACTTAAAAAGATTATTTTATATAATAGGTTAATGACTTAGATAAGGAAACAGCATGATACACATCTGTAACAGAGCACACATAAGTAAATATATCTATTTATATGCATACACACATAGGCATGTAGTAACATATATATGAAAATAGGTATTTTAAGGTGTGTTAGAATACAATGCTTGAAAAATATTTCATAGGTTTTGGACTTCTTTTTAACTTGCTGGATGTAAACAATATTGCAATTAAAGAATGGCCCAGGGAAAGGCTTTCTGTTCAAAGTTGTCCCCTTACATACAGAGTCAGCTGAGCAATACAGCTGATAGAGCTGGGAAAGCTCCCTGGAGTACAGCCAAGAGGCTTAGATACTTCACTGAATTTCTTCTCTTTTTATTGTTGGTATGGTGTAAGGATGGGAGAAAGAGAGCACTTGGAAAGATTGGTGAAGGGGAGAGTAAATTAAGTTTATCCCCTGTATTTTGAAACAATCCAGTAAGCTATTTATTAAGCATGGCTTTCTGGTCCTTTCTTTTTCCTCTCCAAATTGCTCATGTTACAGCTGAGTCTGTAAGTCAAAAAGTTGAGGCTGGATTTCATCACTTCAGCATATTCTGCTCCTGAAAGCTTGTGTTTATGTTGTGTGTAAGAACAAGGAGGAGCATAGGATATGAGGGGACTGAAATGTCTGAAGTGCTGAAGCCCACTCCACCTCTGTATCCCAGCATGGAGCTAAGGAAAGGGGTGATTCCAATATTGCCTGCTCTGCACAGGTTTTTTTCTTGAGAGGTAGAGGTTTGTCCAATAAGCAGTTCTCTTTTCGGGTTTCATTCAGACCAAACATGTATTTTAAAACTGTATTTCTCACCATTTTTTCATTCACTTTAATTTAGAGATTATTCATTCTCTTCCTGTTCTGTAGTCCAAAGGGGAATTTGCATGGAACCTGAATCCAAGGGTTAAATCATACATAAAAGTATTCTAGATGCTGCTTAAGACATTGTCTTAAATTCTCGGTGTTTGAACAGTAGTACTCTTTCTACTCCTGTAAGTTTTTGACCCAATACACAGTCCCTAAGCTTATAATCACTGATGATGGTAGGAATATACTGAGTTACACCTTTACCATGTTTCTTAATGTCCTTTTTGTGAGTATTTTCTGCAGTCTCCCATCAGGTCTGTGGTGTATCAGCAGAGCTGGGGAGTAAGGAACTGACTTACTTGGCCTTGATACTGTTCTTGCTGAAGTTTTTCTGTTTTTTTAAAAAGAAAAGAGTGAGTTATTTGATTTATTGAGGCTGGACTGGTGTCCAGGTCCCTTCCTGACAAACTCTTGTCTGTGTGGTGGAATTCAGGAGCAGGGTGGAAAAGCAAGCAGGACAGAGAGAACTACCCCCTGTCATTATTACCTCAGACAGGATCCTTCGTTAAACTAATTGTTAGACTAATTCTCATGCTGATTTGTTTACTTGTTGTTTCATAAGCCATATTATTATTCATTGTTTTTGTAGCAGCATTGATCTGTTTTGAAATACCACACTTTGATCCAATTGGAAATGGGAAAAGTCCACTTAGGTTTCTCTTTCATGCTTTCTTGCATTCAATGAAAGCATATTTTCCAATGTTTTTAGCAAACAAGAAAACTGGTAATAAAATAATTTGAGATTTTTGCTTCTTTCAGTTCAAATCAAGACATATTACTTAAGTAAACATATCAGTGATTTTCTTGGTAATTTGATTACAGCCTAATGTAATTTATCAAATCAGAGTTACTTAATGGCATAACTAGAGACCTGCTAACTTCTCTAGGGTAGTAGCACATCAGACATGTTGTTGGAGCTACCATCTAACCCAAAAATTTCTTCTTAAGGATTACATAGTCCTCTTTATAATTTTCGAGCAATTTGCCTGCTTATTAAAGCACAGCTGGCAATGAGAGAGTCTCCTTAACTCTTTTTAAGGAAAGAGTGGATGGAGAAAAAGAGAGTAAATTTTGATATTTGGCAAATTTGTGTCATTTTCTTGCTGATGTAAGAAAAAACCCAGTTTCCTTAATGCAAAAATTGAGGAAAATACAAATCAAATGTAGAAATAGTTTTAGATTAAAGCAGTTTGGCATCTGTCATCACTTGAGTCTTACCTTCTAAACTTTGGGTTTAAAAAAAAATTTTTTTTTCTAGCCAGATGAAGCTTAAATATGTTAGGAAAAATTCTAAAAATAATTGCACTTAATGCCAATATATTCTATTATTTAATACATAGGATTGTCATTTAAACAGCACTTCAGTGGCAGACTAAATCTGTCAGGGATAGAAACCTTGTAGTGTAATATCGAACTTTTCATCCTAATAAATATACTCCCATCAATATATGGAGAGCAGTTTTTTAACCCTCTGCCCAATATCTGTTGGCTTGTGGAGTTATTTACTTCAGAAATAAGTGCATGTTGGCAATCCAAAGGGAAAAA
>VZTN01028704.1:0-34248 GCA_013400515.1 Erpornis zantholeuca
CCAGGGAAAGGCAACAGCAGAAGAGTGCTTTTTTCTTCCTTGAAGTATCTAATAGAACAATAGTGTAAATTCATACTTTTCAAGTTTCAGCAACTTTTCTCATATTTTGAAATGAATTTCACAATTATTTCATTTCTTAGCAGCCTTTAACAGTTTTATTGTGCTCTCTTGCAAGGCTTCAAGTCTGGAAATTTTCACATATAGATGATATATTTGCTAAGCAACTTCTGCAGAGTTGTATATGAATTCTCTGAAGTATGGAGAATAAGAGAAGACAGTGGAAAAGAGTGAAATAAATTAAAAGTAAATATCTCAAATAAATAGCAATGGATTTTGCCTAAAACAGGTCAATATATATTTTTGTCTGCTCTCCATAGCATCCCTTTTCTTAAATGGCAAGAGACAAATTGCTAGAAAATCTCCAAGATCTTTATTACAGATACTAGAAAATAAGGAAAAGCACTCCCAAAATTGATTTCAAAACACTGTTAACACTGTGTCAATGCTCGCTGTGGATCCTGCTGATTGAATTAAGTGAGAGTAAAATTTGCTTTCCTTCTGTGAATATATAACAGAAGAGTAGTGGAAAAACAGACCAAAGCCTTTTAAGATGATACTTCTGCAGTTTGGAAGATAAAATTTCTCACCAACTGTGTGAATGATTGAAGTTAGAGGCAAATAAGAAACCTGAAAATTACCTAGCCCATTCTGTGTTTTCTTTTCAGACAGACAAGATAGAATTTGTGAAAAAGATGGAATAGATGTTTTTCACAATAAAATGTATGCTAGCATATAATGGTTAACTCACATTTTTCTTTATATAGCTTCAATGTCAAGACTGGAAGCTGTTTCCTCCAACCTGTAAAAGGAAACAATATATAAACAATGATCTTTAAACATCCATTAAAACTAGTAAATGACAAAAATACTCCCTAGAGATTTTTCATGGAGGGCAATGCTAGCGGCCAGATTGCCAAAACAGGAATCTATGGCAAATGGGTAGGCATGGATAGTGCTGGAGAACCAAGTGGTCTCACAGCTACAGGGCAGATGATGTGAGACAGGCTGGAGCTAAAACCTCGCCTGCAAAGAGTCCTGCTTTCAGTCACATTGCAGCTGAACTTAGATAAGGAAATAAAGAAGCTTACCCAGCAGGGGACTCTGTTATCGCTTCCATGCAAAGTCTTTTTCCACTTTCTCCTCAATGCTTGTCCTTACTCCTGTGTCCTTGCCCTCCTAACTTCAGTGGTCAAAGCTACTTGCTGCAATTGCCTGAAAATCAATCAGCAATTGCTGAAGTTGCCTTCTACATAGGTGGAAATATACTGTAAACCTCAATGACTTAAGAGGTTTTTTTTTCTCCCTGTATCCCTACCAGTGCCCAAAAGGAAGCAGAATTAACTAATGTTGCTGCCTCCAGGGAAAATGTATACCATGAAATGGAAAGTGGTAGAGAGACACTTATCTAGCAGGACCTTTGCTGGGCTGATATGGCATGGAGTCGTGTTTGTACATGGAGAGGTTGTGTTAGACCTTGCTACATGCGACCTAACAAATCATAACTGGTGAGCACCCTTGTAGTTACTTTTATTATGCTCTTTGGGGAGGAGCCATGACAGAGTGCAAAATTTTTGCTTGCTGGTTTATTGCTCTGGAAATTATTCCTGAGAACTCCTTTGGGAGCAATACATTTGGAAAGGCTTCCTGACACCAAGGCTGTGCTTCAAAAAACAGAGGTGAACAATGCTCCATGTCTTGAAACATCCAGACCAGTGCTGATTACCCAAGTTGCTCTTGTCATTTAAAGTATAAGCTTCTTTGGGGAGTAACTGCTGAGAACTCCACCTGGTGCCTGATGGAGGAAAGCTGGGTCTTGCATTAGGAAAGAGACCACAATATTAAAAATACAGATAATTCAGCAAACCAAACTCTGGTTGGGGATTTTCACTCGTGTGAAGATGATAGGGTAAATATTTAGAGTTTCCATACAGATGAGGTGTCGGTGTGTTCCTTGTTTTGGTTTCCCTTTTGCCTTCTAATATCTTTACAATGGATATCTAAGCATGTCTTTTGGAGTAGTGTAATGCTTTTAGTTCATGTAGTAGAAAGTACCACCATGAAATCACCATGAGCTGGGTTGGAGAAAGGCTTAGTTGCAGGGTACCATCTCTGCTGGACCAATTGGCCTCAGCACCAGGGGATGGTGACCAGCTCATTTTACTTACTACTATGTACCTCTGTTGACCTTGTGCAACTCACCTATAGCTGAGTTAGGTTACCAACATCTTTGGAATAAGACGGTTCTATAAATTATTTTGTTTTGTGGAATAAAACCTGTCCTTTCCTATTTTACACTGGACAGATGCTTCCAAGTGTTCATCAAACACCTTTACAGATATATTTAACCATCCCAATTTATTCAATAACACAGAAATTGAGTGTTTGTTTTAAATCTTCCAGGACTCTCAAGCAAACCCTAAATATTGTCGTATCAGACTGCATTTAAACTAGTGGTTTTCCTATTGCTTGTGTTCCCCAGTAAACTTAAATAAGGATAATATAGTATGCCTGCATCCTGAAGAAGGAATTTGAAAACAATTTGATTCTTGCTTTCTCCATCTTCTACACCTGCAGGAAGCAGACTTTGACAGCAGATGTATATAGTACTGGGGAACTTGCAAGTTTCTTTCTGTAGAAGTTGCCAATTGAGACAAATTATGTTCAGTTTTATGAGCTCTAGCCACTGGAGACTGAACTAAATTGGATTTGCACTCAAATCCCACAGCCCATGCCTTCTTAGGAGCAGCTGCTGCTCAGATGATGGTAGGATTTAAATATGTTTATTTATGATATGCTAGAAATCTACTTCTATAAACAAAAGTAGTTTCATTTGGAAGAGAAAAAACAGGATGCCAAGAAGAAAGGCCACAGGGACTAATGGTTGCTGCTGCAGTATCCATATTTTCTAAATAATTGTATTATTAATTTAATAGACCTTCAAAAAGTTCTGACAGTATTGCAAGCTGATGTTCAGATTGTATGAATTGATTAAGCTGATGATCAATAGCAACCCATGTCTTTCCAACTAAATTAAAAATTCAGAGTAGGTATCTTGCAGAAAATTGAACACCTAGGAAGCAGGGAAGTAGTGCTGAAGCAAAAGTTGTTGCCTTTTTACCCTCCTGTTTGGCTACAATTAAGGGATGGTTTCTGTTTGGATGAAAAGTTCCAGCTCTCTTTGATGTAAATTTGTTGATTTGCAAAGGAAGTGAAAGGTCTTCTTTGCCTGAACACAGAGGAATAGTTTCTTTCTGCTCCAGGGATCTTTCAAGCACTCTTAGTAAAGACAAATTTTCAAAAACTTTTGCTTTTAAATCTCAGAAACTTTGGCAAATTTCTTTTGGACTTACCTAAGCAAACCCTGATTTTGCAGAGGCATTGACTGAAGCCATGTGGGGTGATTTTCAACAGAGTGGCAAAAGACATATTCTTTATAAAAAAGCTCAGCCCTGAAAAATATCATGGTCTTTTTTCAGAGCAAGAGGCCAGTGGAACTTCTGTAAGAAAGGATAACACCTTTTAATGTTTAAATAAAATTTATTTTTTTCTGGATGGGTTCCTAGATGAAATATTCTGGATTTGTCCATAGAAGTGTGATCTCGGGCAAACACCTGGACTGAAAAATTTCTGCTCATTTAGTTTTGAAAGCTTAAAACTATTATTAAACATGGTGTTACAGTGAAAGGTCCTTGCCAACATTAGTAATGGGTGGTGCCAACCAGTGTGCGTGAGGGTCAATAGCAATTCTATAATGTAAGCATACACAAATGAAGCTCAGTGGCAGACGCCCAAATGGAGCAATCACATGATTTGTAAGAACTCTTGAGCAAGCCTAATGGGAAGCCTTGCTCTTCGAATAAGTCAAATTGAGAGCTTCTACCACTAAGTGCAATGTTTGCTGGTGAAGGATTTCTCTGCAGCCTGCTGTGTCCACTGTACCTACAGGGCTTTCAAAATCTCTCATTCACTGCTGTTAAGAAGATGACAGGCTTTATATCCTTTATATATCCTTTATATCCTTTTTTTTTTCTCATATAACTTACTGACCTTGGAGACACAAACGTATGTTAAGTAAAGCTATGTCAACTTACAAAATCCTGTCCTTTTCATGGTTCTTGGTTTTCTTTGGTAGCACAGACTCAGAACCACAGACTCACAGAATACACTGAGTTGGAAGGGACACACAAAGATTATCATGTTCTTAGCTCTGCACAGGACATCCTCAAGGGTCACACCATATGTCTGAGAGCATTGTCCAAATACTTCTCCAACTCTGTCAGGTTGGTGCTGTGACCCCTTCCCTGGGGAGCTGTTCCAGTACCCAACCACCCTCTGGGCAAAGAAGCTTTTTCTAATACCCAACTTAAACCTCCCCTGACACAACTTCGGGCCATTACCTCGGGTCCTGTCACTGTCACCACAGAGAAGAGATCAGTGCCTGCCCCTCCTCTGCCCCTCATGAGGAAGTTGTAGATTGCTGTGAGGTCTTCCCTCAGACTCTTCTTCTGCAGGATGAACATATTTCCATGTCTCTCACAGTTTTTTCTCCTTTGTTGTCAGCCTGGCTATAAAACTGAACAAGTTCCACTTCATGACCAAACGTCTGTTATCAAAAATCTATTTATCACTTCACTTGAATCAAAATTTTGCTTTGAGAGTTGTGACAAGGGATTAGGAACAACTTCACTTCCAGTGTAACTTCTCTTGTCTGAAAGAAAGAGGTGAGATGAGAGGAGAAAAGAGAAGCCTTCTACATGATTTCAACTAAATTGTTACTTGTTCAGTAGCTGTTTTGATCAAATGGTCTTAGTAGAGTACATGGGACTCCATTACTTGGGGCAATGGTCATTTTTTAGGCTCTTCTGTTAAAAGCTGTACAGGAAGGCTGAATACCTAATACCCTCTTCTAAATTTGCATGGGCTTGTTAATGGAAAATGACCCAGTGTAACCAAGGTGAACGTTTTGCAATATATCTTCATCAGAAAACAACCAAATTAGGAAAGATAACTTATTGAAATTCAGTTTAAATTATAATTTTCTTTGTTCAACATAAAAATTAACCATTCACCTCTTAAGAACAAAGTCCATTTCACAGTAGCAAAGTCTAATTTTGTAAGATATTGTTTCCTATAAAACAGGCCTGTAGAACTTGACAATTCTTTGCTGAGGCTGTATCTGTAAGATACGTTACTCTGACATTCTCTTCTCCTGAAAGATGTTTCCCAACTTCATTCAGCAAAACCTTGTTTTTATATGTATATATACATACATAAAATTTTTCACTTTCTACTGAAGACTCGCTTATATGGTGATCTCACAGAAAGTAAGTCATGGCAATTTTATGAAATGTTGTGTGCATGCCTGCATTGCAGCACATTTTTTTCCTCATGTCTATGATTATAGTATTTTCTTGTTAATTTTTTCCACCTGTTTGAGAAATTCATGTCAGTTAGATTTCAGATATACCAGATTGGAGACTGAAGTTTGTAATTACTTGTTTGATATCCTGAATATGCATCTAAAAATCTATCTATCTATCTATCTATCTATCTATCTATCTATCTATCTATCTATCTATCTATCTCTAAGCAGAAACACAACGAATGGTGATAAACCTAAACTGAAAAGTGGAGAATGAATTTCTTTTCAAGGCGTGCTGGTAAAGAACAAGATGCTTGAGTCTAAACCCTGGAATTATCTCAGATTTACTGTGAGACCTTGGAGAGGTCAACAGGGCCCTCAATTAACGCCAAGGGCTGTAGACCTTCCTTTTGGCAGTAATGCTATCCTGAGCAGCAGTGGGATTACTCATACATGTGCTTAAGGGTTTTGCCGAACAATGCCCTTAATCTCTCTGTGCATTAGTTCCTTGCCCACACTAGCATGTACAGATAACATCTTCCCAGACAACTCCACCCTCAGATTTCCATTTCTTTATGGCCTGGATTGGTTTATTTTATATCTTTTTGAGTATAACACTATAATCCAGCATGACCAAGGGAAAGTGCTGAATTCTTCTCCTGGGATGGGGCAACCTTGGATGTATGGACAGGCTGGGGAATGAGATGCTGGAGATCAGTGCCAGGGAAAGGCACCTGGGGGTCCTGGTTAGTGGCAAGCTGAACACAAGTCAGCAGTGCCCTGGCAGCCAGGAGGGCCAACCCTGTCCTGGGGGGCATCAGGCACAGCATCGCCAGCTGGGCAAGGGAGGGATTGTCCTGCTCTGCTCTGCTCTGCTCTGGGGCAGCCTCACCTCCAGTGCTGGGGCAGTTTTGGGTGCCACAATGTAAGAAAGACATTAAACTGTTCAAGAGTGTCCAAAGGAGGGCAGCAAAGATGGTGAAGGACCTTGAGATTAAGTCTCGTGTGGAGCAGCTGGGGCCATTTTGTCCAGCCTAGTGAAGAGGAGCCTGAGGGGAGAGCTCATCACAGTTTACAACTTCCTTGTGAGGGGCAGAGGAGGGGCAGGCACTGATCTCTTCTCTGTGGTGACAGTGACAGGACCCGAGGTAATGGCCCGAAGTTGTGTCAGGGGAGGTTTAAGTTGGGTATTAGGAAAAGCTTCTTTGCCCAGAGGGTGTTTGCGCACTGGAACACCTCCCCAGGGAAGTGGTCACAGCACCAACCTGACAGAGTTGGAGAAGTATTTGGACAATGCTCTCAGGCACAAGGTGTGACTCTAGGACCTGGTCCTGTGAATGGCCTGGAGTTGGACTTGACGATCCTTGTGGGTCCCTTCCAATTCAGCATATTCTGTGATTATGCGATTCTGTGAAATGTTTTTTGCTTTTAAACTTCACTATTGACTAGTAGGTTGATAACATCTTATTTGGAAGCATCAAGGGAAGAGATGCTTAAAAGAATGTCTAAAGTACAGGCACCAAGAAAATTTTTTTATAAAGCCTTTCTGTCAAAATTATTTAAATAGTTAAACCCATAGCCATTTCAGGGGAAGGGCTTGGTTTAATGTAATTGCTCAGTGACATTCTCTTACTTTTGTTTGCAAATTCTTGATGCCTCATTGTTTTGACAATAAAAATAAACTTTTTAAAACTATTTTATTTAAAAAATATATTCAAATTTATTTTATAGAAAACAAAATAATCAAAGTCAACAATAACAAAATACAATAACTTAATTGGCCTAAAGCTCTGTTTCTCAGGTTTTGTGTGTCAATATTTCTGGAAGTTAATTTTAGAAGCTGATTTAAGATACAGAAATTCTTCTAGAGATTGTTTATTTTGAAACTTTTTTTCAATAAGGTCTACTAGGGATGCTAGGAAACCTAAGCTCTTCTAGTAGAACTTCACTAGGAGCTGGTGATGCACCTACAAGTAAGAAGTACAAGCACATTGTGTGTACTAACCTAATCCTGGGTTAGGTTCACTGTTAAAAAGGAAAGGTACAGCTAAGAAAAATGAGAAAAGAAGCATGATAAATCTCAAGAATTATAAGTGAGAGAGTTACCAGCGAGACAGAACAGGAAAGGAACTAGATCTATCCTATGTTTCTCTGTGTGACCATGAGCCTTACGTGGGCCTTTGTGTATGAATTTCTGAAGGGTGAAGGATGAGATGTATTTGGAGTTTAGCCCCATTAGGAAGGTATACTTGAAAAAGTCACTGAAATAACATTAGCATAAGAATAAATTTTCTTGTTCAAAGTTTTTTCTTTGTTGACCGTGACCTGAGTGTAATGCATCTAAACCAGATAAGAATCAAGTCATGTTTCATATTTTGTGCAGAACTTAACTGCAGGATTAAAAGTCTCTCATAATTAATTACCTACTAAAAAGGGGGTAAGTTGGATTGCTCACTTACTGATTAAACAGCATCTGACTTAGCTCTCACATAATTTAACACAAAGATTGTCCTTCTTTTTCTGTTGGCTTATTTCTACATTCATATGATATTTCCTACCATATGTTGTACCTATATTCTCTTTCTATAGCTCTTTTTGGACACTGCTGTAGTATGCATATACTTGAGCAATTTACTGGCAAAATCTGCTGCTGATTTACTGGGTGGGGAAAAGCAGACTGCTAACTGAGTTTTTTTTCCTCATTGCCCCGACTCAATCACAGCCTGATGCTACAAAATGTTGCAGCATCTTCTTTGCATCTGCACTGCACGTCTCCATTTTCCATTCAACTAGGGTCGCAAAGTTCAGCAGCTAAGTGAGCCTTGTACCACCCTTTTGTAGGTACTCCAAGTAAGACATTAACGTAGTGCTTCAGCCTCAATGTCTTTCTGATGAGGTGCTCAAGTAACAGAACTTCATGTTTGTCACTAAAAATACTATGTTTTTGACAAAAGTCTGATTCACCTTTGAGTGTGCTGAGAGTAATGTCTCTATTTTGTCCTTGGGCAGACCCAAAGTAAAACAGAGTAAAAAAATTCTGTACTCAAAGCATCTCAGTGCCTGAACCTGGGGACCTCCAAGCCCACACATGAACCTCTGCTACTTCAGCTAAGAAAGCAGCTAGGCCAGATGGTAATTGGAATAAACTGCTCTTCTGAGGAGTATTCAGAGCACAGGAATGAGATAGAGGGTTAGAGCCTCCTACCTTACAAGCACATTACAAAGACAGGAGATTAACATACACAGTTTTTGAAGGGCTGTTCTTCAATTGTGGGGCCAAGAGAAATGTAGAAATGTCTTCAGGACATTTACAAAACTGCTTCATGCAGCCACCCACCTGCTGAGGCATGTAACACCACCCATGAGCCCAGAGCAGCCTCAGGCCACAGCAGGAGCTGTGCTCCTTGTTGCTTTTGTGAAAGCTTTTGTGAAATCATGGCTCAGGCCTGTTATTTCAGCTGAGAAGAAAAGGACTGTGGGAAGGAGACACAGCTAAATTAGGGGTAGAAAAACATGCTGTGTGACCATCGCATGTACACATCGTGGAATATGGTAGTTGGTTGAATTATGTTTGTTATACTTTAAAACTATGTAAACTGATAACCAGCTAACTGCTTAAAAAGGCTGGGTTTTTGCAGTAAAGGGCTCTCCTCTGCACCTGCCTGGGGAATCTGCATTGTTTCATATCACAACACTCTTACTGTTGTCATTGAATGCTTGACCAACATGTTCTTGAGTGCCACTGTGTGCAGACTAGAGAATGTGATATTGTCTTCCTCTCCGTGAAAAACCTTCATATGTGGAAGCAATTACATAAAACATAGCTAGGCCTCGGCAATTCTTTCAATCTGTGGAAGTGCCTCTGCTGCGAGAAGGAAATAATGCTTCAAACACATAGGATATCTGAGAAAATGGTTCTTGATTTGTTTGGATCCATTTGGCCTTGAACTGAAATTGCTCCTTATTCAATTGACAAGAAAACACTAAGGGAATTGCTCCAGAGTTTTTGTGTTCTTGGTGTCAGCTGACACTGTATGATTTTCAGAAACACTGGCAGTGGTTTTAAAGGAAGAACTGAAAGTGAACTGAAATGACATCACTATTACGAATAAATCTGAGTTAAAATAGTGTTATTCTTTGTTATCTCATAGGCATTTAACTTTTTGGAAGAAGGGGTAGTGCGCTTTCCTCTCTGTGTCAAACAATGTACTGATTTATCAATTTGTATAGAACGCCATAGACTTCTCAAGCTGATCTGGAGAGTGCTCGCTTTCCTAAATTTGTGCCTTGAACAATTCTTCTAAAATGCATTGAGATTTCTAAGACATATTAGTTCTAGCATGAATAATTAAAAGAATATGGCTTTATGCAAGATGGAGTCCATTAGACACTTTGTATATGTTCTTGTGTCATCAAGAACTTCAGGACCATATCCACTTTAGAAGCTCTTGCATTAACTGTCCTGATACCAGTAGGAAGCAATGGTTCAAAAGAACTAACACCTGAACCATTTATTTGTCAAGTTAATGCTTTGTTTTATGTTATTTTTGTGGAGATTAACTGCTTTTTGTGCTGTGTTTAAGTACTACCACATTTCTTACCTTATTCTTCTCTAAAATGTGCTCATGTTATCTCATAGATGCTGCTGGCTGTACATTGTATGTTGGCTTATGTGCACCACTGCATGTGAAATTGTGTAGAACAGTGCCTGTCTGTACAGACACCAAAGCAAACCTGTATGAATCTGCACGGGTTTGAAGTCTTGTTCTGGTGATGAGTGCGTATTGCTCCATGTATAAAATTCAGATTAAGAGATTCAGATTCTAATAGAGATTGCAGATCCAACAGAGCTCACTGGCTGTACGACTATAAGCCAGTGAGTTTGGGGTAAGCAGTTTCTGTTTAGGTATGCATAGAGCAGGAGTGCTTTGAATCACAAAGACTATATCCTAAAATAATAAATATTCATACATATCTAACAGAAGACAACTGAAACAGCAGTGCATTGAGCACTTTAAAAGTAGATCCAACCATATAGCTTGCCCAGGGTTCAGTTTTAGAGGCTGGGCTTGCTTTGAACAGGAGTTGGAATGGGTGATTTCCATCCATAGGTCTCTCCCAGCCTACAGATTCTACGACATAAATAACAACAAGTTAGATACTTCAGTCACGAAACACTTAGTAAAAACATGTTCTTGCTGTAGTCATCTCTGCACTTCTGTGGGAGATAGGATTCCCTGGGTAACGGGAAGGCTGGTTGCTCTAAAGCTGCCATGTGAGCTGCATTATTGCACTGCCCTACAAGCTGCCCCTGAAAAGTCACTTGGGCATCTCTGCATCAGGTTCCAGACAAGCACAAGGAACAATTGTACACTTGGCATTGCATTCAGTAAATGCATCCCACTGGAAGCTGGAGCAATGTGGGTGTGTGGCACAGCCTGAGCCACAGGGCTCTGCCCAGAATTCTCTAGATGTACTTGGTGCTTTGATTTCAAGTCAGTGCCAGCTTTGCAGAACGGAAACTGACTCTGCAGAGGTGCTTATGGGCCTCCCCACATACAATTTTCTCCAGCAGATCTGGGGACAGCATGAATGCAAATTCCATTCTATGCTGTGGCGCAGAGCCAGCATTTGTCTTCAAGGTTTATTGGCATGGGATCTGCTCTGGGCAAATGTGGCAATCCTGCTCATCAGCTGTAGCTGGCAGTGCAAGCAAGATAGCTGTGTTCAGCACTGAGCGGGAGTCTGCAGAGAGCAAGGGTGTGATGTTTGTGGCATAATGAGCCTGTGTTGCAGATGAGCTGCCCATGATAATTAGCTGCATATGATAAAAGCCTCAACTCTTCATTTAATGTTTGTGGCAAAAGGAAGCCAGGCTCCCTGTTCATCCACACTGTCCTATGCTGGCTGGTCTTCTGGCTCAAGTCTAGTTCCAGCTGACTTCATCATCAGGTAAAAGAGCTTGGGTGGTAACCTGTGGCCACTGCAAAAATCACAAACTGACTTGGAGAGGCAGAACTTCCAAACTTATGAATGAATTGAGGTAAGAGAGGCATGCTAGTTGCATTAAAATCTTGAATTGCAAATAAAAGGGAATAAATTAGTTAAACTTAACAGAAAGAGTGATTGGACATTGGAATGGGCTGCCCAGGGAGGTGGTGGAGTCACCATCTCTGGAGTGTTTAAGGGAGGACTGGATGTGGCACTTAGTGCTATGGTCTAGGTGACAAGATGGTGTTGGGTCACAGGTGAGGCTTGATCATCTCAGATGTCTTTTCCAGCCTACTTAATTCTGTGATTCTGTGTAACTACAGTGTAGTTTCTGCATAACTAGCATTCCTATTTAGAAAATTTGCTTTAGGTTTAAAATTCCTCCTGATCAACAGAAAAATGCTTTTAAGGGTAAAAGTGAAATTCCAATTTCAACTTCAAATGGAATGTGACATAAATTACAAATTGATCACTTCTCTCTAATTAAGTTGTTCATTATTTCCAATCATTAGACTGAACAAAAGCTAAGGGTTTGAATAAATATGTCACATAACCACATATTAGCAATATATTAACAAATATTAGCATATTTGCCATAAGAAGTAAATACAAGATTTAAAATAATTAAGTGATGGCTTTTTTTTTATTGATACTTTAAACTATGCTTGGAATTATTATAATTGTAACCAATCTCCTCTGATTCCTTGCATACATGGATAGTAACAAGTTTTTAATTTGCAGCTTCTGTAGATCTTTCATGTTGCAACAAAGGAAGAATTTTAAAACATATAAAAGTTACTGTAAAAATCCCCAAAGCTCATGGAGGAGCTCAGAGATAAAAAGGTAGTTAAAGGCTCTAAAACTAACTTTGTGTTAGAAAATCGTTTTGGTTTCCAAGTGCCAGCAGTCTTTTCAATTTGCATTTATTGAATTTCACTTCTGTTTGAATGCTAATGTCTGAGGAGTCTAACTAACAAGACTTGTTTGCTTTTAGTAATTTTATTGCCAGATTGCCAGATGTTCAAGAATCAAAATTAATGAATATTCTGAAATGTGTTACAATGATATTAATCCTGAATAATCTGAACATAGTCAAATAAAGAAAATACATTTAAAAGCATTTCTATGGCAGTAGTAATTTGATGGAACACTTCTATGATGTATGGAAAATATAATAACATAAAATTAGGGTATTCATATTCAAATGTGAAACAACCAGTGAAAAACACAATCTTAAATAACAACATGATGTTTATGAAAAGTACTCAGTAATTTTGATCTGGATCTTAATCTCTGGAGATGTTAACCCTCATTTTCCTCCTCGAAAGTCAATTTACATGTAAATAAAGGGTGCAATCTTTGTTGTATTGATGATTATTCTATACTATTGTTTGGCACAATTCAGCTTTCTCTGTAGAAAAAACTATGTAAGAACTCAAGGGTCCTGTGTTTACTGACTTTATACCAGACTGATAATTGGAGTCAGAGTGGCTCCATCAGGAGTTTTTGCAACTGTAAATGTGTGCTGGGAGCTTGTTATTTCCTGTTTTTAAGAAGGCATAGTGAGGCAGATCTGACCCAGAGCTTCTCAGATGTATGAGGAAACTTGAATTCTATCACCTCAAGGATGACAAAGATAAGGCTTTTTTCCTCATCCTAAATGGCAGCCAAATTAAATTTTGTGGTGTTGGCATGTTTTAGGGAAGTTGGGAAAAGGCAACAGTGAAGGCAGAGCAGAGCCAGCACCTGGGAAATATCTTTCTCCAAGCAGTCTGCTATAGGCAGCCACCTACCCTGTGTCTGTCTAGGACAGGCCCTATCTGTATGACAGCTTTAAATGTTTATTTGAAACAGATTCATTCAGACCAGTGCAATACAGATGTGCACATACATAAAAACAAAAAAAAAAGTTGCAAGCAATTTGCTGCATATTTTTCTACAGTGTGTTCTGAAAAGGGAAAAGAAAAATACTGAACAATTTCAACAATTGTATTTAAAGTTATCGGTCATGCTAACTGCACTTTTTCAGCATGAGTGCCTAGACATATATTACTGTGAAATACAGTAGCCAGTGCTCTTCAGCATTTTCAGTAATGTTCTTCCATTATTCCACAGAAAAAAAATTAAAGGAAAGAGATTTTTTTTCTTCCTTTACTTTTCCATTATTTCCTAGGTGATAAATATGTCAAAATATTTTAAAGAAAATAAGATGGGAGTTGACACCTAGAATTTAATTTTCAGTTTTGATCTTGGATGTGATAACAAACAAGGAAAGTGGCAGCAAAAATATTTAGCAATCTCTTTCTTCCCTTTGCCAAAGTATTGCTCTTTTTCCCTATTGATTTTCTGTCCTAGTAGCTGCTGCTGACCTGATTTGCATGAAAAGGATTTGAAATGGTCAATATTAACAATGATGGGGAGAAAAAAAGTTGATATAAAAGAATAAATATACTTTTTATTAGTGGTATTTGTGATTTGAATGAAAAAGATGAAAGGTTTGTTTTTTCCCTTTGCGTAGGGAAGCAACAAATAAAGCATACAAATTCATTTATAGGTGAAAATAGCACTGAGAAGTCTCAGACATTACACCTCTTCAGCTGCTCATGTCCCCAGACTTGGGAACCTTTGGGAGAGAGCAATACAGAATATGTCCTCTACTAATAAGATTTCTGAAAGTACATCACTGAGTAAAAAAATCTTTCAGACATCTTAGACCCAGAAAAATTACTGAGCTCATCATTCTTTATCAAATCCATGTCTTAGATACAGAACTAAATATATAAATGTCCTTAAAAACTGATGGAAGACAGTGTAGTTATTATTTTAATAGTCTGCAATATATACAGAAATAAATCATTAATAATTGTTGTGGTGAACCTTAACTTTCTCCTGATTAAATTACATATTTAACCTGAAAAGTTTTGAATTACACTATAGCCTTTTATATTTCCTTTTCTTTTTTTTTTGTTTTCCCCTTTTTGCCATTTCAATTGCTTGTTTGCAACTTTCCTTCTCTGAATAGTTCATCCCTTTTCCCACTGCTCCATCACTTCTTCTGTTTTGGCGCATTCAGGGATGCTGTTATCCTAGAGGCGTTATCTGGATTTGCAGAGTTGAGTGTATTTTACCACTCTGCATAAAAAAAATACATTGTTGGGAAACTTGCAGCATTTTAGATCTTCACATTCTCTCATAGTTTGAAGTTACATTTATTTTTTGGTATTAAGGTAGTTCATTTCACATTGTGTTGTCAATAAACACAATATCTAGTGTGGGGTAGGTGTAATGCAAGACTATTAGGCAAATATAAATGAAAATAAGACTGAAATCTGATTAAACCTGGCTATGTATGTCTTGTTCTTCTCATGCACAGTCTATGGAGGTGACAAGTGCTGCACCTTAATTTTCAAGCAAATGCTTCTGCTCATTTTTGTCATCAAAATGGGTTTAGAGAACAGGGCTAAGGGAAAAGAACTCTGTCATAATGCTGTAGTAGTGGATAAAAAAAAAAGAAGCTGAACAACTTATAATGCAGGGGAAGGGAAGGAATATTCTTCTCATGTTAAACTTGGTAGTCATCAGAGAGTGTCCAATGCCAGTAGAAAGCAGAATTAGGACTTCCATTCCCAAGAATGCTTTTGAAATATAAAATTCTGTACAACATTTCCAGTATGTTGTTTCTACTGATAGTAAGATAATTCCAGATGAAGGTATATATGTGCAAGCCAGTTTAGTATTAGCATTACTTGCAGCCACAGCTACAGCATTTACAGTGCATGAGGTCTACTGAAAACCAAACAATCTAGAACAGAAATGCTTTTGCAAAATACTACAGTTTGTTGCAGACTAAGGGGTAGACAGAGTGCATTAATTCAAAGTTCACAGTTTTATCACTTGCAGGCAGAACTACACAGCTTGTGTTTTCAAATGCTTGGAGTTCTGATGTTTCCATACATTTGCTGAATAGTTTATATGCCTCTATGTTTGTGAGTATGGATTACTAAATTGAATCCTTAATATAACAATGTAATTAAAAAATATAAATATGCAGTATTTATCAATAAAATTGTAAGGAAATATGGGTTTTTAAAAATGAGGCCTTCAAATAACTCAGAACTAGACAATGAACTTTGAATCAAGGGATATAATGTACAGATGTAATGTATAGTCTTATAATATATCAGTGTCAAAGGATATAATATATAGGCTTTAATATCAGAAGGACATACGAGACTGTGAGCAACATTATAAATGAAGCAGAAATTAAATAGAATTTAAACTTCATCTGTTTTGACATGATGACTTTAAAAAGGGAAAAGTCAGATAATCTGGTGCTGGTGCATAATGACTTCCAATTTAAAAATATATGTACTATTTCTCATTTCAGTATCTCTAGCTTTATTTTATATCATTACCTCTAGTTATATTTTTTGCCTGAGCAGATGTAATTGCTCCTCTAAAACATTTGTATTGACCGAAATCATTTTATCATCTAATGAATCAGCAAAGCACTAACCCAAATACTTAACATAAAGGATCTTGAAATCAATGGGACCTTAATTAAATGAATGTTTAAGGGCTTCATTGAAGGGCTTGAATTGTCACAACTCGAATAGATGATACAGTTTTTGTTACCTGTCTGGACTGTGACCTGCTCATGTCACCAAAGGATCGATTAAGAGCCATGGGGTTTTTTGTCACCATTACATAGCAGAAAAATTCCATGTCTGTATCCCATTTTGGAACTTTTTTAACTGACAAAACTTACTGGTGGATTTTTACTGTTTGATTTTTAAAACTATGTGCAGTACTGTGTTTGATCAACTGATCTGTCTCCATCTTTAAATCAGGGTCATAAAGGCTGAGGGTTTTTTGAGCAACATTGTGAGAGAACAGTTTCTGAGATCATGGTAACATCCATTTTTGTTTCAGTTTGTGTGTCTTTTGTTCTATGGTGTAACAGAAAACCCTACCAATGTAGATGGAACCCTGGTATTAAAACAAAAGCTTAACTTTGAAATGGATTTTAGAGAGTGGAGAATGAATGTGAAAAGAACTGAGCATAATTAAGAAATGTGAGTGCCTAAAAATAGACATCCAGTGACATTTTAGAGGATGTAGGGTACCTGAGAGACCTATATGAAACTGACAGATGCTATTAGCCCTAGAGGGGACCCCTACTTTTCTTCTGTAGTAGATGGCATCCCCATTTTACCTCCTTCTGATATTGGATTGACTTGGCTAATATGCTTCCATATAAATCTTGTATCAATTATTTGTCCTTCAAAACATCAAGTTTCTTCTGTGAAAATATTGACAATAGGATGACAGCCTTCATCTGAAACTCTCAAATTTCACAACTTTACCACATTTGCTCATATGTAAACTCAATTACAGAAAAGGTCCTTGTAGGGCCTTGATGCTGTCTGTAAAATAACAACTGGCTTCAAAGCACTACTCATGTATTAGAAAGATTAAAGCTGTCACAAGAACCTATTTAAACAAATGAAATAAATTTCAAAAACCTTTTATAGACTAAAGGTTCTGTGACAAGTATTCCTACTCAACTAGCTCTTTGTTTTTGACTTCAGCCAAATGTCATATTCAGATTGACCTTTAGCATCACTGTTTGTTTAGGTGTAGCAATTTCCAGTAGCTGTCCAGCCTAATGCTTACTCTTTTTCCCCCTCCTTGTGTTCTAATTTCTAGAAGAATTACATTACACACTGCTGACCTTGACTGTATCCTCCTACCATTTTATAAATTGTTTCATTACATCTGTACGTAAGTCCAAGCTAACTAGGATCTCCCTCCCCTCTTTTAACTTGAGGTGAATTCTGTGAGTAATGTGCAGTTGCAAATTTGTGTACTTTATGCCACATGCATTTCATGCCCTGCTTCTACTGGGTGTTTGTAAATAGCTCTCTTTTACATACCTTATTTTAGTCTCTCTGAGTGCTTCCATTTGGTCTCAGTAAGGAGTGTTTCACAGCACAAAAATATGAGAGGGAGAAAAACCTGTTCTGGTATTTTTCAAGGCAGTTATTTTCTTCAGGTATTAACTATAAAATAAAGCTTCAACCAGGAACAAACAGTCACTATTTAATTTTTACCATTAGTGCAGATCAAAAGGAAAGGAAAGGGGGGAGGATCTTGTGCCTAGCGTCTGTGTTTTCACATGTCTGTGTTTTTGACAGAGAAAAATACTTGATTAACAATGACAGATTGCCATGGATATCTCATATTCTACTTTTCTTTTTCCTGTCTGTTCCCTATCTGTCTGTTAGGATTTTCCAAGGAACCACAACAGGATCCCCTTAAGTGCCTGCTTTTGCCATTTCAGTGAATTCTTGGATGAATGGTTAATCACTGAGGGAATGGCTGGCCACAAAACAGTAATCATATAACAAGTGCCGATGCAAACTTCCAGTGCACAATCCACCATTATTTACAGATTAGCTCAATGAGACAGAGGGAATATGCATCTGCAAAACTATCCTTCAGTAAAGGGGTGAGTGATCCAGTGAGAGCACATTGTGAATATTCATAATTTGGGCATGATTAACAGCACAGAAGCTGCCAAATCATTTCAAGAGCCCAGAGGGCTTTTAGAAAACAGTGAAGATTAGCTGCCTTCATTTCTATTGTTATGAGGTGACTAGCTGGAGACAAGAGGTTCTTTGTTCTCTTCACAGTCCTGTGAAAACCTTATGTTCCAAGGAATCTGTTCCCTGAGAAGCTGAATTTTGTTTTTAACTTTCCATTAGATAGAATCAGGTGCATCTCTTACTTTAGGGTTGTTGGGTTGTTTTTATTTTGTGATCCACGTGCCACCTTCAGATTGTGCAGAAATCAATATTTCTGTTTAAAATTAGGAAGAATAATTTCCAAATATGACCTGTGTAACTGATACCACGTGGTCTCCTTAAGCTAGCATTTGGACAAAGCAAGATTTGGGACTAGAAAATTACCTTTTCTGCATCATCTCATTGGGTGATCACCATTTGGAGAAGAAATTGAGTCAAAACCAGGGTTTTTTTCCAGAGGGAGACTTCTGTCTGTCTCAATAGTGACATGCAGTAGTGGCATAATGCAACAGGGGATATTGTAAACCTGGTACACTTGTTACAGAATGCAACTTATTCCTCAGATAAGTACATTTTAAATAGCACTTAAATACTCTACCTAATTCTTAGACATTAGTGTTTGCAAGGTCCACATCCCCTGGGATCTCACTGGTCATCCCAAGCTCACAGGACATGTATCAGCCTAAGCTGAGCACAGCAAGGCACACAGGGGAAAATAACATGGTCTTTTTCATGGCAATAGGCAATTTTTCTGTTTGTTCTGATGTTCTTGTCTTGTTACTACTGCTTTGTCTGTGACTAAGCTATGCTGACCTTTTGTACAATATAGTTCTCTTAAAGGTATGTTGTGTTATGGGTGTGGTCACACAGAAACAACAAGCAGACATGAAGAAATTTTCTTATGAGGATTCTGTGAATTATAAACATTGGAGCTGCCACTGCTGCGAGCATTAACTACATTAATGCCAAATTAATTTTAGAATGAAGACTGTAATTATGTTAGGTAAGACAGGGAGAAGTAGAAGGAAAAAAAATATTGGAGAGACCTGAGAGAAGGGAAAATGGGGGAGAAGGCGAGTAAAGGAGGAAAAGATACAATACAGGCATTCTTAGTAAATTCTCCCTCTCTCAAAGGGGAAAAAAACAGGAGTCAGCAGGTCTCATTGAAAGAGAATTAAACTCTATTTGAAGGGGGAAGGGGATAAAACCACACTCTTAGACATAAACCTGGTTTTGAGGGACAATGTGCTGGTGAGGCCTTTTTGTCTGCTGACTCAGTGGAGATAGGAGATGGAGATCCACGCAGCAGCAAAGATGCAAGTGTTATTTAAGGGTTAGAAACCACAGATAAACCTGAGAATGGTCACATTAAGAGCTATGTAGGCTTCACCCAAAAAGGTGGTGGGATCCCCAGCTGAAGTGTATCTACACCACTGCATGCAGCATGGGCGACAGATAGGAGGAGTGGGAAGCCATTGCAAAGCAGGAAAACCATGGCATAGTTATCATGGAAATGCAGTGGGATGACTCACAAAAAAAGACTGCTGCAATTTATGGCTATAAACTCTTCGGAAGGGACAGGCAAGGAAGGAGACATGGTGGGGTAGCTCCATGTGCTATTGGGTGTTTGAATTGTCTGGAGCTTAATGATGGTGATGATAGAATTGTTTATGGGTAATAAGGCACCTATTCTTGTAGGAGTCTGTTCTGACTACTCAGTTAGCAGGAAATATTTTATAAGCAGCTGGGAGAAGTCTCACAATCCCTAACTCTTGCTCTTATGGGAAACTTCAACTTACCAGATGTCTGCTGGATATGCAAGACAGGAGAAAGTAAACAGTCCACGAGGTCCCTGCAAAATGTGGGAGATAACTTCCTGTCTGTCTTACTTTGAAAGACAGGTGTCTGCTAAGGAAGGCAGGAGTCTCCCTTGGAATGGAAGATGCAAACCCCTTCCTTCCAAAGTATTATAATTTTGAAATTAAGGGTCTTTCAGGCAAAGATGTGGGGAATAGGAATAACGGGTCTTAACATATATATATATTTATACATACATATATATAAAACAAGGCAGAAAAAGCACTGGTCTGAACTGACAGAGTCAGATGCGACCTGACACCCTGCTAGTCAGGGTAGCAGTGGCAGTCCAATAAGGTGGTGGCTGCAGTCCTCCTGAAGTGATGGATATGGTTCTGTTGGAGCAGTGATCCTGGAGAAAAGGTCTGGTCTTCCTTGGAAAAATCCAGTGGTAACTATGTAGTTCTTGTCCTCAGGAAATCCAGTGAGAAAGGCTGCTAAGATGTTAAAAATCTTAGATTATATCGAGGATGGAATGCTTGGTTCCTCCCTCTGGGTGAAGCATGTCACAATGGGATGGTAGTCATGAGGCAAGGCACTGATGGGCCATGAACAGGAGATAGTCTGGAGGGAGGAGGCAGGCTGCACTGCCCTGCCTGGTTTCAACAGCTCATGAAGATCATGAAATACATACTTTTGGGCACATCTTACATTGTAGCCTAGGACACTGTCACAGCTGGAAAAGAAGCCAACTAGGCAAGGTGCCCTGCTGGGCCTGCTGCTTGTGAACAGAGAAGGACTGGTGGGTGATGTGATGGTTGAAGGCCTCTTAGTGGTCCTCAAATGATAGATTTTTACCTTCTCATAAGGAGTGGGCATAGCAGCTGCTTTGGATTTCTTGGGGGCAGGCTTTGGTCTGTTTAGGGCTCTGGTTGGCAGAGGCTCTTCATGACAGATGGCCATTTACAAGAAGGTTCAGAAGGAGGATCTAGGGAGCTACTGGTCTGTGGGGCTGACCTTGGTGCTGGAGAAGGTCATGGAGAGGACCATCTTGAGTGCCATCACATGACACATGCAGGACAACCAGGGGATCAGATTCAGCCAGTATGGGTTTAGGAAAGGCAGGTCCTGCTTGACCAGCCTGATTTCCTGCTGTGACAAGGTCCTATCTCCTGCTATGCTCAGTCCCCTTACCTTCCAAATTACAGAGCAGCGTGAAAAGAAAAGAGCAGTGAGGATCTGTGGGACAGAGCACGCCAGTTCTGTCCTAGACTGGTCACATCTACTTTTCATTTGAGCTTGGTGAAGGCAAAGTTTCTTCTAACAGCTGTCTCTAGCTCTGCTATATTAATAATGTAATATGTAAGTTATTGAGCAGCTGCTGGCATGATTTCCAAATGATTTTGTTCTGCCTTGCCTATTTAAAACACATTTTCCTTTTCTGAGCTATTCTGCAGATTATCAGTTATGCCAACACATCTGAAGTCTCAGCTCAGTTTTATTTTCAGGCAGTTTGACTAGTCACTCCTTTCAAGCTACTAGTCAGTTTTTTGTTTTACATCTGGTTGTTCAGAAATCATAGCTTTTTTGCTATATTGAAAATTAATTTTTCCTTGGTCCTACTGCTGTTCTAATTTCTGTTGTGAATCATCTTATTGGAGATAGAACTTGCCATCTTTTTCTGTGATTGCAAAGCCATACCTCTATTTACCACTTTTTCTGTGTGCCTATGGTGTCATTTAATTTCAACCATGTTACACTTGGACTCAGCTTCAGGCTTCTCAGCTGTCCAGCTGCCCATTCTGCTCCCAGCCTGTCTGTGCTACTCGTGCTCTGGGCTTGCCAGGGCCTTGTAGCCATGGCTTGTTCAGCTGCTGTCCTGAACCCACTGCCTCTTGCTGCAAGACGCAGGGGCAGTGTGGCCAGAAGCAGGAGGGCAGTTCTGAGGGCATCTTTTGTTTTTGTATAAGTGCATGCATCACAGGAAAGGAAGAAAAGCAGTACCAAAGTACTCTCCTGGCACTTGCAGGTATCAGAGCTCATTTCAGGCATGAAATGAATTGACTGCGTTTCTGCAAAAGCCATGGCGGAGGGATTATGGCTGTGGCCCAACCATACTTATTTACCATAACATTTTTGTCCCATGAGGTTCTGGCAAAAAGTCACCAGAAGCATCTTCCAGGCTAGCAGCAGCTGGTTCTGGGCATAAAATGGTGAGACATGAAAGCCTGACTGCGGTGCTCAGTACCAAAGGTTGTGTCGTGCTCACTGCTCCATTTCCCATGAGCACACCAAAACATGATTCCCTGAAGCCTTTTGAACAAAAGATAATTAGAAGGTGCTCTTGAAGGGGCAGACTCCCAAGGAGTTCTGCTGGTGTATTCAGCAGTCAAAGGGGTAGATTTCCCTTTCCTTTCCCTGGGAAGTGAGGTGTCAGAAGCACCCCACACAGCTTGTGCAAGTGCCTAACCTAAGCATGCTCACCAGGCTACCTTTTCTCAGCAAAAATTCTTCCAGACCACATAAAACTCAGCAAGAAGTCCTCTATTACTACATTTCTGCTGGTTCAGGGTTGTTAAAGCAGGATATAGAGATGATATTCCTCTCTAATGTGTTGTGAAGAAGAGACCAGACCAAAAAAGATGCACTTTCTTTTCTACAGACCAGAAATGCCAAATATGCTTGGCTGGCTGCTGATGAGCTGCCTAGCTGGAAAATATTCCTTCAAAATCCATGCCTGATTCTGTGTACCAGTAAATTGAATGGTACCTGAGGCAGGAATTCCCAGGCACTGGATAGGATTACACATGCTGCAACAGGGCTTAGACAGCCCCTTAGCCCACTTTTGGGCTCACTGCTCAGGGTCTCACCAAACAACTTTTGACATAGTCTGGGAGTTATCACAGGTCAAGCACCATTTCCATTTGGTGCTTTGGATCATTTCACGCTTTTGGAGAGTGAAGCATTCAACTGTATGGATATGTGCCACTCTGGGCCACCTGGTTTTAGGAGCCTGAATGTTGCCTATTTTCACTGGTGAGGAATGGTTTGGGTGAAACATCCAATTTAGTAGCTGTAGCCTGTAGGTACAAATTGGGTCATTTTGGAACAAATGTGAAGCCAGAACAAATGAGAAATGTTTATACATTCTGAGGAACCTGTCAGTTTGTGCCAGAGGCAATTCTGAACAAAAAACTAGAGGTGGACATTGTGAATCCACTAGCATGGCAATAAATACATGACCTAGAATAATTATTGTGTTTCTTGTTACATGAGGGTCTATCAACTCTTGGCTTCAAAACTGATCTTTTCATGCACCATAGTTTAAATTCCTGGGACAGCTTGGCCTGAGTATAACTGTCCAAACTCTTGTACCTATGGGACCAGTAACATGGAAATGTCCCAAAGGCCTTGGGTTGCACCTGCTTTTTGCATGTCTTAGAATCCTAAATAAAATGTCACAAGATTCAGCTCAACTGAATTGTGTCCTTCACCCCCTTTAATCACATGTCAACCTCTAAGAAACTCACTTGACAAATTCAATCTTGGCATATTTTTAGGGACCCAGAATAGAACTCGGCTTTTGAAATACAAGACAAAAAACTTTTTAGTCTAAATATGCATTCTCAAATAAGTGTTTCATATAATATTAATCTCTTGTTCCAGAAAGAATCAGAGTGTGTTGGTGTGTTCGGCCTTTTATACTTCACTTTGATTGGCTGAATATGCCACTTTAGCCTACACAACTCAGTAGGGATCTTGCTAGCTTCCAAAGAACTGGAAAACTGTGCTGAATGTTAATTTCCCTTGTGCAGATAAGAATGTACACCCTAATTTGGAATTTATATTTGTGAAAGAAGAAAGCTGTATTCAGCAACAGAGATGAGGGACGTCAATGTGAAAATGAAGCCAGGTTTTAACAAGTGGAACTAGAGTTTTGATAAACTGTATAATTAGAAGAAACTGTAACTCTAATTTTTAATGTAAATGCCAAGGCAAACGCTTTGTCCTTTGGCATCAAACCTCCACCTTCAATACACAAAAGCATGTACTTATTTTGAAAGGATTGACATAGATTTTTATTAAGAACCTTAGGATATGAACCAGGGACAAGGAAGCTCCCAGTAATGTCCCCAAGCATTACATTAATCAATGAAATCCAAGATAACATACCATTATTTCGTAAATATATATTTTCACCACCACTGACTGGAAAGCTGGGAAGGCAAGCGATTATCACTGTGTTGGCAGTTTGTGTTCAAAGTGTGTAATTATCTTTCCAACCCTCTACACAAATGTTTTTCACTGTATTTTAAAGGTGCTTAATGAACATTTACTGACATAAATGAAATCCAACAACTATCAGAAAAAGATCAGTAAAATTATTTCTTCCTGCTTGTATATTCATAGAACCATGGAGTGGTTTGGGTAGAAAGGACCTTAAAGATAATCTACTTCTAATCCCCTGCCCCATCCCTAAACTTTAATCTAAACCAAAAAAAATACTTCTAATCTTTCTTTCATTATTTTAAGTTCTCAGAAACTTTCTGATACTTTCATGATATAAACACCAAACATATAAATATGGACTAAAGACAAGATGAACCTTGAGGGTTCACATGTTACTGGTAGGTATTTTAGAAATTTTTCTGTGGAGAGGAAATGTTTTCTTGGTGAGATACAATGCACAAGCTTTCAGAAAATTTAAATAAATATAACTTGCTTTTTAAGCTTAATGAAACTAAGTAAACCACAGGTTGTATGCTTTTACTTTTTTTGGTATATCTTGTCCATGGCAGGCCAGACAAGCACAAAGAAGAAATGACATAAGTAAGAAAACCACAATATTGTAAGGATATTATCACATTTTTACCGAGGATGCTGAAATGGGTTTGAACAAAACATTGAAACATTTCAATATTCATACAAGAAATATTTCTACATTTATTAGCAATCGTTCTAGCATGTTCTTCATTGTCACAATCATCACATTATTACCAGATAAAATTGAATTTAGATTCATATCTAAACCCTTTAGTCATTGTAATTCAACTAACTCAGCAGAAGTTGTTCAAACGTAACTTTCCTTGCATTTTCCTGAAACCATGAACTAGAATTTGGAAGTGTGCTTTACCATCTTTAACTACGCTGAATATAACCTTCGTGTATAGTACCAAACAAGTTCCCAAGATTGATTTTGAAGGAGGACATTATTTTAATAAAGAGCAAATGAGACAAAATCCTCTGACTTTTGTCAAAATGTGTAGGCTTTACACCAGTTATGAAAATCAGGCAGGGTCCCTTTCTCAGGACACATGGAAAGTGTGCTATAACCTTACGCTCACCGTGCTCAGCAGGATAGAAACTTGATTAGCAACACACTTCAGGAGGAAGACTGACATTAAAAGTGTGATTACCTATTATATGTTGAAATGGTTACTGTGAGAGCTCAGAAATTACTTCTATAGAAGAACACGTTTGAGTCTTGCTTATTCATGTTTAAAAGTAGATTTTTGAATGGATTGCAGCACTTCAAAAATATTCATTGCTCAGAAGGAATTCGTTGCTCAAAAGTACTTATCAACTTATTAGGCATCTTTTTTTCCACTCACTTGAAATCTGGTGTTGTTTTGTTGTGGTTAAGTGTTCTTTGTATTCTGCAACAAAGGTGGAATTATCATTTCACTTTTCCAAACAGACTAGAATGACTACCCCAAGAGCTGTAAATTAAATAATATGATGTTGTTTTCTGAGAAATATTCATAATAGTAAAGCTCAGCTACTTAAAAATTCATCAAAGAGTATAAAGATGATGAAAATAAAAATTAGAATTAATGTGATCACATTGTGCATTACCCAGAACAGTGGCACAACCTGCAGTGTTGACAATGAGACACAAATTTCAAAAAAGGCTGTTTTCCTTCTGTCTTCCTCTCCCCTCAACCTAGTTTTATCGTAATTTTAATGCCATCAATTTTTTCTGATGCCACATAGCAGTTGGGGACCATCTGCAATTAGGCTCAACACCATAAGGAGTAGACTTGGTCCTATACTACATTTCAGTCAAAAATATTCTGTGTGAGTTTAGTGCTTAGTCAGTCAGAGCCAGGTAACTTTTCCCATGTAGGCTGGTCTACACAATGTAGATTTTGTGCTCAAGCCAGAAGGCTACAAGAGACTTCTGTGCTAAAACAGGTGATGCCTGGCTTTTCTGAGCCTCCCTTTGGAGGTTTGGATCTCATTCTGCTTAAAAACTTGGGTGATGTTAACAGTCCTTTCTATTTGAAGCCAAATTCGTGTTGCATGACTGGGGTAAAACACAAAATCATGGACAGAGAGTGAGCTGAAGTCCCATGTATATACCCTTCGTTTTCATTGTAACCTAGAAGTCCAACCATTTGCATCCCAAATACCTCTTTTAATCTATGTTGTAGATTAATCAAATTGTACTTTATAAGAACATGAAGTAGCCAGTGATGGTAATTTTTTTCTAAATTTGCTAAGTGACTCTTGTCCTTGTATTCCTAATCACAGGCATGTCTTGTAACTCACAGACTGAATTTTGTAACTGATGATAGTCACATCTATTTTGAATGCTTCCAGGTACATGCAGAAAATTGCAATGTTCTCCAAATTACTAAATACTCCAAATCACTTGAATATACCTGGGTATTTTGACAATGCTAATGAATAGCTGGCAGGCAAATATAAAGCAGAAAAGTTATGTCAATGGAGACTGAATGATATTTTAAAATAAGGCTGTACATATTTAAAAAGTAAAGGGTGATAAAATATTTAGCTCACAATATATAACATTACTAATCTTGTTAATTGAGAAAAAAAGAAATGAAAAATCCTTGGAATATGACTATTTCACAAAGTACAGTGGTCAATGATAAATTGACATAATTTAAGAATATTTTAAATATGTCCTCTATTGTTTAGAAATAGGACTTTACAATGATTTCTTCTAAAACAATCCAATTGCAACATGAACTTCATGACATCCATATTTCTCTACTCAAAATTTCAAATGACTATCGATTTGGCTTTTAATTACATTCTTACAGTGTAAGACTAATTGAAAAATATACACTTTGACTTTGTTATAAGCAATTAATTGTCATCTGTGTGTACGTAATTTGAACGTTTAAATAAAGGAAATACAGGATGGAAAAATTCTGGATGGGGCTTGTTCTATTTTGATCATATAATCCAGAACTGGAGCTCATTAGTTTATTTGTTGTGCTTATTTGCACGCAAAAATACAAGTGGTGGCAAAAGCATTATATGAATGAATTAAAATAACCCAACCTGGCTAACCTATTAGAAAATGTAGAAGTCAGTATTGTGCAGTCCAGCAGCTTTATAAGAGAACAGTTCAGGACAGGCATATTCACAGATCCCTGGAAGAGAAATCAGATTAGAAGAACTACTTGGAGTCCCTTGTCTTGAACAGTGTTGTTTCACAAAGAAAAAGGTTTTTAAACAGCACACTCATTTTAAAGGCATTTTTAATTTGAAAATTATTTCCCAATTGTCCTGATTTTTGTACTTGCATTTGGTCAGATATTAAAATAAAAAATTTATACGAAAGGGAAACATGGGCATTTCTGAGAAAATGGAAACTCTGAGCTGGAAGTAAGGGGTGAAAGCTGTCAATGACATGAGCAGTTAACTGTGTTTTATGCAACAATGAGAAGCAGTTGGGACCTCTGGAGAGCCCACCTGAGCTGCAGTGATACACTGGTGAGTTTGCTGGGCAGTGGGAAAGTCATTCTGTGAGACAGTCAGTTGTATTGAGTCCATTCACCATCAGAGGGAAGGAGTGCCATGTGTAATGGACCTTGACTCATGGTGCATGGCAGAACTGTATTCTGATAAGGTTTAACTTCATTTTCGCCATGGCGATTCGTTTAACTTTGTGAATGAAGTAGAATTGATAGAAGTTTCATAAGATCAGAAATCCTGCATGGAATGACTTTCTCATTTTTGTCCTCATCATTTTCTCTCTGGAACAATTTTTACTGTGCCACAGTGAAAGAAGGAATCTGCAGTGCAATTCTAGTTTGACTCTGTCCCTCCTTCCCTACTCTTTCTCACGCATGAAAGCACCCATTGTTGGGGAGATATTGTGAGTTCACAGCCTCACCGGAGGGGCTCCCCTTCAAGATGAGTTGTGCAGGAGCCAGGAGAAAAATCAGCACTGACTCTGCCCTTTCTAAGCAGTCCCTTCTCCCTTTTCCCCTTTGTTGTATCTGCTCTGAATGGTACTACACTGTGCACGTCTACTGAAATCCCAACCAAAACTTACTGTGCGTGAAATTCACTTATAGAGTATTAGGTGCCCAACTGGGTGTGCAAAGAGCTTCTTTGCCTGCACATCTCTGGAAAAAAGCCTGGGGTCTGAGGAAGATTTTGTTCTGTTTTGATGATTTCCATCAGAAAAAGGCTATGTCTCTTACAGTGGTGGATGATAGAAAAATACCCTCCTTCACCATGAATCCTTTATTGCCTTGTGCTCCAGTTCCTGCCCAGCTGCTGCAGCTGACATGCAACCCAATAACTGCCAGGTGCCAGCCACAAGACTACATTTAGGATTGGTTTCTAATAGGAACAGGAGTTTTCCTCTCCATTCCTGCTGTGAGGCACCTGCAAAACATGACCAAAATAAAGGTGAAGCTGACTTTTCCCATTTTATTAGACTATGACCCACAGAACTCCCTGGAGCATGATTTGAATGTTGAATTTTATCATCCAGACAAATCCTTCGCTTACATTTCAGATGCTTGTCCATTGAGTGTGTTGTGTTCTGTAATTGCTAGTTACTGCAGTGCAGCAGGGTCAGGTTGTACTCTTGACACGTAGAACTTTTAATACTTTACAATGCCCCTTAAAATCAATGTAGCACTCAAGGGCAGTGGAGATAGGCACTGGAGATCCACTAGAGTGCCTCTAACCAGTGTGCTTAAAATTTCTCAAGTTTTATCTCAGGGAAAGATATAAAAACTCTGACACCTCCACGTCTTCCTTTGTATTGGAAACTGCTTCAGAGTTTTTAGTGTGCTTTCCTTGAGGTCCCCTGTGCCCGACAGCCACAGGTGTTACATCCCTTTTCACCAGTACTCTCCTCAAACTGCAGCCTTTGGGGCCAGAAGCACTGCTCCAGTGAACAGCACATGGAAATGATGGAGACAAGAAATACAGTTTTAATTTTGATACTTACACTGCTTACAAACATGGCAGTAATTTGCGGAAATATCATAACCAAATGCATGCAAATTCTTTCCAGTTCCCCACAATTGTGAATGATGCTACAAACCTAGTAGTTTTGCTGTCTCTCTTCAGAGAAGGTCTTCAGTTTCATAGGTTTCTTTTGTCCGAAGGGTTATATTCTGCAGGCTGACAATGGTGGAAGGACTGCCTTTCCACCTGGAAAGAATGAGAGGAAGAGGGTGGAAAGGGGCTGTGTTTAAAAGAAGGCTAGATGGTGGAACATAGAGATAGGGAGTGTGATGCATTCCATGAGGCTGTCCAGATTTGTTCAGCAGAAATGACTGAACACACAAGAAATGTGCTGTACCTTGAGAAAAGTTAAAGAGCAGTGTGTGCTGGAGGGATGGTCAGGAAATGCACAGGAAATGCACAGGAAATCCAACTCAATATCTGTAAAGCTTTCCTGGTGACTGGCACATGCTCATCCATGTCTGCCCAGGTCTGCTTTGGAGTATGCAGGCTGCCCTGTTGCTCTGAACAAATCTGAACAGAAACAGAAGCGTTCAAGCAATAAGACAGTGAAAATGTGTATCCAACATTGTAAAAATACTGTCCCGGGAGCACTTCTCAAAGCAGGGACTTAGTCTAAATTTAAAAATGCCTGTTGCAGTAGAATTACTCAAATCTAGTTATTTATAAAGACAGATGATAAATCTGTGTGGAAGTTTGAATACATAAAAATCTATTGTAAGATATGCATTTGACTGGCTTCTCTCCAAATAATACCACATTTCTAGACTTCACTTAAGGTTATTATTCTCTGACTTTCTCTTTCAATGACATTCCTTTTTCATAACCTTTGCTGCCTAAAAGTTAAGTTCCCAATTTAAACAAGTCATCAGTCTCCTGAGGTCTTTTTTAGGTTGGTAAAGTTATCATCCTCTACAGATGCCTTAATCTCACCTATTTTACAGAGGGGTCTTGCATGTTTAGGCTATAACATGCCAGTTTTTGAGGTAATAAAACTGGAAGAGAATGATACTTTCATTTTGTTCAGGTATATGTATTCCTCTTATAGTGTTATGAGAGTAGTGTGTGATGTGTTTGGTTTTGTTCTTTATGATTTAGTCCCCAATGGGACAGTAGTTTATCTGCAAACATGAGATTTGGGGTGATAGTACTGGATAGCTGAGCAAAATAATGATCTTTTTCCAAAGGAAAGTGAACTTTCCAGAAAAAGGAAAGGTTTGCACACAGTACTACTTTGCAGTTACTGTCTGTGTTTTCTTGGTTCACCTGCCTGATCACAGAATGGAGGAAGGACAGTATGTCTGGGGTAGAAAGAGATCTCTGGAGCTCACCCACTCTGCCCATGAAGGGTTAAAAAAAGCACATTTTACAGTCTCTTCTTCAGTGGTGTTCTGAATATCTTCAGGCTTTATGAAGAAAAGAAGTCTTTTTTTTGAGTATATATATATTACTGGAGTTGACAGCAACAAAATTGCTTTCACTGACCCTTTCATATGGTGAAATTATCTTTTTTCATCCGTTCTACCTTTATGTTGGGTGGGACCTTCATTTAACATTGTATTCAGTGGCAGGGGCACACTTAAAATGTTGTTAATTAATATATCAGGCACTGAGCAGACCTTTGCCTATTGGCTGCAACTCCCTGCTGGGTTGTGTTTTGATTTTAGAATTAATTTAGAGCTCACGTCATGAAAGATATTAGAGCATCCAAACCAAAACTAAATTTTATTTAACAGCATTTATGATAACTTTTCAAAGCAGTATGAAAAATTAAGAAATATATTTTATTTTTCCATGCCCTAGGGAAAGTAATTATGTTAATTGCATATTGTATACAACATTAGTTATAACTTATGAAAGACTGATTCATGTGTATGCCCACATACTCACACAATGAAATTTGATTTAATAATATCCATGCCAAAAAACATAACTTGCACTAATTTGTTTTTTAAAATTATATATTCAGTTTCGACGTAAGGTTACTGTTAAAGTTAGGTTGCTAATGTTACAGTGCTATAATAAAACCCTAACAAATATAAATGTATATTTTCTTTATTCATAGAGATTAATTAAATATCTCTTTATTGGTATCAGGCCCAAGATGTCTCAGGTAATCCATAAGGGCTACCATTTGGAGCTTTTCTTTTGTTTCAACTAATATTTGCATTCAAATATACATTGCTTTCATTTTTTAATGAAATATTAAAGGACTTTGTCAACCTTGTTGAAATCAGCTATGTTTTCTTCTAGTAGAAGGCACACTGAATTACCACATACTGCAGAGGGCAATGGTAAAAATGGAGTCTGGCTTTTGAATCCAGCTCCAGAGCTGAAGAAGCAATCATCTAGGGAAAAATTTTTAAATAAAAATAGGTTTTAGGGAAAAATTGTTTTGCATGTCTGCCTTATGGAAGCTCCTCTTTTATCAGTCCATCTGATTTGAAAGTACTGACTCATAACATCACAATCTACTTCAAACAATCCCAGTCAAGTTGTAAAACATTGCAAATATAACTAGATATAGAGAAGAAGCAGTACCCTCTTAGCATGACCCCTAAAGCAGATTTGATCATTTACAGTGGTGCTATTTTATGAGTAATATGATATGAATTGAGATGCAGTTGCCATTTCCACATTAGGGTTTCTATATGTTCCTTTCAAAATTTCTTCATTTTTTTCAAGGCTTATCTTGGCAATCCATAGAAATGTTTTTTTAGTTGATGAAGCTTCCTGTGCTGCCAAGAGAGATGTACACAGTAAACAAAGCACCTTGTTTAATTTAAGCAGTAAGAGTAGGGTGAATTCACCTGAAGAGATGTTTTTCCTCCTAAAGATGGAGCCTTATAGTGATTATCTAATTTTCAGATGTCAGAAGTGAACTAATATGAGTCACAAACTCTAAAATATAAAATAGTTAAGTAGATGAAATATTATGGTTCTTTCCTACTGATCATGATCACAGAACTTTTTCAATACAGAAAAGATGCAACGTGGTTTTAAAGCTTCGTCTTCCAGCAGAGACATTATTCCATCAATTAAATAGAACAATTGAAACTGAATTTAAACATGATAGCTAAGGTTGCATTTCCTCCCAAAATTGCTGTATGGAGGAATATTCTAATCTGTAGGGGCATCCCAGCACAACACCAGCAAGAAACTCATGAAAACCTCAGTGAGTTCTTCTGCTCCATGACAAGGGTAGCTGGGTCTTGGTCATTCTTGTCAGATGTTTGTTTAAGCAGTTCTCAAGAATCTCCAGTGCCAGAGCCTCAAAAGCTTCTCCAGGTTGATTCTAATGTTATATTACACTTAACATCAAAAATGTTTTGCTAGTATTTAACATAATCCTTCATGCGATTTCAAATCAATTAGTTTTTCCACAATCTACCATTGGTATGGTCAAATATTTTATTTCTCCTTTCAGCAGCCTCTTACGTATTTGAACAATGTTGCAGGGCTCTTTGGCATGCTTTACTTTAAATGACCCTCCAACCTTTCTTCACAGATCATGATTTCCTGACTTCTTCATTGTTCTCCTAAGAATTCTGCTCAGCTGATCCACAACTTCCTTGAAGGACAATGTCTTGAAACTAGAGTCCTTACTAGTGTTGATCAGAGAGAAGGGATTGCTTCAAGTGTTTTGCACACTGAATATATTTTATATATTCCAGTACAACCTCAACTCTTTTTCTAAGCCTATATATGAAAAAGGAAAAATGTGAAGACTATGAAGTTGAAACCATGGGAAAAGTGGTCTAATTTTTCCCTCATTTTTCTGATATACTTTATTTTTGTAGTAGCAGGAACTATCTAGCAGCCAATGCAGATATTAATACATATATTTAAAAAAATGAAACCTTGGAATTTCCATTTCAGAAACAAGTTTAGAGTTTAGACAGTTAATATCTGTTCTTTGGTTGTGATTACTTGACAATGGAGCCAAATACGTTTGGTTTCTCTCCCCTTGTAGGCAAGTCCTAAGCCTTAGGAATTCAAGCATCCCCGCACTGTTCTGCTTGGTATCTTGAATTGTGACTTGGGCTCCCTTTGCAAATGGAAGTGCACTGCTGCCATGACTACTGCTGATGTTAGCTGCCAGGCAAGCTTGGCTTTATTGGCTCAGTTATAATGACAGTAAAAACAACCAAATGAGATGAAGAACCTATAAAGTATACAACTGGTTAATAAGAAATAAGAATCAACATGAGCTCAACATGAGCCCGCAATGTGCACTTGTAGTTTGGAAATCCAGCTGCATCCTGGGCTGCATCCAAAGCAGCGTGGTCAGCAGGTTGAAGGAGGGGATTCTGCCCCTCTACTCCTCTTTAGTGAGACCCCACCTGCAGTGCTGCTTCCAGTTCTGGGGCCCCAATATAAGGACAAGAACCTGTTAAAGAGAGTTCAGAGGAAGGCCAAAAAGATGATCAGAGGGCTGGAGCACCTCCCCATGGAGACAGGCTGAGAAAGTTGAGGCTGTTCAGCCTGGAGAAGAAAACACTCCAGGGAGAACATACAGCAACCTTCCAGTACCTGAAGAGGACTAAAAGAAAGCTGGAGAAGGATTTTTTACATGGGCATGTAGTGATAGGACACTGAATAGGAGATTGAGAGGGGGTAGGTTTAGATGAGATATTAGGAAGAAATGCTTTACTGTGAAGATGATGAGGCACTGGCACAGGTTGCCCAGAGAAGCTGTGAATTCCCTGTCCCTGGTATTGATCAAGGCCAGGTTATATGGGGCACTGAGCAACTTGGTCTAGCGGAATGTGTCCCTGGTTGTGCCAAAAGGGCTGAAGCTAGATGATCTTCAAGGTCTCTTCTGACCCAAACTATTTTATGATTCTATGATCAAGACAGAAGCCCTTCAGCCTTTCTCTGTTCTGTTGACAGGATTTTTGACCTTTGATGGATAAAGGACAAATCAATTGCAGAGTTCGCCCTTTACACACTTTCAGATGTCACACAGATCAAATACATCTGTCCCCACAAATACCCTAGAGGCTGGAGCTGCTGGAGCTCCCCAACAGAAAACAAAATTGTCAAGCCCATATTTGGGGTTTTTAAACAATTTTTTGAAGCATAGTTATGTGCTTTAGTTACTAAAACTCATCCATTTTAAATCAATAAATCAATCTAATAACCCAATCCCATTCATCTCAGCATATCCACATACAATTTAGTTATCAGTGATTTGACAAAATC
>VZTN01028704.1:34268-47591 GCA_013400515.1 Erpornis zantholeuca
TATAATATAATATAATATAATATAACATATTCTAGCTTTTATTTGTACTTATAAATGCTGAGAACAATATTTAAATGTTTACAAAATCTATTTTGTGTAGGTAATGGACTATATCTTCAAAAACCTGTAGATAGCATGGAACTTTAGAACTGTTACCTGCGTAAGACACAGAATAAAATAAATGAGTAAGTTTTGCCGCTGTTTGCCAAACTCAACATCTTTCCTGAGTTCACTATCTGGTGACTAGCTTCTAAGGTGATTTCAATATAATTCAGAAACTACATTGTGCCCTTGAAAATGATCCATAGGGGTCTTTATGACCTCTTACTGTAGATGTGGTTGTCAGAGCTCTTTTTTAAACCAATACTTAGGTTAATTCACTAATATTCAGCTTACTTTATGAAGAGAATATCTAAAGTTAAAATTTGCTTTACATAGTGCCAGAAAGATACGGGAATTATATTTAATTGAAATCAATTCATGTTGCAGTAATTATAATTTGATGTGTCCTTTTCTCCCGAGTTTATTTTTGTGAGCAAGATGAGGAGTTCTAAAACCAGATGTTATTTTCCTATTAAATAAATTATTTAATATTGCCTTGAATTTAATTTATCTTTGGAGCTCACTGCAACCCATTCATGTTCTAAGGCAACTTTTGCAAAACTTTGTTCTGATGATGTGCATTTAGCAAGGTTCCAGCTGGCAGCTGGACACTTTTGAACCCTCAGCAAGATTCAGCCTCAGTGGAACCTCAGTGGTAAAATATTGCAGTAATGGAAGAGCAACGCATCCTTTTCCAACTCATTAACAGAGTTCAGAAGGTTTCAATAGACAGCTCCTGTCAGCAAGAAAGCCTAAAATTGCTGTAATGCTCATTTGCTGCAGGCTCTGTCTGCTGATGAAAAAATTATTTTTTTTATGCATGGAAAAAGAAAAATCTAAGTAACACATGAGGCCAAGCATACCCATTTAAGACATACATCTTACACTTAGTGTAGGGATTGGAACTCTGCTGTGCCAGTGTGCTGCCTGCCTTCCAGGGGCTTTGGGCTCTTTGCCTGGGCAACACAGAATTTATGTGTCCGTGGGTGTACACACTTGCTCATGTGCAGTAGACTGAAGGAAGACTTCATCAGATCTGATGTTTCTGAACATACAACTGATGGGAATAAGCACTTGTTTTTAATAATGAATCTTTTTATGGTATGTCATTGATATGATAAATACAATTTCAGTTTACAGAATATTCTTTCTCTTCAACAGAAATATACGAGAGTGAATTCAAGTCTTACATTCAGAGATGCCATTCTTGCAAAAATCAAAAAAGATGATACAAAAATGCCTGTGTTTTCTTGCAAAAACAGGCAAAAATCCTAAAAACCACCACCAAGTTATAAACATTGAGTATAGAAAATAGCAAGGAAAGCAAAACTTTTTACACCAATGAAAGGCAAAGTTTTTCTCTAATATATACACAAATTCAGAAACCAGTCTAATTGCTGTCCCACCTCTTGATTCTCATTGTCAAGACACTGGAGCAGTGTCAGTACTTAGTCTTAAGCAGAAACCTCAAGTCAGGGATCGCCTACAAGCTTTTGCAGAGCTCAGAATACATTGTGGGGCTAGAGACGGAGGCTGGGAGGAGGTCAGTGGGAATGGCAGGCCAGAGGGAAGGCTATGCTCTCTGGGTGCCTTTGAGTTTGTGCAGTGGCAGAGCCCCCTGAGGGCAGTGCAGGCCTGGTGATGTTGATGTTTTCTGCATAAGTGACCTCATTTTCTTTCTTCTGTCTGTGTGCAGGCTGGGACTGCAGTGTCCCTCTGCTGACATAGGGTGACTTCTTGCCTTTCAAGTTTATGCACTGGAAGAATGCAAAACTTCTTACTTTCAGGTCTTCTGATGTAACCTGACTGAAAATGTGACTGTTCCTCCAGATAAACAGTGTTTCAAGGAGTAATTTTTTTCTTTTTGCATTTGTTTGGTTTTCTGGGGAAGTGGGTGTTGCTTGTTTTTCATTTATAATTTCTAAGGGATCATAAATTACTTTTCAGTCAGGGTTATCAGATACATTTAAAATAGTAAAAAATTGTACTAGTTGCAACTTAAATAAATGAAATAATCAATGTTTCAGAATATCAACATCTAAAATAGTGCATTCGTGTTCAATTTTTTCCTTTTCCTGAAGGAAGATACTGAAGAAAAAACAGATCTCAGTTCTGCTGTGAGCTGGAATGCTGGGTTTTTTCTAAAGTCTTCTTTCAGCTTTCAGAGATATGGTAGCTATGGCAAGTAATCTGCTCTTTTATCCTTCCATAGCCTCAGAGTAACATGTGCCCTGCAGTGATGTCTTCAGTTTTGCCATCACAGTTGCTGATGGCAGAGTCAGCTTTTACAGAAGTACTGTATTAACATTTACCATGGATTAGCATAAACCTAGATTATTAACAGCCTTTCCACTTGATAGGCCTTGAAGTGAAATGGGACCTTTTCTTTGACTGCTTCTACCACCCATTTCTTCAGAAATCCTAACAACGTGAGATAAAATTTAAGTCTGTTTTCTTGTGAAATCTTGGACACAGGAATTGTAGCATAACAACCTGACCTCTTTTTTTTCTTAACTGCCATCAGAAAAATACTTATTGCTTTCTGCTCTAGGGCTGAACTCTGACATAAGGCTCAAAGCAGCATGTGTAGGTATTGAAAAACTGAAAATGTGATGGAGGAAAGACTGGTTGCACTGTGGTTGCATGCTCTCTAGATGAGGAAATTGTCCTTTTCATTTCATGTTCATACCAGCCCCTTCCTCTGGAGATTTAAATTTGCAGCTTCCAGGATGGCTTAACTACCGTGTTATCCTCTATTATGTGTACAACATCTTCCACTGACTCTCTGCCATTTTATAGAGGCTAAATATTCTCTAAGACAATAAAAAAAGAGTAAGTGCAACTTGGTTAGAGTATATTCCTGAGAAAAGGGAGACTTTGGTTCCAAATTCTGCTCTGAATCAAAACATGGACTTGAGCCAAGATTTGTCACCTTCCAGGAAAGTGCTCAAGAAAGTGCTTTAATACTGAGTAATTTTCCTTCTCACTGGCTTAATGAATATTTAAATAGTCCATGCAAGATGGAACAGAATCAGTGGGAGAGACTGTGAACAAACTTCTAGAATATCTTACAATGTTGTAGCTAGGTCATTGTTGAGGAGACATGGCTTCAGATCCTGTCAGGAAACAAAAAAATTGCACCTGCCTCCTACAGTTTGAGTGAATACGTTTCTGTTTCCTTAGCTTTCTTTTTGTCCTCCCTCTCTCCCTCCCTCCCTCCCTCTCCCGCAAGTGGTATCAAATAAAACATTTGGAATACAGAGGAACAAGTAACTTTGGAAATATTAAATGTACATTCTCTCACCATTTCTACAGAGAAGCTTTATCTGAATCCACATGAAGGACAGAAAGGAAGCAGAGGGATAGCTAATGTGGTTTCCTAAACGGTTATGTCAGTTTATGAGGCATTAGATTATACACAGAAAGGTGATTTTTTAACACTAGGACATGGCAGTTGAGCTCATTTTTGCTAAAGGGTACACAAAGATGAAGCAGGTTGGGTTTTCTGGGCAGTTTAAGATGATGTAAGTCTGCACTGAGGCTGAACAGTCTCATCCTCTTCTAGCCTTGGCATGGTGTCTCCTCCTCTGACATTAGTCATCCCACAAATGTAGTTGGAATATGACTGACTCACTAGTCAGAGAGAAAAACAAGGGTTTTGTTCTTTTCTTTTTCTTCCTTTTTTTTTTTTTTTGCCCCTCTGTGCTACTTCCAGGTTGGTTCACCAGTCTTGTCCACTTGATGGCTGTCTAATTCCTGGAGCCTTTTGGCAGATTTGCTGTCTTAGATTTGCTTCAGTCAGGTGTACAGCTAGAAGGTGAGAGATAAAAGAAAAAAGTAATTTTTAAGAAGTGAATGGATGCCAAGGATGGACAGTTGATGCTGGTAGAATTGCACTATAAGGCAGAGACTTCCGTACATCCATCTGTGAAAGCCTTTAAAAAAGGCAGTACATCCCCTTTTTGGTGTTGTAACTCTGTGGCTTGATGTATTTGTATAAACCTCAAGTCAGACTAAAATGGTATATTTTTGCCCTTTCCTATCTAGAAGTCATGGATTGGTTTAACGGCAGCAGTTTTACCCAAGCCAAGCAGATGCCTAGGATAAGCTGACCAAAAGTAAGTTTGCCTTTCACATCCCTATTCATCATAATGAGTCACTCAGACTTTCTCTTCCTAACAGATAGGTCCTGAAGAGACATCTTTTAAACAGCTTAACTTACTTTTTAACTTTGCATAATTAAAGTGATTCACTGCAATGCTTCTACTAAGATTCCTATTTTTTGTAGCTGATGCATCTTTAGGAAGATAAATGTAATGTTTCAATGTCTCTGTTCACACAATTTTATAGCTTAATAAATGATGAGCAGTGTTAGATGTACAATATTGATATTTCTTATATTATTCAACTGTATTATTTTTCACATCCATTAAGTAATTCTTGTACTCAAACTTTAACATCTATACCTAAACAATAGCAACAGTTGCTATGGTATTGTTCTTGCTTATAGAAGGACACAGTCAACCATAAACTACATTTCTAACCTTCTCAGCTATTAAAGGAGGTAACACCTCCTTTTTTTCTGCTGCAATTGTATTATGTCTCATGATGGATATTGTTAATTTGATTTTCAGGGCTAGAGTGGTTCCAGAACTGATGAATCTATTTGCATAAAAACTCAGTCTTATGCCTGTCATGGATGGGCTGTGTTCATTATTAGAATAATGAGGTTTGGAGGAATCACTCAGTGCTAAAGAATATCTTCCTATACTCTTTCTGCCATGCTTATTTGTTATTTGTATTGTGATGGCAGGCACAGCAAGCTCGATGTCGGCTCCATATTCAGGATGAGTCTGTCTGTAAAACAACAGGACTCACTACAAGATTCCTACCTCTGCTGATTCTCTACCTGCACAGAGAATTTCCAGTATTTGGACAGTCATATTGGATTTGATGTTTTTGTTTAAAATATCAAGCAAACACTCTTTGAAACAGAATAAACATATTCCAAAAATGTTAACCTTAAGAAAATAAAATATTCCCAGATTTTACTAGGTCTTCATGTGTTCTTCTTGAAGACTTTATTTAACAGAAAAAACCCAAAGGATGAGAATGAAATCTTTGACTTAGAAAATTTTTTGTTTTCCTTATAGGATAAGTGTCCTTTTTCAGTGCATTCAATAATAAAATAGATAATAATTTAAAACATCGAAATACCTCCATATTTTCTGACATACAGCAGACCATAAGGCGTGGACAGAATGGGAAAAAAATAGAAGGAACTTACTAGTTACTAAAGCCTGGGGACAGATTGAACAGTTAGGTATGCGAGCATAAATCTGGAGTTATGCTCTCAAGAGAAATCAGATTACTCCAGACTTATGCTTGGCTACCTGAGATCAGCATCTGGGCAAGGATTTTTTCTGTAAGTATGTTGTTGTAATTAATACTGTCAGTAAAAAATGTCAGACTGTACAGGTTTTGATAAATACCTTGAACAACTGTAAGTCTTTTTATCAGGTGTTTCTTAGTTTGAATTAAAAGGGGCAGAGCTTCGTGGCAGATTCTGTCTGTATTTAATTTCTTTCAAGCTGTATCATACACATTGAAACAATAATTCGAAATAATGTCTAATGTTTAACTAGAGCCTTTCACCCTCCTTGTCTCATTAAGATATTTTCTATTACCTATACATAAAAAGTAGAACAGCAATTGTATGAAGATTGATGTACAGAGAGATGCACTTTTTCTATAGTTAACCATTGTGTATGAATAGTATTTACTGGACTAGTACATCTGCAGCATCATGTCTGAAATGATTGCTTTAATCCATAAAAATATCCTTAATACATAAAAATTAATTCTTTAAGCAATTTAAAACACAGCAATTTCTTAGTTGTATATCCAGGTAAGCTCTACATAAGTTGTATTGCACCCTAATAAAGAAAATCCCCACTGCTGGACATTCACACCAACTGACTCATATTTGGACAGAGATTTTGTGTCCTGGAGCTGACAAATGTTTCCATGGTCTCTTTATGCTTTTTTTTGAACATTAGGACTTGTGTTCAGTTTTAGGAATTAACCAAAATATTGCTGTGATTTTCTTTCTAATATGACCATTATGTTCCTTAAAATCTTAGCTCTGCCAAAGGCATTGCATTTCTTCTTTTAGGCTAGCCTCTATTTATTTTTTCACTATTGTAGTTTGATTTTCCTAATAGCACACCTTTCTTGCAGCTTTTTCAGTATTAATAGGAAACAATGATTTTCCAATCAGCCACAATAATTTCGTTTTTCTTTCTTAATACACAAGCAGGGGGAAAATTCTCCTCTTTTCTAGGCTTCCTCATCTAGAAATACAAAGATTTTAAAAATAATTCTTATAATGGAAATATTCCCAAACTGTAGAAATTTCCTTGGGGAAACTGATGATTCACAATACATTCAGGTAAAAATATTGGGTTGCAAAATTTCTAGTACATGCTGTATGCTTTTTGCATCTCTGAAAAAGGGACAGTTCATCGTCCTTGAAGGTCTGATTCAGGTGACTGATCATAAAGTGGATCTTTAAAAGGTAAATTACCAACTTATGAACCTTGGGAATCTTCTCAGGAAAAATTACCTTCTCAAGGACTGCTGAAGAAATTATGGGAGGATGCAGAAGGAAAAAGGCCTCACCTTATATAGGTACCAGAATAAATTTAAGTAAAGGCTAAAATGGCGCTTGATATCTAAAACAAAATAGTAGGTAAAAAGGAGAGTTATTAAGATCCTGATATTTGACTTTGCAAAGGGTCCTGGAGACAGCAATGAGGGTACCTTCAGTGGAGCAGAAATACTGGAAACTAAGCTGGAAGGTAACCAGGTGCAGGAGAGGAAGTTGTGCATTTGTTGCAGTACATTGTCTGATTTTAGAGACTGAGGGCATATCTGAAATGGAATCAGTGTTTGAGAAAGGAGTCAGAAAGGAGTACAAAAACTGGGGAATTTTCCAAAACAGGAAAAGGAAATGAAAGACAGTGAGAGGCTGAGAATGGTGATGAAGGACAATAGAAGGACAGAAGTCAAATCGATGACTGGGGCAGATGAGAGGGTTAAATATCCAGTAAAGAGTTGAAAACTGCTTATAACCACAGAGACCTTCCAGGGCATGTCCGAAACATATGGTGTTCCCAACCAGTCGAGTTTAAGGAGCAGTTCCTCAGGTTTGTCAGTTTACACTAAGAGGATCAGCTCTGAGGTTTATTGTTATCATCATGACAGAGAGAGGCAGTGTTTCTTTTAAAGATACAATCACCGAGGAATTAATTAGCTTTGACAGAAGCCAGTTTGACATTGGCCCTCAAGTGAATATGATAGTCAAAAGGAAAATAACGACAACAGACAGAGCAAGATTATTCCTTTTGCAAAGCACTAGATAAACATGAGCCTTGGATCATACGATGAATCAGGAAGTCTTCAAACTCTTGGATGTAAAACTAAGCATATTATACTTCATTGCCATGCTGTGTAAAACCTGAATTTTTTAGCAGTCTGTTCAAAATAAGATGAATTAATGATTGGCAGAAAAACAAGGAACACAGAAAAATAATTCAGATAATTAAAGGATCAAAGCAATTTGGCTCTGGTGAAGCAAACAATTTAAAATTTGAGGAGAAAAAGGAGGATAAGAAATAAGGACAAACTCAAACATTAACTTGGAGCAAAAGTTGCAAAATATGTTCTTTTTTTCCCTGTTCTTTTCTTTGACTCATAACTCAATTAAGGGAGACTTCAAAGTTTATTTAATTTACTTTGGCTAAGACAAATCAAGGATACTATCTAAGTAAAATGTTTTTAATGTCGGATCATTTTATTTACAAATGATTGCTTCTATACACATGATGACTGAAATAGAGTGTGTATGCAGTGAATGTGAAAGTGCAATTGAAATTTCTTATAAATGTAATAATTGCACATAAAAAATCATTCTCAAGGAATCTCAAGAAGTAACAGTTGAACACAGTACAAAACAGATTCCCATCCAATTTAGTATTTGGTAAGAGGACTGTAAATGGCCTTGCAGTTAAAAATCTGTATGATTAACTCTAGCTCTTTTTTCAGACAGGTTGTAATTCAGCTAGGAAAGAGATATGTTGTAGATTTTCAAATATGAGATGACACAATGCCCACTGTAGATACATCTTCCTTTCAGCAACATTGTGTCTTGCACAATTCATGCTTTCAAAGTTCTGTCTTTGAACAACAGTGGAGGGTTTTGTCCTGCCATCCTTTAGTTCCATCTTAATGCTTGTCACAGGAAAATGGCACTGTTGAGTCATTGATATTCCTCATATTTCTGTTTAGAGAGCTCTTTTCCTATCATTACTTCCTTACACCATTAGTTTGTACCTTAGGAAAATGCACCATTCTGCTTTCATTTCTGTGCTATCAAGAGATTCCTAGGCAAACAAAATACTTTCTAGTTTTAAACTCTGTGCCTTGCAATGGACTTATTCTATTAACTAAATCTCTCCCCAGCAGTGTCATTTATGGGTCATTGTTGTCTTAGGGTCTAAGTCTTGAAAGAAATAGTTTTGTTTTGTACAAAACATGAGCTGCCTCTGACAGCATCCATGGGTCACCAATGCAATCTCAGTGAGTCTGATCCCTCCCATCAGGTGAGTTGTGGCAACACAGAAAACAGAAGTGTCCCAGAAGAAGCCAGTAACCAAGTACATAATAACTCAAGTAGCAGGGGGTGATATTCTGGAGAAAGACATTCAGAATGGACCAAATCTATCCATAAAAAAACTGAAGTCATCTTCTATACAGCATGATGAAAGTACTCTCAACAGGTGATGCTGGAGGGTGACTTGATTCTCACAGGGATCCCAGAGCAAATAATACACACAAAGGGATACTAACACTGTTCTCAGATATAGATTTAACAGTGGTTATAGAACCTGGATTTGTTTATGATAGGTATTTCTGTACCCAGATATGTTAATCCTTCTTGTACGTTCTCCCTTAGTTGCCCTTACTAACAAACTATGGGTTTTTTTGGTTAGGGAAAAATAAATCTCTTCCTAAAATTGTGTTGACTTACACTCTGTGTTACAGTGAATTTTTGAAGGATTTCTCTATAACATAATGCAGAACAATTTGAATGTGAATCTGATTTTTTCCAAATTTGGGAGTATTTCGATCTCAGTTCTGCATAACTACTTAGAGAAACACAGAATGACAGAAAGTTACTAAAATGAGACTTGTTTTTTTCCTTAAGCTGTCACAGATCTAATTACAAGTTATGAGTGGGAAGGAGGGGAAAGGGAAAAGAGAAACAGAATTATGATATTAGACCTTTGAAGAAAGCGGAGTGTTTCTGACAGAGAAAGTGGAGGAAGTTTAGAGACAAGTTAACAAAAAAAAAAAGATTATTGGGTGATAGTTTCTCTCTCAGTATGTGCTTCAGTTGATCAAAAAAAATATCTTACAGATAGAGGCTGCTATGAAAATCAGTAATAGTGACCATAAAAAATTGATTTCTCAGATAAAAAGAGTGGCTTTGGTCCAAAAATCAAATTGAATATTAAACTATAGAAAGCAGTACTATAACAAGATAATTGCCAGCATGTTCAGATGAGACAACAGAACAGAAAATTATTCGTTTAGAAAATGACTATAGTATATGGAAAAACACTTTTAAGAGTCACTATTTTTATTGTCTACAGGGAATAAAACCATCTTTTAAGAAAATTGCCAGATTTTCTGGCATAAGAATTTAATAACAGCTGGATAACAAAGACCTTACATAAAGACTTATTTAAATTCCTACTGCATAGATTTCTTTCAAGGTGACTTAAATTAGCAGCATTTAGTGGTTTAGTAATTTTTTTTTCTTCACAATACCTGGAAGCAGATATACATGAGACAACTGGAACACTTTGGGACAGAGTGCAGGTTGGGATGGAGCCCAGACCCGGTGAAGACATGGTGAATGTCACGACTACAGCAGGCACAAGCCATGAGACTGGGATGAGCCATCTCCTGACATGGACCAACACATCTGAGGAGAGTGGTGTTGCCCCATCTTGCTGTGGCCACAGGATTCATCTCTTCTTCCTTTGCCTCATAGCAGTTGCACCACCAGGATGTTGTGGAGGCCACATATAGAGACTGGAGAATAGGGTTGATAAAGGAGGCCCTATCACATCCTTAGGCTGTAAATCGGCCTCTGACACCACGGCTGGGTGAGATTCAGATACCTGAAATTCAGCATCTGTGTGGATGCTCTTTGTCTAGCTCCTGTTTTAGCCAGTGAAGGTCCAGCCAACATCTAGTGGGATAACTGCTCAGGCCTCATTGGCTGCACTGAGGTTTTACTGTATGGACATTAGCCTGAACACAGGGTCTTCTAGGGCTATTTTGGATGGTTTGTGTCACTCTCCCTCAGAGTATTGGCTTGTTCAAGAGAGTTTATGGCATGTAAGCAAGCGACAGACACTCATAGCACAAGGTACTATGTTTAGAGGTGTTCTTTATTTGTTGCATGTGTGCAGTAGATAGTCAGGACTAATGAGTTATTAGGGTAGGCATTACTATGTTTTTCATCTCAAGATGACAGTGAGTTTTTGTTGCTCAGAAATCATAATTCAAGAAGGGAAGAATGGGCCTCTGGTGTTCACTGAATGACCCAATCCTTGTTGCTTCTGAGTTGTCATCTTCTGACTCCCAGGTGTTTCACCAAAGCTGTGTTTCCTGACCATGGTTTTTCCCCTTGAGTTGTGGTCTCTGCACATTCTCTCAGTTCTTCCTTATAACTTAGCAGTATCTTCAGAAGTCTGAGCTGTTCTTATGCAGTGGGGCTGTGTGAAAAGTAAACCTCAGGAGCAGGTAGACAGACAGCTGTGGAGATAGGGAAGAGGAAGGAAACACCTAGGAGACCCAGGAGAAAAGGCAGGCAGACACTGGTCCTATGGGGAATTGCATGCTCTGGAGTATAAGTTGGCCAGACAGAAGACTGGAAGTGGTTTTAGTTGTCAGGCAACTGAATTAAGTTCTACACAAGGTAGGTATAAATGCTTGGTGCACCTGCAGACACCTACATGTGGATGCTGAAATGTAGGGATCCAAATCTTGAAAGGAATCTTGCCCTAGATGCCTAGCTGGGAACATCCACCCAGATGCTCAATAGCATAAATTGGGTAAGATGTATTTAGGCTATGGAGGCTGAGAATAGGATTTTCTGTGAAGTGCCTTTACTCCAAAACCATTAGCTCAGTCCAAATGTATCACTTCTTGTCTCTCTCATTTAGACATTGTTTTGCTTTATGTATGTCAGACTCTGCCTATTTCATTTATTCTGGAGACACAGGCTATTCATATATCAAACTAGCATTTCCACAGGCTTTCTAGGATAATGGGGAGTCATTCCAATTTAGGCAGGGTAAGATGATTTGCCTTCTCTTTCTGACTCCAGCAGCTGCTGTCTTCCATAGCTCTGGCTTTGGGGTTGTTACTAGTCAAACTATATTTTCTTCTTTATTTTGAAAAGATGGCTTCTTAATATGAGACTACTACTTATGATGCTTGCAGCTGCCAGCAAAATGCTGGGTGCAATGGATGTACACGAAGTATGCAGGAGGGACAAGACAGACATGTCAATTGTGTTTTCATGCCAGATACAAAAAAGTGGGTTTTGAGGCAGAAAACTAGAGGGGTACTGTAGGTCTCTCCAACTGTGAACAGAGGAATATTCATAGGGAACAGCTTGCACTTAAGCATTAAGACTCAATGCATCTTTGTACTGAGTTGGGAGGAGACTGACAACCAGTACATATTCAGCTTGACTAATTTTAATTTAATTTATTGTATAAGGGATTATTTATTTTCAAATAAATCATAACTTTAAGGGTAACTCTCAAGTTTGTGAACTTGAGGACCTGAGGTGGGACATTTAATTGTTTTGTGTAGATTGCATAGATTAATAAAACACACTAACACAGCTACATTTCTTGCAACTGAGTGGGAAACAGTAAGTACTGAAACAAAACGGCAGGGTTTCTTACGCTTAAAAATATGTAAAAAACAATTCACAGCCCTGGCATTAGTTCCACTTACTGCTAACAAGAAGTAAATGGAATTTTACAGTGTCAGAAAAGGTACAATATGAAAAATTATAATATTAACTAAGCCTAGAATAGTTACAAATTGCTCAGGAAGTGGTGCAGGAACCAGCTGCCTGAAAAGCTCTTGCTGGTTTTGTTCTTTTCCAGTCTTTATTTTCATCTGCACAGGGAACAAGGCTGCAGGGGCTGTTATTGAATCAGGTGTTCCCATGCTTATACTGAATTAGGCAGAGAGATGTGCCCAAAGTCTAGAGTCCATATGGGGATTTCAGAGGTTTGGTATCAGTCTGAGCAGGTGCTTCATTACTTTTTGATATTGCTTGCTTGGTATTGTCTGTGACTTGTTTTCTTTCTCCTCCCTGCAGCACTCTCTGTGTACTCAGGTTCCAGGGCATGGAGCCTGCCCTTCAAGAAATTTGTTTGTAAAATGTGCTTCCTCCCACTCTTGTCATACGTGGCAGAATGCCATTTACAATATTTCACCCTCCCCTATTTGTGAGCCTGATTATATTGAGAGGTAGCGAACAATGAGCAGGGAAATAGCTTGTCACAACAAAGGGAGTATTTGGGGGTTTTCTGCTCTTTCATTACCAGGAAATAAAAAATCTTGATTGGAGGTACAGAGGGGGTTAGTATAATTTTAATAAAATACCTTTATCTTGTTGCAGGGGAGGTTATTTCTTTTTACTTTGCGTTTCTGGCCCACCAGAAACACTGATATTTCAGAGGTGTCTGAAAGGAAAACATGGCATTCCAAGCCGGTGTGTAGGCTTTTCTGGACGTATGCAAAGAACATTTTTAAAGAAGCTAGCAAAGAAGGTCAGAAAAAAGAGGCTGTGTCTTATCATGATGGTGAAACAGAATTTGGCTGTCTCGAACAACCCTATGGAGAAAAAATCTTCAATATGGCTAATTTGGAATCTCCACATTACAGAAGAGTAGCTAAAATTTGGAAAGATGGTGGTAGATTATGGCAAAAGTGCAACTTGAAAGCAAAGTTGCAGAGCTGCAACGTTATTCTCCCCTGCCTGCCTGGCCTGAAGTGGAAGACCCACTGAAATGAAAGACAAGGAGTTTGTCACCTTTTCCCCATTGCTGGAATAGACAA
>VZTN01028705.1:0-28298 GCA_013400515.1 Erpornis zantholeuca
GCCCAGAAAACACAGTGAGGTACAAGTCTCACTTGTCTTGCTAAGGCACTCATTGCCTGCCTCCAACAACCTTCCACTCTGAGAGAGCCCGAGTTGGATAGTGCATTTTAACACTCTTTGAAAAACCTCTCCCAGTTTCTGTGCAGTTGTCTGAACCAGTATAAACTACTGGGAGACATATTAGCCTATAGAAACAAAGTTTCAAAGGTTAGCTGTGCCTTATTTAAGAAAAATAATAAAAAAAGAAGCCATCTCATTTTGCTTGCAAACTACCACCCAACGAGGACACTGAAAGCTTTTTATTCTTTCATATAAGGAGGAAACAGCAAAATACTCTTCCCATTCTCTAACAGAAATTAGAATTTTCTAATATGAACAGACAGCTCTATTGTAATTCCATTGTTTTCTAAACAGTAATCACAGAGCAAAGCCTGTAAAATGAGAATTTCCTTCCCCTTACATGCATATCTTGCAGTTGTCAATCTGAAATGTCATCTGCTATCCAATCACACTTTCTGAAGCTCTCTGCTACCAGATTCCCATTTTACTAACCAACGTTGTATCAGCAAATATTTTAGTAAGTTAAGAGAGTGTCAATTAAGATAATGAAACAACAACTCTCACAATTTCCTCACTAGCCTTATGGAGAAAGGGAAGAGACACATGCTTTGTTCCACAAAAGTTACTAAACAGCAGCAAAATTTATGTAAAGGGGAGAGCATGGTTCAACATTTCCATATGCAACACAGAAGACCATACTAATATAATAATCAAACTCCTTTTGAAATTCAGATCTGAAGGCAGAGGTTCATCCTTCAGTCTCACTAAGTCTCAGGATATGCAAACATAATGCTGGTAAACCAAAGAAACCCTAAATTGTTGTATCAGCCCTAAGGCACAGATATAAAAAGGTCTTTTCAGGACTTCCTACAGCTTACAAAAGGGAAGCAGCCAGAAAAGCCCTTTCTTAAAGCATGTCTTCAGAAATCTCTGCAGCACTGAACAAGATTCCCTCCTTCACACAGCTTCCCTTAGTTACCCTAATTTTAAAATATTCCAATTAACAACTAGAAAGTGAGCATAAAAGGAATGAAGTGGGTAGCTCTCCCATTCCTATCCAACAGGAAGAAAGTTTTCTTTAGGGGAAAAGTTACTTTTGCTTGTTATCTAGCTGATAAGTAACAAAAAAATTAGAAATCAACAATACGATTACCATCCCACTCATCCATTTGCAGCTGTTGAATTCCATACTTGTTGTTTTTTAAGCTTCCAAAGAAGGCTTTTCTCAGTCACTTTCCTGGGTTAAGATTTTAAACAAACAAGTAAAGAGACTTGTGCATCAGGGAATTTAAAGTATTTTCGCTGGTAATGCCTCCATAAGCACACGTGTTATTTCCTCATCGCTTTGCTCCAAAGAGCAAGGAATTTTAATAGGATAATGTGAAAGCTTATAAAACCATCACTGAGCTTGCAAAGACTTAAGAAGGGAATGTCTAATATTAGTTAAGCAACACCAACAAGGCATCACTGCTATTCTTTTAAAAATCTCAACACTTAATTCTATATAGATCAGGAAAATAAAGGTGCTTTTTCAAAAGCTGATTGGCAATTTAAGCATTACCAACTACTGCCTTTATCTATACTTAAATATAAATAAGCAAAGCCAACTATTCAGGGAGGAGGAAAAAAAGCTTTAAAAGCTTTCTGGTAGTCAGCCTCTCTTGCCTTTAATCTTCCTTCTCATCTACTTCCATTCTCATTCTCCTCTGTATCTTTTCCTCTTCTGAAGGCCATAATTCCTACAGTCAATATTCCTGTATTTGGTGCATGCCCAAACCCTTGTTACTTGATAACAATCACAAGTTCCTGCTTCACAAACTAACCTTTCACAGCCTTCTGCTTCTGTATGCATCCCATGAGAACCACAACAAAAATAATATGTGTTTTCCATATAATTTTCTACCCTTTTTTTTTTTTTTTGAGAGAGAGAGGAAGTAGGTTAATGAGAGTTCTGATGTACTCAGTTATGCCAGATACTTACTCAGCTGGAACATTCACTGCAGATGATCAAATCTCTAATTCATTTGTGGTCTGGAGTTATTTTACATAGGGCAGGAGAATAGTTTAAGTCCTTAACATTAAAAAAAAATCCAAGAAAATTCCAGATCTATTTAAATTGATTAACATAATAAAAAAAGAAGCCATAGCTCACTAAAACGTGATCAGAAATAGCAACTTGATATTTACAAAAATAATGAAAGACAGTACTGCAAGTGTACACATTTTACTGAGCAGACATAAAAATGGCTTTAAAAGAATGACTGCCTTTAGTATAAGCTGAAGTCAATACATTATAAAACATGAAAACAACTTTCAGCTCTAGTTAAGATGCAAGAAAACTCTCAAATATAATCTATAGTCACTCAGAAAAATTCAAACAACAGATCTAGACAACTCACACAGGCATAATTTTCTCAGGAGAAAATGAGGAAAAAACACCACTAAAAAAACCCCAAAAACTTGAATTCATTCCACACATCTAAAGTATTACATCTGTTCCAAATAGGTAAACTGTGTTTGCTCTAGTTTATTTGGATATTAAATGCAAGATAAAAGATCTCTAGGCTAAATGTAAAAGATTGTATCTTATTTTGGGAAATAAACAGATTCCAGAGGTGTGTTCCCACCCAGCCAATCCTGAGGCTGTTGTGTAGCTCTGCCACCTCTCTGAGCCCAATCGCAGCTGTGAAGGAAACTCGTTTTGCAGTTTGTCTCTGCAGCACTGATGATGAATGGTTGCTTCAGGGGAAGAGATCAAGCTGTGTGGTAAATCTTTCCATTTGTTCCATTTGCTTTTCTATTTTAAACAGCTGCAGTGATCAGCCTGGCACCCTATATTAAGTACATGTGAATTTCATAAGAGAAAACATTTCGATAAGTGAAAACATGACATAGTGAGGACAAGCCTTTCTCAGATTCAACACTGCAACTTCTGCAGACAGCTACAGAAATTTACTGTTATTTTCTATCTGCCTTCCAGAAAAGATAACCATGGCTCGATTTTATGGCTTTTACAAGGTCCACTTTGCAGCCATAGCAGGTTTCAAGATGATGGCGCTCTCTGCCTTTCTTCCTCCTGCCTAGCTCCATTTGCAATACAACTTGTAAGATGGCAGAAGTAATACACAAACAGAGTATGTTTATTAGAATGTGCAATTCAAATATACAAAAGCCTTAACCTAAAAGCCTTACTTATCTTGTAACTATGCTGAGGTTATGCTAACGTAAGGTATGCCAATCCAGCCTGGCTCCAAAGGTCACCATTTTAAAGAATGCTTTCAGTAAAGCCCATTACTGATTTTAAGCTAAAAAGACTTGTAAACATACTGAGAAAAGCAATGGTTTTGGGTGTTTTTTGCCTTTGGTTATAAACATCATTCTTGACTGGTCAGATTCCAGCATGGCCAAATGCTGCTTCCTCTTATACTTTTTCAAGGTGTTGTTCTTTATCTCCTGACATATTGTGCAGGACTTCTCAAAGCTAGCTACATTTCAAACGCCAGCAAAACAAAGCTCAGTGTCTTGATAAGAATATCTACTCTACCCTATCCCCAAATTGAAATGTTTTAGGAATCTAAGGAAGGAGAATGCCACCACATGTAGATGCAAAGACCATAATGTGGTTCTTTTCCTATTATTCTGTTTCTCTCCTCCCCCTTAAATTCAGTTTCTTTGAAAGTTTGAACATGTTTAGCAACTTCTGAATTAAAGTAAATGAAAAGTGAAGTGAGATGGCAATAAAATGAAATTGCAAATAGCAGCACTGGAGGTTGCCTTTTCAAAGTGTCAAAAGAAATTCCATCTCTTAGATAATTCCCACTATATTCTGTCTATAGATAATTTTCTTCACATAAACATATCACACTATAGAAGTTTTCTGAAGTGCAGTAGTATATAAAAGTTAGCTGAAAGTATTTCAACTTCAACCAAATATACTTCTCTAACTTCATCCTATCAGCTTTTCACATAACTCTAAATTATTGTGAAGTTCCATGAGCATTATTTGCATTTTACAGATAAGCAAACTGAAATGGGGCTATAACTCATCCAAGATCACACAGCAAATCAGAGTGGCAAGGCCAGGACCAGCACTCATCTCCCAGGCTGTTCCTAGAACTGTTAAACCCATTTCAATATTGCTGAAGCAGGAGAAGATGTATTTTGGAGACAAATGCCAGCAGAAGATTTCTTAGTAAGGAGTCAGAGAGAACACTCATGTGCCAAGTCCTTGGGAGATCAGAGTCTCGATTATATTTCTGTCCCCTCCTTGCAATAAGGCAACTTGTTGAAAGTACCTTTCAACAACAGGACACATGAATGTGAATGTGACACCAAGTTGGCAAAGGCTTCAGAAGTTAAGATATGATCATAAAGGCTAACTACAGTATCTTTTGATTAGCAGAATTGAAAGCTGACAAGTTTATAGATTCACTGTAAAACTTTGCAAATACAATGACCGAACAACAAAATAACCACAATCCCAGTGTTAATCCTTTAGGAAGAAATCAAAATTACTATATCAGAGACCTGTCTGTGCAGTTTCTATTATTTCCTAAGTTTCATTTTGTAGAAGATTTTAATATTTAAATCAGTTTTAACACTGTTAGAGAAACTTAGCACCTTTAAAGAGCATTTCAGGACAGGGACTGTAACTTTCTGTATTCAGACAGACCTAAAGTAGACATTTTGAATATTATTCTAATGGTAACACAAAACACAGTTAAGTCACGCTATCAAAGTGTTTTCTTTCAGTTCACCAGTAAGGACTGGAAAAATTGTGCAAAAAGCCTCGTAACAGCCAGCATGAAAAAAACATGTCAAAGTAACAAAACAGAATCCTAAACAAACCAGAAAGATTCTACTACACTTACCTGCTTTCAGCAGCATCTTACATTTATGCAGATAATCCTAAACTGTCATACTCTGTCAAGGAGCTGCAAGACTAAGTTGTGACCTCCCGGAGGCTGACAGTTTTTCTTTCATTTGAGATTTCAGACAGTTGAGGTTCGTTTGCTTTATTTCCTCACCTCCGCACCCCCATGTCCTGCCTCAGCAGTACCTTCTTCTGTTATGCTACCGTGCGTCAGTGGGACGTGTTCCTGCAGCCCCGCATCCTGCATGATGCAAGAATGTGCAATATGGAAGGGCTGTTACTGATACAGTCCCAGCAAGGTATGTGCCTTATGGGCACACAAAGTTGGGCAGAGCCTGTTTGTACAGTCAATACAGAAATCAATACCTTTATGTAGTAAGCACCAGTGGAACTGAACAGATCTTTAAAGACAAATTTTTGATTTCACGACACAACATGAAAGTTGGCATCATGTGACACTGTAGGAAAATAGTAAGATGATGGCAAAGTAGAAAGCAAGAGCAATGAGATGGCGATGATAAAACAGGGAAGGGAAAAGCTGAAAGGAGTTCAGTTTAGGATACACTAAGGTAGTCATCAAGTCATCAGACATTAATATGATCTATGCCCAGACAGCTGAGACAGAAAATAGAGTCTGAAAATCAGAGAACAGAGATGGTCTACCTCAAATAAAATTAACAGGGAAAAAATGGATGAGTTTGATGATGCAGAGTAAGTGTAAAAAAAGCTACAGCAATAATACCCTGCACATTTAATTAATGTGAAAATAAAGAATTTGCACAAAAACACTAGAGTAAAAAATCTTTATTAGCCTGTGAATAAAGACATTTATTGAATGGATTTTATCATTCACGTTGCTTTCATTTTCAAATTCTGCCAATCTAACATTTGCAAGTTCTGCTCTTTCCTTACAATTCCTGGCTATAGAGTTTAGTGAGGTTGCTAACTGTAGGTTTAGTGAGACTGTCTGCTAACTGTATTCTCGTGCCTTAGTAGGATATATGCACTTCATTCCAGTAACATTATTTTATTTGGCAATTGGCAGAGAACAGGCATTAGGATTATGATTTAGCACTTAGTTGTCTCAACATTCTAATGCTGAATGAACTTTTATCTCCTTACCATTTGGTACTCAGACTACTAAAAGGTTAAAAGAGGCAAAAAGGTTTCTAAAACTTTTTTTTTCCCTACAGAAATCTTCCTATTTCACTGGGCACTTTTCAAGGACAAGAACACTAAACAGTCAGCCAGAGGCACATTAATTCTAAAGCAATATTTATTGTGTTACTATTAGTTATGCTTTCTCCTAATAGCTTTCTCTACTGCCACATATACACACTCACACAAAGCTCTTACTGAAAAATACTGCTTAGCTTTGAAAATATTCTCAAAGCCTTATGTTCTCACAACCTTCATGGACTATGGAATTTTTCTTTCCCACAGCATACCAGCAAAGGGGAGATAACACAAACAACTGTTAGAAAAATCTTCCTATGTTCAGAAGCTACTGTGTTGCTCTCCTGCACCAACTTGTACTTCTGTCTTTCCCACTCCAGAAACAGTAACAAGACTTCATCTCTTGTTTCAGTTCTGTCTCCGAAGAAGCCAGCAAGCAGCAGGCATTACAACCCCTGCACAGCTCTGAGTGCTGCTCCCAGCATGGCTGTACCTGGCTCCAAATGCACTGGAAGCAGGGAGCCCAAAAGCCTCTGCCCTCCAAGAGACTGATATCTTGAGCCAGAGGTGCAACCTGCTAGACTATCACCTGCTGAAAACCACATCTCAAATTCTACTACTCGAAGAAGGAAGAAAACAAATCACTAAAAGAAATGGGATTATTTGAGCTTGGACTGTGTCCTCATTCCCTGAAAGCCTAATGCCAGAGTTGAGCACCTGTTTTCCCCCTTCAGTTTATAGGATGGTTCATCTAAAAGGTAAAACTCACAAATCAGCACTCAGACAATGTAAACTGTAGGAGCTCAATACTATTCCTGAAATCTGGTCCAGGTACAGGTCACACTCACTAAAGCCTCTATAAATCACCCCATTCCCAACCTACTAACAATGCATAAGGAGTCCACAAGAAGCAAATCACTGTGGGATAGATTAAATTAATAGACGTTCACCTTTTAGGCCACTGACATTCCCAGATGTTCAGCAGGGAGAAATCAAGCAGACCATTACACAAGCACAGCCTTACCAGCTTCCATTTTGTACAAACTGCTACTTTCCCTGGTTCCACACCCAAAGTGTAATGATCTACAATAAAGGGGTGACTCTATCTTTTCAAGCACATTGACAATTTAACCTTAAAGTAAAAATATGGGGGTTTTGTTTTCCTTTGGTTTTGTTGCTTGTTTCTCCATTTGATATTTTGAAGATTAAAACTTCACAGAAGAGGGAAGGAATCGCCAAAAAGGAAGTCTGCTAACCTGACAATGGGCCAGCCTTTGGTTTTATGCTAGCTATTCCAGAAACAACAACAAATCAAACAAAAAAATCCCAGACTATTTTGAAGTTCCATATTTATAACTCTAGGCTTCTGATGTTCCTAACAGCTTTTACAACCAGGAGGTCACTAAACAGTCACCCCAGGTATCGTGTAACTATGTCACTTGGGGAAAGCTATTAGCCCAGTCTTGTGGGAAAACAGGGAAGAAATGGCCATCATCAACCACATTCTTTAATCTACTGCCAAAAGATTAAACCAATAATGGTCTGCAGCACCACTTGATGTTTAGCATTTGCTACATTTCCTTCCTTTCCAAAATCCTTTAAGAAAAGGTTTTGAAGATGTTGGAATATATGCTTTAGCATGCAGGCATGCTTTAACACAGAAGGAAAAGTCAACATTAATAAGAGCTATTACAATAATAAGTTCACACAACTGCAAACAATCAATTTGCCACCATATTGTGAGTTAAATCACTTCAGCCACAGCAACTGACAGCATGCTCCCCATTTGACACATTCTACACAGCAAATCAGACAAGTTAGTTTTTATAAATGAGATATTCCAAAGTTAAAGGTAATTTAGCTCATGTATGATCATGGGAAGTTACCCTAAAATCAGAAGGCTTGAGTGTGAAGAGCACACCCTGTGAGTTCAGTCACAGAGAAACACCCAGGTGCTTTTCAGGTTACAGATTTTCATGGTACTGTTCATGAAACCTCTGGCATTTCAGAATGCCCATGGCCATTCACTACGAGCAAGATTCAACTGCACACAGATCTATGTTTGAAAAAAGCTCTATTAAGCAGAATTGAAGCCCAGTGTCATTAAAGAGACATGTATTTCATCTCCTATTGTTCGATATAATTAGGGGATGGGCAAACAAAAAGGCCTCTACACATTTAATATATGCTATTATGTCATCTAGTTGCATGTTTGCTTGAGGCTTACTTCATTTGGCCTGAATATAAACTTGGAAGAACTTCAGGTTCTTTTAATGCTAATGATCTAGTTCCTGCATAGTACAGTCAACTGAAAAAGCTTGACATGGGAAAACTTAAATAGCAACAAGAATAGACAGTTCTCTTCAAGAAGAATTTCAGCTTCACCCTCCATTAAATTCAAACCAGTGTACAACACTTGTTGACACTGTTTTGCTCTTCCTCCAGACTGTCCTGCTGGTTCTGTGACCCTGTTTCTGCCACTTAGCTGCAGTAGTGCAGGTTACTCACATCTCATTGCACTTGGATTTTGAAAGCAAGTTGCAAATCCACTAGAGACCAATTGTTTCCTTTCTAGGTGCCAAACTGTTCTATGAAGTCGTATACAAACACCCATTGATATTTGAAAGAACTGTTCTTCTTTCCTTAATGGAAACTTCTACATGAAAACATTTTTCTCCAAAAATAGAGATAAATAGAAAACTCACAAAAAATACCAAGAGACACCCAGTTTTGGTTCAAACCTCCACCCAGAGCTTCTAGCACCAGTCAGTTAAGGAAGAATGAACCTACAGTGCCCTCAAGTGTGAGGGGATATGAATTAGAAGAAGTCTGGAGATAAATGAAGGGAGAGAGTAGTTCTCAAACCTTCAGGAAGGACCCTCACTGAAGAAAAACATGCTTAGCAGCACGTGGAGATAATTGCCCTTATGCATCAGGACAGACTGTGTACTATAAGCGTGTGTGAGAAACAAATGACAAAACATCTCCACTTTCAACTTGCCTTTTCCAGCTTGTGAGCTGGAAGTTTCATGGGCATTCTCACCACAGGAACATAACAAAAGCAGTTTAGTTATCTAGTGTAGAAACCTCTAAATAGTATTTCAAGGAAGTACCACCTTAGTGGAAGGTCAAATTTTACACTATACGTACAAGTCCAATGATGTCCAACAACATTTCTTAAGTGTGTGAATCTCTTAGCAAAGATCACCCTCCACTCTATTAGCCAGGAACACAAAAGTTCTATTTACTACAATTATACAGAAATTGAGGAGGGTAATGTACCTTAACTAGCATTCACAAAACCTGTAGGTCAAGTTGGAAGTCACCTAAATTAGCCAACAGGAAGCACCAACTGCCTTATCAGTCTCATCTCTCACTGTGCTAGAGCTTTCTGCCCACCACAAAAAAGCAACTGCATCTACTCACAACCACGACCGCAAGCCCAGAGACTGGTGCTCTCACCTCAGCAGGGATATCACTTAAGATAGAGGCAAGTCCAAGTCATCAAAGGGCCCAAGGTGATTTCACCTCCTCTCTAAACAAAGCTAAGCTGTTTAAGGATGGCAACACAGCCAGCACTTCCAGCTGCATCAGTCCTGTTTTAAATGCAATTCTTAAGTTGTTCACAGACCCGGAAATGAGAGCAAAAGCTAGTTCAGTTCTCTCACCTTGGGTGCCTAGGCACATAAGAAGCTTGACTTTGAAACCCCTCAGGGAGAAAAGGTGCTGAACCCAGAGTCCTCACTCTTTGGGAATGCTCTAACCACTAAACTATTACTCAGGAGTGGGAGGGGTAGCTCTGGTTTGTTTTGTGCAAAGCCCATCTGATAGGTCTTCAGTAAACATGCTCCAAGAACACCATGTTCTGCAAGCCCTGAGAGGAGATAGAAGGAAACATTTAATCTCAGGATCCAGACTGAGCTTACTTGAGCACAGGGTGGAACTACTGCCCACTTCCAAACCTGTAACACCCTTAAGCACGGTTGAACATCTGATGAGGTTCTGCCTAGGTGCTCACTGACTTTAGGTATACAGTTAGAAGGATTCTGAGTTTTAAAGCTCTGAGTTGGGTCATAAACACAAGCTTCCTGAACTCAGCCCCTGTCTGTAGGCTGCATAATTGTCTTTCAGTGACTTAGTGAAAACCAGAACATTTTTCTTGACAAATATTTATAAAACAGGACAGAGGAATCCCCATGTTGGTGGCTGTTAGTGGAGACATCTGAAGGGATCTTATTCCATTTAAAACAAACAAACCCCCAAACCCCAACCAACCAAAAAACCCCACCAGCTGTACTATAAAAACATTAGGTTTGAAAAGCAAAGCATTCTAATGCTAGCAACTCCCAGAAGTTGAGTCTACCTAGATTATTTCAACTTTCAATTTTTAAGTTTACATTCTGCTATAGAGAGAACTTTTTCCTGTTAGTGTTACCTTTTCCTATAGTGCCATCTGTTGCACAATCTCATCTTACTGTGAATGATATATCAGTGATAAAGCAGGGACAAACTGATCAGTGAAAGTACTGCACTGGAAGCTCTGTCACAATCATGACCTAAAAGTACCATAAGTGGCTGAATTGCCATTGACTTGTATGAGGCTGCAAGAAACAGTAGGTAACAAAGTATAAGAAACAGTAGAGCATTGCATCTGAAAACACTTCTAAGATACAAGCTGTCTAACCCCTTCAGTTGCATACATATAGCAAGGAAGTTGAAACAATTTGAAAAGCACTTGCATCTAAGAGGCCACAAGCTCCAGCCCCACTTCTTTCATTAAAAATACCACCTATGTTCTGCTGCATTAGACACCAGCAGTAAATCTCTGGGGACACATGCAGTCTGTTGAGCCACTGCTACATCCAGGGTTGAACTAAGTAGAGCACCCTTCCCACTGGATGAGGCCTTGCCATTCTGTAAGCTAAAAGCAAAAATGCAGCCAGGAAGTTTCACCATGCAGAGTCCCTTTGAGCACACCCCAGTGACTCCTGTGTAATGCATCACAGGCACAGAGCAAATAATATAGTTTTTTCTAGCAAGTGAGGACTGCCAAAGAATTCTATTTTCCACTATCTCTCTTTATAATAGTGGATAATTAATAGTATTTAAATAGATTTTAGCCTTGACAATGTAGTACTTTTACTCTGCATGAAATAGGAAAAAAAAAGCAAATAGCAACACTACCACATAATGCATTATTTTATTTAAGATAATACAGGTCAGTGGAAAAAAATATTTTATTCCAGCAATACCTTAAACTTGTTTATTGGTTAATTTTGTTTAACAGGAACTAAAAAGTCCTAAACATTAAATGTCAGCCCTCTCTTCCCAACTAGAATCTACTCTTTTGTTGAATCTGTTCTTAGAAAACTGGTTAGCTGCTAGCTGCTAGTTTAAAATTCTTCCACTGGTAAGCTCAAAATTAGAGTTACTCACTTAAGTTTTCCAACAATTTCATTTCCCTTAAAGACCCTCATAAAGATCCCTTGCTAGATCCTACAGAAAAAGAAAATAGATTGATTATGCCTATTATTTTCACTTAGTACCTGTACTAATATTTTCTCCATAGATGAGGGAAAGTCTATGCCATGGCCAGCAACAGAAGAAACCATCACACATACTAAGGACAGATTTCCTTCACAAAACCTCAGCTTTTTGGCCCAACCCTTTCAATTATTAAAACATCCCTGTAGTTGGGTAGGGAATTTTTTCTGTTGTTGTTTTGCCTTTGGATTTTTTTTTTTAATATGTGGGAATGTATGCCTCCTCTGTTCAGAAGAGGTGACTTCTTGCAGTTAGTGCCTTTTTCTTTCAGTTTTAGTTTTTTAAAAGACATTGATGCAAAGTCTTCATTAACACTACAGAGGTAAAATTGGGGAAGGTTCAATTGGAGATAAATGCCTTACAAAACTGAAATAGGAACAATCATGAATTAAAATAGAAATAGGCATGAAACTCGAATATATTGATGAGCATTCATAATTAAGATATAAAGTGCTGATTCACCTGCTATCACAAACTTCTTATTCATGCATGCTCCTCTTCTCCCTTTCCTATAACTGTGTCAATAATCACTGCCTTCATACCTTGAAGTCAGATACAATGACATTATTTCCAAAGAAAACTAGGAAGATATCATCACCAACAAAAAAATGCCTAAAAATATGCCCCACCTAAAGACATTTTCATGTTACTATTCTGCAGCCAGAAATAGCTGGCTGAGACAAAAGAACAAGTTTCATTTTTCAAGAGTTTTAGAGGAATACATCTCAATTCATATTGATGTTACTTCAAATAAATCAAAAACTGAAAACAAATCATGAGACATGAAGTCTCCCCCAAGTGTTCCTTCAAATTCATTACATCTTCCTGGAGCAGGTGCACCAGCTTAAGTTCATTCCATGTGGAATTCTGTGAAGCATGTACAAGTGAGGAAGGTCTATTTACTGCTGTGGTGACTGGCACACCTGGTAGCCAACTTAGTCCTGAAAATTCTGCAGCTGCATTCATATGACATTACATTTAACCTCTCAGGCCCTGCTGAAAGCTACAACACCACAAAAAAGAGACACTGTGCTTCCAGGCTCCATATGGGCCATCCAAAACTTGCTTCCTGCAATCTCTCTACTCACAGTGTAACTTCTCAGATTAAGAGACAAGTATGAGTGTCAGTTTGGCACAGATCACAAACCTTATGGCCACTGAAGCTCCAGGAAACTGAAACCTGTAAAAGGAGACACACAATTGTTCATAACAAATGGAAGTACAAGAGTGTTTTGAAACAGAATCCTTCAGCAACATTTCAAGATGCTTCTGGACAGACCAACTAGCACAGGGCCTCAACCATGCAAGCACATGTATGCTTCACTCTACCACACAAGAGAAGTCATTCTGTCAATTCAGGGCTGCTCCCAGGAATAATAAGCAGTTGTGATTTTTTTCAGGATAATGTCTTTGGTACACAACACTTTTAATGAAGTACCTGCTGGTTTATTTTTAATCTATAATTTTTAGATCATGTGATGGTATTAATGTAACTACCCTCAGTAAAGCAGCTCCATCCAAATGTGATAGTAAGTGGCCAAAATATTACTGCTAAGGCAATAAATACTGCGGTTCGAAATTAAAATTTTCAGAAAAAAGATCAAGGGAAAAAACCCCAAACTCCCAAATCCATTCACAACAATCTAATTAAACAGATGTGTTTAATATAATAAGCTTCATCTGATTAAAGAAAAAATGCTTTCCTTTTGTAGTATATAAAAAAACTGTGTCCTAATTCTGTAGCACAACATACTCTTTCCCCCTCTTCAAAAAAAGATCCCAGAAGCTGAACTTCAAACCCATAAAATCATATACTTCATCCTAGTTTTCTGAAGTCAGCATATTTAGATGTGTTCTAAAAATAAACAGAAGATAAATACTCAATGTTATGATTGGGAAAATTATTTTAGCATATTTCAATGTTCACCAAAATTTTTGTTCAACTCACCTCATTATTCTAACTGGATTACCACTACTCAGGTTAAATCCTTCACCCACCTCACACGGCCTTCAAAGCTTCCTCACTACTTTGGGTTTAGTATAAAGCACTTTTGGATGGAGGCAAATAAATTTCACAGCATCTGGACAAAAGGTGCTTTTTTCCTAACTTGATGAAGTTTAAAGACCTCAGGTTCTCAATGTGACATCTTATCAATAAAAAAGACCTTTAGGACCAAGTTAAGTTTTGAGATCAGGCAGAGCAAGTTTCAAAGTCCAGGTCAGTACAGATCCCACTCATGCTTGAATGAAATATTCATACATCCAAAGCAAATGCTCTAGGATTTTTACTACCTCAAATGAAAACATGAAATTTCTACTGCTTGAGAAGATCTATTTTGTTCAACTGCCTTCTCAAGTCACTTACCTGAGAGAGGCAAACCAGAGACTGGAATATGAGACCTTCATGCTCATCGTTTTTGGCTATTCTAAGTGTATTTTTCTTCCTATTCTTCATGGGACTTTCAGTCATTACTGAGCAAGCCTTTGCCTGCAAGCACTTTGTCAAAAGCAGCACGTTTTCACAAAAAGGTTTTTTTTGAGACACCATTCAACTTTGCTGGAATATCAGTATTTATTTGGTTGTTACAAATTCTAAATTTCACTCTCAGAAAAACACACCAAAGAACTAGTTCCAATATTGTGGTGAGTTGATGTTGGCTGCATTGCCAGGTCCCCACCAAAGCTGCTTTATGCCTCCCTTCCTCAGCTAGACAGAATGTAACAAAAGAAAGCTCATGGGTCAAGGTAAGGACAGGGAGAGATCACTCACTCACCAGTTACCATCACAGGCAAATCATACTCGATTTAGGAAAATCAATTTAAATTATTAATAAATCAGAGTAAGGTAATGAGAAATGAACCCAAATTTTCAAACATCTTATCCCCCCAGCCCCACCTTCTTCCTAGGCGCTTAGCTTCTCTCACAATTTTCTCTACTTCCTCTTCCCTAGCATTGCAGGGGAACAGGGAATGGGGTTATAGTCATATACAATGTCTCTGCTGTTCCTTCCTCCCTGGCTCCAGGGTCCCTCCCACAGGAGGCAGTTCTCCATGAACTTCTCCTCGGGGCTGCCATTCTTCATGAACTGCTCCAGCTTGGGTCCCTTCCAGTGGGGGGCAGCCATTCAGGAAGAGACTGCTCCAACATGGGTCCCCCTCAGGGTCACAAATCCTGCCAGCAAACCCTCTACAGCTCCTCTCTCCACAGGGCCACAGGTCCTGCCAGGAGCCTGCTACAGCACAGGCTCCCACACCTCCTCAGGCATCCATCTGCTCTGCTGTGGGATTCTCCACAGGCTGCAGGCAAAGATCTGCTCCACTGCATAGCTCCAGTGGGATGCCCCACCTCACCATGGTCTGGACCACGGGCTGCAACAGAATCTCTGCTCCAGTGCCTGAAACATCACTTCCCCCTCCTTCTTCACTGCCCTTGTCTGCAGAGATGTTTCTCACACTTATTCTCATTCCTCTCTTCTCTCACTGCAGTTGCTATTATCCAGGTTTTTTTCCCCTTTCTTAAATGACATTATCCCAGACGTACTACCACTGTCACTGATGGGCTCAGCCTTGGCCAATGACAGGCCCATCTTGGAGCCAATGGGACATAGGGGAAGTTTTCAGCAGCTTCTCACAGAAGTCACCCCAGTAGCTGCTCCACAACCAAAATCTTGCCATGCAAATCCAACACAAATACAGAGGCAAGGGGGTAAAAAAATAAAATCCATTCTTTATTAAATAATCTGCCCCACACACTTCCTGGACTTTATTTCCACTACAAGATAGCGTAGACAGATCCTTCTAGAGACTTAGAACTTGCATCAATAATGAGTGCATCCCCTTTAGGATGCTCTCCTGCAGATGACAACGGATTTCCAAATCAGACCATACTCTGTGAAGAGTCATTATCCCATCTAATTAAGTGAAGGAAAGCAACTGCCACAAGGACATAATAGCAGTTTCTCTTCTATATTTGCTTATATTAATCAGATTGTTGCAACAGAATATTATACAGCATGCTGTTTCAATTCTTTACCATTCTATAGTCTTCAGAATTGTTAAGAACTCAATTTCTTAGAAGAAGCTTCCCCTTGCCATTTCGAAGTCTCAGGGTTCAAGACTTCTCAAAGAGAGCTCAATATTCAGAAGCTCAAACTATGTAAGAGGTATCACTCATTTTGAAAAGAAAGCAGTTTACAGACTATTAGCCACATGAATACTGTCTTAGTCTGTTGGAGATGGAGGGCTTGATTTCAATGAGCATCAGAATCTACTGTTGCACCAGATAAAGGAATCAAGTCTCAAATAAGGCTATTAAATTATATTATCCCTGGCTTCTGTTACATATAGAAGGAGAAGATATTTCACATTATATTATCCCTAGGAAAATAACTTAATTCTATTTCAAAATTAATTATGCTTGGCTTAAAAATTTAGAGTTAGTTCTTTGTTAGATTGCCTGTCTCTTATATTGTATACACATAATAAAAACTTACAGCACATGCTCTTTCCAATTTGATTTCCATATTTCTTAGCATTTTATACAACAAAGGAACCCAATGTTTTTCACAAGTCCGGTATAGTTGGATTGTCCACTCTTATTTTTAAACAAATATTCAAGTAGTACTGCAGCAGGATACACTGCCCTGGAATGCAGTCAAGCAACCTGGACAACATCCCATTTGCAAAGCTATCAGTGGTGGGCCAAGCTCAGGCCATGTGCTGGTTTTGCTGTTGAGCTATGCTAAAACCAGTCTGGCTAACTAACCCCAAATCAGTATCCTGATAGCAAGGCTAAGACTTGGCAGACAAGCTGCTAAGCTGCCCTGGCACACATGTGACTGGCAGTCAATCACTTCATACTGTGAAAGTCCAGTCCACTCTCATATGGCTGGGTTCCTCTAACATATTCCTTCTTTATACTCCTCAAGGTTAAGAGATCTGCCCACATTGGTATGGTGAGTTACATCCATGTCTACTTAATTATTCCTTCTTGCTAGCCTTTACATTAGTGCACTATACTACCCTACACATACACTGCTAGCAGTTTTAGCTTTAATACTGTGAAGTAAAGAATTCTGGGGCTAAGATTGGATCCAGCCACACCTGGACCCCTCTCTGAGAAGGTGTTTAGAAAGCAAGGTGTTCCTTTCTGCTCCTTGAGCCTCAATGGCAGGGCTTATCACTCTATCCACAAGTACACAGGGCAAATATTAAAAAAAAACTAGTATTCATTTTTTCTGCTGGATTTTGAAAACACCTGATGATAGACTTGCATGTTTGTTTCTGTTACAGAATCAAGAAGATGTCTCCTTACAGCCATCTAAAACAGCTACATATGAAAAGATAACTTTCACACCACACCATCACACAGGACAGAACCAGACAGGTTATATTAGCAAAGGATATCCTGGGATAAGTTTGCACTAAAGCCATGGACCTTCACCAAAACTTAGAGCTTTGGCCCTCCCACACTGGCATCCCTGGCATAAACTCTTGAGATTGTATCTTAGAAGACATTTTATTCCTCAAAAGGCATGTTTATTCCAGAAGTCATCTTTAAACAGGGAATTTGTGAATGTCCATCTAGAGAAATTCTCACTTCCCCAACACAACCAGGAAGAGGTTTAGAAGATAGTGTTAAAATCTGATTTTATTCTTTGTAAAGTGCTTTAGTTTTTTTTAACCTTGGGACATCTTCCCAAGTATTTTTAGCAACTATTTTGAGGGAACAGACAGCAAATCATCTAGCTTCCATGTGCGATTTTCAGCAGAACTTTGCAATCATCTTAGCATGTTTTCATGCACATGTATGAAGATTTATTGCTACTGGAAACTACTTCAGAGCCATGTGGCTACCCTACCCCAGAGATCTGATATACAAGAACTGTAACTCCCTCCAAAACATGCAGATGTGTGACACACTGCTCTGCAGACCTGGGGCTCTGAGTGGAGGAACATAGGTGGGAATCACATATATGGGAAGCATACCACAGCTCACCACAAAAAATAAATTTTTGCACTGGAAGCACCATGGAGCAGCCATATTTTCCACCACCTTTAGGAGTAACGATCTGCACACCAAATTCAGAGTGTATAAAACCAGCACTTTTCCCAAGTCTTCTACCATTATACTCAAACATACAGAAAACCCTAAAAAGTAGAAAGAACACAAAACAGTCTATGCTTCAATTTCAGGTATTCACTTAATGCATAAGCTACAAAGAGTTAACTACTACCTTTGGAATCTAAAATTAATGTATTTTACATTGTACAATACAAATGGTATCTTCTACATTAGAAAATAGCTTTCATTCCTAGTGAAACCTTACTGAAAACCTTGAATCCTTTAACAGAAAGGCCTGACACCAAATAACAAAGGAAAGAGAAGCAAGATTTGACATTCCCAGTTTACATACACTCTTCTGACAGATTATAGACAAGATCAGTCAAGCAGAGCTGGCATGTTCTGAATAGTTAGAAAAGCAGAACACTACTAGCCAAGATACCAATATGCCTTCTAAAAGCCAGACAAAAACATTTCCATTTGGCTTATTTTCCTGCCTTGTGGAACAGAACATTAGCAATAAAAACGTCAGAATTAAGCTTCTTTTACAGAACACTATTTATACATCAATTTCCGAGTAAATAAAAGCAACCATTACAAACATAACTCTTAAAAAAAAAAGTAATCTAGGTGAAGTTACAAGGTTTCCAAAATCTTTTGTGTATCACAAGTAGGAAGGACAGAATGGACACAAAGGAAGTTACAGAAATATCAGAAGCAATCTTATCCTGGTAAGAACTTATCTTCATAACATGATGAGCTCCAGAATACATTTTGTGCACAGCAGTTGCAAAATATTTAGTACTGTTAAAGGGACATAAGCTTGCACTCAGCACTGACTCAAAATTCACAGAAAGTTTTTCTTAAACTTTTTCATTTCTTCAGTCTTCCTTCTACATGGATATCAGTGTGAAACTAGTTTAGAACTAAAATTTAAATAAATGGAAAATCCAAACAAACGGTTTAATCTGAGTGGAATGTGCTGTTGGCAAAGAGGCTGCACTTAAAACTTTTGTTGCACCAAAACACCAGCAACAAGCTGCAATGGAAAAAAATCTTTCAGAAAAGAGGTTCTCCTCCTCCCNGTTTGTTCCTCCTTTGAATAAATATCATATTCTTCCATGTTAACTCTCTAGGAGTTAACAAATCCTTGACAAAAATATTTGTCTTGGAAGGTAACTGTTTAAAAACAATTCAATAGCAAGCAGGAATACCCCAGGGAGGGAAATTTGGTGAAGAAGTGGTTACAGCTTGAGTCTCAAAGCTAAGGCCCACAGAGCCAGTCAGCTCTTTAGGCAGAGAAAGGACCTGCCAGGAACCTGCAACCAAGAAAACTTTATTACTGACCCCAGAAGGCATAGAACAGTGAAAAAAAGTTACAATTTCTAACTAATTTACAGGGAAAAAAAAACCCACATGTTTTCAGAAGCAGTTTTCAGTGCTTTTCTATAGCACAGTGCCTGAATTGAAAGTAAGTTCTTGCAACTGCAAGGGACACATTATCAGATTACATAAGTAGCATCACCTCTATTTTTAAAATATCAGCCCAGTGTATTTTGGGGTAATATTCTTGCCCTAGAACACAACACAGGTGATACTTTTAAACCAAAATTACATGAAAGAATATGCTTGGTTTCTACATAAAGCTGAAGTAAGGAAAATGGTTAATTGTTTACTAGGTTTAAATAGAACTAAACCAGTTCACCTTCCCAAACCAACTTTTGGCAGTAATCTAACCTAAGCTTTCCAGAAAAAGAAGAAAAAAAAAAGAAAAAGGAAAAAAAAGTCAAAGTCACTGAAAACATCACAAAAGTAATAAACAACAAAAAATGCCACCACTTAACTTCTTGAATTGAATTAATTTATGTAGCTTCAAGTGAAGATTTCCATGTTCACTTGATTTCTGGGGAGAGACCTAAGCTTTTCCCACCCTCCAATCCCTCCTAAACTGTAAACAATTTACTGGAATAGAAAACCATACTGACAGCAAACTGTATTTTTGGAAATTTAAACACTCAGTATCCACAGGAAAATATAATCAAGCTTTCAAAACTATTTTTTCTGGCCCACAATGGTATATTCAGTACTTTTCCACTATGTTTATTTCAAAAGGAGAAACCCTGACCTGACGAAAAAGTCAAGAATAAGATGACAAAACAGCAAGTATTTCTTCAGTGCTCACTTTACACTTGTCATAGTAAGACACTGTCAGTTTCCTTTAAAGTAATATACTTTGGTTAGGCTAACAGACGATACATTATTTTACATAACCTAGACGTCCATACTTTTTTTTTTTAACTTAATATTGTATGCTAATTTACAAAACATTCCAAAATCTTAGTTCTTTTCCCTTTGCTTGAACATCTCCCCAAGATACATAAAATTTCCCCATTTGTGAGCAAAAAGCATCCAAATGTATGCCAAGAGCCCAAAATGAAGACAGTTATTTACATAATAAACAGGACAAATAAATTATATTATGAAAAAAAAACCAAGAAAGTATAAATAAATTGGCTTTTTGGAAACCTAGAGCAGAACTTCAAGGAAAATCAATGCAGAGAGGGGAAGGATCTCTGCTACCCATACACTATTAGTGTCAGAGCAAGAAAGTATCAAATAGAGACCTAAGTTGACACTAGAATATGAGTGTAGACTGGAAAGGATCCTATCCAGTTATGAGTTGAAATGAACAGCCAACTTCTAAAATTACCTCGAGAAAGAGAAGCAGAATCAAAAGGAAGTTTAAAAAAATCTAAAAAATAGCTTGTGCAACTTAGCGACTAAGGCTAGATCAGGAGAGCAGATGCTGTTATTTACAAAATGCATTCAAGCTGAAGCACTTCTGGTTTCTACAGATCTCTAGGTATTAGCTCCTATTAAAAAAAAAAAAAAGGCAGGAACCAAACCTATTTTAACTAAGCCACCAATGTACATCCTATAAGTGCTTACCTCATTACTAAACAGTAAAAGATAAGGAAACGTTTGTGTTTGATTTTTTTTCAGTTTTAAAGCACTTCAGTGCAGACAAAAAATAAATATCAACCAAGATATTATCAAATGTGTGCTTCAGTTCTTTTGAAAATAAAAATTCTAGTTATGATGTCCTGAAAATCAATTCAGCAGAATTACATAAACTTATAAATTTACAGATGAAGTTTTTTCTAACAATTATAAGAAAAAGTTGACTAAGCAAAACTCATTTCCATACAAGAAGAATGGCATACTCGTTAACATGGAAAATTATGGAGAAGATCCAAACACAGAAATGGCATGAGAAGTGTCCCAGATACCCTTTGCATCACTTTGAGAACCTCCACTGTTTTCAAGCAACTCCTTGTTCCAATCAAAGACATTCCCAAGGTCAGGCAATTCTGCAGTTGACAAGCTCAACAGGAGAAAATTTCCCTTCATCTCTCTCAACAGACTGAAGCCTTTAGAAAGGAGGTAAGTAGGCTAAAGGATGGAAGAGGAAGATAAGGCCATCTAAGTTTTATTGACAAGTTAAGTTTTTAAAAAATATGTTCACACCACTGCTCAGAATATTCCCTGACATGTCAAGATTAATTCTTCTCCCTTAACATCTCCAGCCAGCCTTGCCCCACGCACGTGGTACAGACCTATCATCAGAATATGTTTACAATAAATTCTGCAGAGGCAGCAGAAGCTGTAAATAAGACTAATCATTTAAAAACATCATGTCATTACTTCAGTATTCTCTCTCGATACTGAGAAAAGCAAGAGCATTGAATACCACCAAAATAGCCTCTAACAGACAGATGTTTTCTAAACTAGTGATCTGGTAAAACAGCACATGGATTTTGAATAATTAAATCCATTCCATCCAATGGCTGGAAGAAACAGAACATACTTTTGCTATGAAATGAACTCGCAAAAAAAGGATGTTTTAATTCACTTTATGTAAGAGCACTATGGGAAACAGGAACTGATTTGGGTATTGGCATTGTGCAGAGACTAGTCAACTTCTAGATGGATCAGATTCACCATCACCAGTGAGGATACCATATTTAAATTCTTGAGCTTGAACAGACTTTAAATTTCAACTGAGACATCCTTCCGTGGTGGCTGACCAACAGTAAGCATTGCAGGGGAACATCCCTATCATGCAGCAGGACACAGTCAAATTAACCTGGACAAAAGAAATCCCAAAACCTAACAGATCTATCTGCCTAGCTACAGATCTCAAAGTTCACTAAAGAAAATTATTTGTGTTGTACAGGAAGGCTAAAAAATACTTTAGACAAAGTTATGAAGTCATTTACCAAAGATTACACCAAAGAAGATTATAAAGATTTGGAAAGTTAGCCAGTCTTCCATAATACCATTCATAAGGATAAACCATTTGGGAGCAATGAGCATCATTTTCACCCTTATCACTCTTAACAAGCATGCACCTCAGAGCTCAGGCATGGAGCACTCACAAAGCAAAGAGTTCTCATGTGAGTTCACATTGCTAGAACAAATACAGCAATGAAACAGAAAAGTAACTCCTATTTTTCCTTTATGGATGCTCACAGGGGAATTACTACCTCCTCTCCTGGCAGAGGCTTTATTTGTCCTATCACAGTGGCAGAGGAAGAAGACACAATGGCTGCTTTGGCTGTGGCTAGAAGTTTTCCCATCCCTTCCGGGTGCTCATTTAATTTAAGCCATACAAGCGTTTTGCCAGGATTTGGAAATGAAGGCTATTCCATTTCATGTCCTCTGCCAAGCTAGCCTAGATCCCAATCAGTGCCTCAAGGTTTTAAGACAGGAAGATAAATTTGGCTGCTGATATGACCCCCCTCTTCTGTAACAGCCCTTGGCAAGCTATGGAATTCTGATACATTTATCCTCTACAGCAGAAAGCCTGAGAAAAGAAAGAAAAAAAACTGCCACCTCAAGCCCACCTGATGCTTTTATGTATGAGACAGGTTTCAGACCACAAGTTTGAGCACTATTTGTCTGGTAAATACAGTCTTGAAGATCAAAGGGAAAGGACCTAGATGGTGCTTGAAGTCCCTCCAAGCTCCTACCAATACAAAACACAGAAAAACAGGCTGGAAAGAAAAATCATCCTGTTAGCAATGTTTGCCTTTCCCAGGGAGAGATCAAATAAGCACCTCACTCCTGCCTGATGTTTAACAGTTGAGATCTAGTGATGAACATGACTGGATGGTCTATTCTAATATTGAAATTTTTCCCAAATGTCCATCCCAAGTCCTTCTGGAAGTCAGACCCATTGTTCATTCTAGCTCATGTTTTCTTTGGTTTTGCAGCAGTCTTTTCATCCCCATTTCTTTGGGAACATACTATCTTAAGCCTCCTTTTAGCCAATCATACCATCACTAAGTACTTCAAACTTCCTTCACAAAAAAACCTAAAGGACTAGAAGATATGATACAAGCTCACATTAAATATTAAAATAATTTTAAATTATATGGCTGCTCTCCAGTATTCTTACTCTCCCTCCCACCTTATAATCTGCAACTCAAAGCATAAAAATTTGTTAATCAAGACTTTGCTGGGCAGGACCTTGTAGAACCTGCACCAAGTACTTGCTACCTGACCCCGCTTGCCTTCTGGGGATGGTTTTCCAGCTAATTTTAGTCACTGAAGTGGAGTTTATAGATCACAATTCCCTAGCCTGTCACATATGACTCTCATGTGACCATTGAAGACTCCAGTATATCATCCTATTAACACTATAAAATCTCTCTGCACCACAAGGCCTGTTACTCCAACACAGAAGTAGTAGTGCTGGATTTGAAAGAATTTATCCTGGGTAAATCTGCTTTGGCTGTTGCTCAACTTCTTTTCATAGGCACTAAAAATGTGCCAGCACTGGTCCAATATTTTTTCTTTGAGCTACAGTTAAAGTCCATCAGCTTCCTCTTCATTCCATCCCCTTTAGGCCACACTGAAGAGGTATGCACCAATTAATCTGAGTCTGCTGCTTCCCTCCAACTGTCTCAAAATTGCAATCCACTACATGAAATTGCTTCAGCTAGTTTTTTTTTTTAAGCACCTTGGAATTAATTTCATCAGGCCCTACCAGATTGAAAATCTGTTGCTTATCCAAGACACCTACAGGTTTCCCCCACCCCCTCCAGTTAGGAAGGTTCTATTTATGCTTTTATCATGGCTATTGACTACACAGGACAGAATAATCATTTCAGAAAACATTTCAATCACTTCAGTATTATCTGTTAATCCATTAATCTGTGGATCTTCTATTTCTTGCTTTCTTCCAATATTCATTTTAGCTATACCTCCTTATGTCTTTGACCATCCTAGTCTTATTTATATATCTTTGTGAACTTTGCATTGTCAGCAACAGACTCTTTCCCATTTTCTGTATGTTTCTTTTGTTTACATCAATGAAAAGATCAACAGAGAGCAGAGTTCTTTTTTCATTACTATTTTTCCCCTTCAATAGATTGGTATCATTAGATTACTTCTCAAAGAGGCTGAGATTGTTTCTTTCTTCCTTATATTTGCCACCAGTCCAACTCTGCATGCCAAATTCTACGTTTTTTGACATTTATGGGCTTTATTCTGCTGTTATCTTTTATCCTATATAGACTAGCATCTTGTTGCACCTGCAGAACCTGCCCTCCATCTATGTATTCTCATCGTGAATACAAAAAACTATTTTCATAAATTTACATACCCACGGAGAGCAATTTGTTTGGCTGACTTTTCTCCATTGAATGGTTACAAGTGATTTTAATTATCAAATCTCGCCCCTTCAGTGATTCTTCTCCAGCTACAGACACCTTGTACTTATATTCTAGTCATATACATCTAATTGATCCAACTGAGGCTGGTAGAAGACTTTTAATGAGCATGTGCTTAGACATTCCACTGCTGTTCTTTCCCAATATATTTGCGTTGGTGTGCAGACACCCAGCACGCTGGGAGGAATGACACTCTAGACACTCTATTCTGCAAGGTCATAGACACTATGCTATAAATACATGCAAAATACCCCATGAGCAAGAATTTATCAAAAAATCTATGATACATATTTGGGGTTTTACCTCAGAAACTATTCATCTAACATTTTCAAATGCAAACATTGAAACTGTTTTCACTTGGTTAAAGCACTGCAACTGAAATATCTTTAAAATATTTCTTGAATTACCTACTGAGGTCAAAGTGGCTTTAGGAATTTGCTTTTATCAATAAAAGCAAAAATATTTTAATTAGAAAAAAGGAGCCTAGTTTTCTGACACTGCAATAACTCTTACAAAAACAATCTGTATATTCTAAATGGGAAAAATAAATATATTCTCTTAGGTGAAAAAGTATATGTTATTATATACGAATATAAATCCTACAATGAGAAACTCATTATCCTGAATATAAGTCAAATCAAGGGGAATTTATGTTAAGCAACAATTAATTTTAGAGATGTTGATACAAGCAACATTATTAATAATGATATTCATTAATAACAAAGAAGAAAGCTGCACACTTAGCATTCTGCCATGTATCAGGGGGATTTTTATCCAGGGTAAAACACCCCCAAAAAATAACAAAGGCAGGCTTAGAGTGATGCCATGCTGACAGAGGCTGCTGCCAAGCCTGCAGCTTACACCAACCTGCTCCAGACACAAAGCTGCAAAAACACCACGAGCACAGTTGCTTATGCCTAATTATTTGCTGACTGCCCCAACAGGCAAGAGAGCACTAACTCAAAGAAAGAAATAGCAACCAGACCACATGGAAAAGTCTAATTTTTATTTACTCACTGATTTTTGCTGGAAGCAAATGTGAAAGGTGAATAAAGCACATTTTACAGCTCTCCATATTGAGGTGGCTGGGGTGGGGAGGGATAAAAAGAAATGTATCAGTCCAGGCTCAGACTTCTAGTCTGGGTTGGACCATCCCAAGGGAGAGAAAAAAGGGGAGCCCCAGTTCACAGGAGAACTTTTGGGCTCAAAGTTGCTTATCCTGGGCAATTATCCAGCCCTGGGCTCTGTGTAATTTAATAACTTCAGACAGCATTATGGTACATATTGCTGTGGACTTCAGTGTTGTTTCAGATCCCAAAACAGGGAGATAAAGTAATTCAAGTGCTGATGCTGTTCTGATTGAGATTTCATATTTTTGTGTTTCTAAGCTATTTGCCCTTGGAAGCACTCCTGAAAGCCACAAGTTGTATGGAGTGATAATATTTAGTTTAATAGTTTGCTTGATCTGCAATCTTCACTGTAGAGATCTGAACAAAATTCTTCTTGGTCATGTAATCAACAGAAAATCATTTCATGCCTGACAATAGTGCTCAGCATCCAAAACAGAATATTTGCATTGGATTATTTCACCAACAAATGCAGATTCAAAGACTACAATGAAAATTTTCATTTACGAGTACAGACACAAGAACTAAGACATGCCTCTCTAAATTCATAAAACAGAGAATACCTCTCCCTTAAATCTATGATCCTGAGAAGTTACAAAAGCAGCTTTTAAAAATTTTCTTAAAATAATGTTATATTTTATTTAATTTTGCTTAACTTGCTGTTAAACTTTTATTGCAGCTTGTGTGTATACAATTGGTTTCACAGCTATTAAACCTTTCACATCCATGTTTATTAATCAAGCCAGCAATGACCAGGGTATTTGAACTTGCATTTGCTGTATGAAGACAGACATTTTCTGCCAGAACTTTTCGGCCTAGTAAAAAAAAAAAAAAAAANCAGTTTCTAAACCAGACTAATACTTGAACGGGCCACTAACTTCAAATACATAAAAACCCAAAAGGGAGCCATCAGGTCCTGTATTCTGACCTCCTCCCAAAATTTAGGTGAGAGATCACCATCTGTTTGGCCTTTGAATAGACTCTGATATCTTTAACCTGACAAAAACAAGTCCTCCCTTAGCAGTCTGTTCCAGTGACTCATCATTCTCACTGGTAACAGACTCACTTCTCATATGAACCTTTAACAGGGAAGATGCCAGATTAAATTTTCAATTTAATATTCAGGTTTGGGGTGGTTTGTTTCACTGGCTTCCGTTTTTAAAGAAAAGCTGTCAAGCTTTTCACCTAGGCCATGTGAAGCCGTCAGCTCTGATAAAATCTGCTTTGAGAAAAACATCCTACACAGCCCAAACTGTGTAAAATAAATTATACTGTATTTATCACACTGCACACTACTGAGAAGTTAGACAAAAGACACTCTTTCAGCTCCAATAACCCAAACCAAGAATGTGCTTCTACATATGTGCTAACATATAATGTTTTTTATGTTATGTATGTATATAATGTATAAATTATTATATCGCTAATACTTTCATATTTTTTCCCTGGATTTCCCTATATTCGACCTGTTAAAGTTCAGGGAGAAAAAGTACAATAGTGAGAATCAGGCAGCTATCTCTAAGCACAGTTCTATGTATTCATTTGTGATTAAAAGAAATACCCGAATTTCCTTTTCCTACTCTGCAGCAACTAGTATTTTTAGCAGTGCTGATGGACCCGTTGATACAAGAATTCCAAGACCTATGCAAAAACCTGAGGTGAGCAAGAGAATCGCAATGCAAGTAACTATAATTAGACTGTAAGAGTGGAAGAGTACAAAGTAACATTTATTTTTGTGAGCATTAAGTCAGTAAATGTAACCCTCTATTGGCTAGGCTGCCTACGAGCTATGAAAAAAAAAATAGTTTGGATCCTATCGATTCCAGTGGATAAACTATTTACCAATAAACAACAAGAAGGGAATTTTGACAGGCTCTGTTTTAATAACGCTGAAGCTCATATGGCTTTTAAAAGCTCCAAAACTTCCCATTTATATTTTCAATTGGCAACCACTAATGTTAATACCCAAATCCTTCCTGCTTTTCTGTTAAAACCAACCTGGTAATACCACAGCACTAGCCATACAGACTGAAACTAGAGTGTTAAAGTTGTCATTTTAGTGCTTCCTTGGGGATGTCCCAACTTTCCAGCCATTCAGTGCCAAATCCTCTCTGCTGGATTACACTGAAAGACTTCATGCTTTTTCACAGAACGGTTAGGGTTGGAAGGGAGCTGTGGAGATCCTCCAGTCCAACCTCATTGCCAAGGCAGGGTCACCTAAAGCAGGTGACACAGGAACGCATCCAGGTGCTTTTTGAGTGTCTCCAGTGAGATATTCTCCAAACCCCCGCCGCCGCCTTTTAGCAACGCTTTTCCAAGTGTTTCTTCGGGAAGAGAGCCGTAGGGGTGGAGAGCACTTAGCACTTAGTATTAATTGCACGAATAATATGAATAAATCTGACAGGGTGGATTAGACGCCCAGCTAGCTGCACAGATGACACCCGAAGGTGCCCTGCGTGGGACGGGGCCGGGAGAGCCCCCGGGCCGGCCCCAAAGCCAAAGCGGGTGGTCTGCCGCGCTCACCTGCACGCCGCTGAGGATCGCCTCGCTCTTCTCCCTCACGTCGGGGAAGGGGCACCTCTTGGACAGCATGAGCAGGCGGGCCAGCGCTTCTCCCAGCCCGTCGCGGGAGGCGGGCACCGGGAGCCCGTCGGCGGCCGCCCCGGAGGCGATGCTCTCGGCGCGGCGGAGCACGGCTTGCCCGATGGTGTCCAGGG